>JAOXJP010000878.1:0-18367 GCA_025762735.1 Platanus orientalis
CGTCGTGAGACAAGACAGAGGGGAAGTATCATTTCACTTTTTGGGGGTGATGTGACAGCTCCGAAAAGTGAAATGATTCCCACGATGTATCTGGTCTCACAAAGAGGGTCGTCGCAGGTGATGTGAACCCAGACATCACTCAGCAAAGGAGATCTTTTGGTCCACCATAAAAGATGCAATTAGGATTAACAATAACTACGACTGTGGAATTTCCAGCTAAATTGAGCACCGAGCCTTTTTTTTTTTCTTTTCTTTTTATGTTCTTTTTTGTTTTTCTGGCTGGGAACTGGTACGACCATCCCTGTGCGGGGTCAGTATGGCATCAGGGGTAGATACATCAGTGCCCACAAAATGATTTACACTTTTTGGCACTGACTTGTCGGCTCCTTACACCATACTGACTTTGTCTGCCCTAAGGTGTTCATACCTAATTCTTGGGGTTTTTTTATTGAAAAATTAATTTTTTTGTTCTTAAAGTTACTTTACCTAATTTATTTTGTGATGTTTGGCGAGTTCTGTCTTTATTTCTGTCTTTTTCTATTTGGTTTGGATCCTGTCCGGCGTGGTAAGATCCTGGCCTAATTGGTTGTCAATTCACCCAAAAGGGGCAGTTTAGATATGTCCGACCTTTTTTTCGTGTCAACCTATTAGGCGGGCTGAAATTGTCTATGCTACCCCCCTGATGGGACACTCCAGGGGGGGAATCAATTCACTTTTTGGAGGTTTTTATCCCCCTCCCGAGTGTCCCATCAGGGGGCGTGGCACAGAGGATTTCAGACCCCTATTAGGCCAGACAGATCCCCTTAAGGAGGCCGAATATGATCCTAATTCCTGGTCCTGTTTTGTCGAGTTTAAGAGGGTTGTTTGTGTTGTGGTTGGATCCACCAGGTTGAGGAAGCCCTGCATTTTCCCGACAAAGAAAGAAGTTGTTTAGGTCCAGCTAAAACAAAGATTAATTATTTATAAGTCTAATAATTATGGGTTTTGAGCATGTGCTCTTTCCTCCAAAGCTGGGCCACAACTGGAACTTAAAGAAAGTTGTCCCGCGTCAGCTTAACAAAGGCTTCATAGACAATGTACCAGCAATTTCCTGACGGACCAGAGCTTCCTGGTGCATCCCAAATCAACCTGACTTGAAAACTGATTCTCCAGTCTCGCCATATCCTAGAGCTGAATTAAAGCTCCGTGAAAGCATGAACCACTTAATCTCATTTGGAAGAAATCTCTAGGGAATGGTTACGAAAAGTGAGACCTAAATTGGAGAGAACTAGTCTTTTCTCTTAGGCTCCATAACAGAAATTGAACGGGCTTGGCTTCTATGCACACAAAATTCATGCACAATATATGTGCAGGAACTTGGGAGCAGTTGCATCAGCATCGAAAAGTGATAAGCACATGCCCCAAAAAGTGTAAATCACATTTCGATGCCGATGCAAGCACACTCTGGTCCTTGCACATGTATCCTGCATGAATTTTGTCTGCACAAAAGCCAAGCAGCCAATTAGATCCGTTGACTGTCACACCATAATGCAGAACCCGCAAGCAGGAGAGGCAGACATTAATGCATACACTGCAGCATTCTATTTGATATGATTGAACCTTTGATCTTTTTTGAGAAGGATTTGCCCGGGCAAAGGACTATTGGCCTTTTTTAAATTTTTTATTGTCATTGACACATGCATGATGCCTTTGTTATTCAAATGCCCTAAAATGGATGACATTTTAAATGAAGCTACTTAATCCTCCTGAAAAAAGGGTGGCTTGATCCAACAATAAGGCTTACCGTTAGCATCCCTGATGACATGGATTCGAGTCATGAAAACAGTCTCCAAAAATGGGGGTAAGGCTGTGTATATCTTGCCCTCCCCAGACCCCGCATTAGCGGGAGCCTCATACACTGGGTCGCCCACTTATTACTCCAGAAAACCCTTATAATCACTGTAATCTTGGACTTTTACAACTTCCTCATCTCTTGTACTTGTCATAACCTAAAACTAGCTTTGTTGGCTAATGGCTACTTTCTAATCCATAGGGGAGTAGTCCCTGATGCCAGACCATCCTTTGAAACTGTAGGATAGGAATCCAGGGTGGGACCACAAAATACATAGATTTAAATCTAATAGGAACAAGAGGTGGCATCATAGAGAGGTAAAAACACTAAAAAAGCTATTAACTAATAATCATGGAGATACAAAGTTTACGAGGTAATAAAGCAATTAAATATAACTTTTTTTTTTTTTATAGTTTTTTAGCTTAGAAAAAAAATCCATTACACAATTTACTGCAAAAATAAGATATTCATACACATAAAGATACACTGTGCATTATATGTTATTATTAATTGAAATACTATCTCTAGTAACTAATAATATATTTGAACACCTGAAAATAAGTATTCAGTGGTAACATATTAGAGGTTATTAGCTATGCACTGTGGAACCAAATTGGCATCTAAAAAAATCATCTAATGCCCCCCGTCCCCAAGGGAGAGATTGGGGGTTTAAACTCCATGGGCAGCGATTCTGCGTTATACATGCTTAATAATAATAATAAAGGAAAGAATATGCAAACTTAATTTACAAAAATAAGATGTGGTAATTTAACATTCTACATCTCTACATCTCCACACTCTAAAATTAAACATTTAAAATGATCTTACAGTTTCTTTCTTTTTAAGATATTTCTGAATATAGAATTAATGTGATATGTAACTAATTAGAAAAGGAAAATATTTCACAAGGATAAATTGAGTATGTATTGTGATAATCTATTGCTCCTGGAGATGTTTCAGACATTGGATCTCTTGTGGTTCTAGCAAACGTGTCATGTGTAAGAAAAGAAGATTTTTCACATGGAGGGAGCATATATTTTTCCTAAGATTGAACAAGATCATGCTTACAGTAGGCTTGAGCCATAGCTCGATTGGTTCACAAACAACATTGCAATCAAGAGGTCACATGTTCAGAGTCATTTAACCATGAATTTTTTAACAATTTAGGTTAAGTTTGCTGTAAAAATAGCAATAAAATATTACCATTCTCAATGTCATTGCAAGGACCTACATCCCTTCATGCTCCATGGTCTGTAGTTTAAGAAGGTAGAGCTGGGGGCTTCCTAATCTTGGTTGCTTGTTCAAATGCATAGGCAATCTCTATCAGTTTTCCTTCTGATCCTTTGAGCCCACCAAACAGGATCCCAAAAGGCACACCCTCAGGGTCAAAACCTGCAGGCACAGTGATGCCTGGGTATCCTCCAAAACCTAGAATGGTAGCCCCAAGGAATTCCGGGGCCACCATTGCATCCAAGTTATTATCAGTCATAAACTTCTCAAAACCCTCTTTTGCAAGATTTGCTAATTTCTGGAGTGCTGTTGTATAAGCATCACTTGACAGGTTAGTTTGTTGGGATTCTATGAACAGATCCTGACCATAAGCTTTCAATTTCTCCTGCAAATAAAAATGGACAGTTCATAAGGGGGAATTGAGAACTTAATTTGCATAGTTTACAAAGAGGATGAATCGATGCCTTTTATGTTTAAAAATTGTCTGAAAAGGCTAGGAGTTTAGGGACTTTTCAGGTGCACATATTTCCTTGCTTTTGAAAAAATTGGTCAAGTGTAAGGACGTGTTAATGTAAATATGTCAACCTAATAAGCATTTTCTTCAGAGACACCAAGAAATTGTGTTTCCTGTCAGGTGTAATGGATTGGTTATAAAATGTGCATTGAGAGCTTTAATTTGTTTTTGTTCAAAAACAATCTAAGCTTTAAAATGCACCTAGTGGCATTTTTAGTTGAAGTGTTTTCAGAACAAAACATATAATGGAAAAGGTGTAGATAACACAAATCTAAACAAAGTTTAAGTACAATAAAAAATCTCCTTGAATGCTTCTCCAAATCAGAAATACGCATGGTTAGAAGACGGTTCCTTTAACAACCAAGATTTTGATAATAATGCTAAAAACTAAGTGTTGCAAGCTTATACAGCCTTCCCCATGGTATATTGGAGAGCCACCGGTTTCATAGACCTGTCATCTATCTAGGCATCAATATAAAACATCAATCTGTCAGACTGTCACCTCCAGGATGGGCTATAGGCCAAAATTCAAAATGATTGGAACTGTTTATTCAACAGAAAAAAATTTTGGGTGGCTAAAAATAGGGGTGATTTAATGGTTGGTAAGAAGCTATAAAACACTGCAATGTTGCAAACATGTGATCCATTTGTTGAACAGTTCATAGACAGTCCATGAGTACAGTGTACCATGAAGAACACAGGCCTCTTTTGTGTCCTTCATGGAGACACAAATTTCCTTATATATTTAAGATATCACTAGTAACAACAGATCTAACACAACAAACACTCACCAGATCTTCGTGTTTTTCATTGTAGGCAATGGCATCGGCCAATGACTGGATCGGTGATTGCAGCAACTTGGACAAGTAAACATTGAGATCATACTTGAACTCATGCTTGAGAGCTACAGATTCGCCACTTTCTTGTGGATTCATGATTGTAAAAAAGTCAGATATCTCAAGGTCATTTATCAGCACAGCTCCATTTTGACTGACAGCATCAACACAAGAAGAAATATCAATTAGAAAGCAGTAACGGAACCTTCTTGGGCAGTACTGGAGGCAAGCCCTATCCACTAACAGTTCAAACTTTGAGCAATGAAAGTCCTAGGGGTGTGTACAACAGGTTCGACAATAGATAAGCTAGACCAAAACCATGATTGACTGCAATGCCACAGCACTTGGGTGGTGAATAAAGGGATTAAGGCTCATTCCCTAGTAACAAAATGTTGCTTTGAATGTGATATGGAATCTGGCCAGGATATTGGACTGAATGTAACAAAAACAAAAACTTGTTTAGAAGCTGCAACATGAGAACTTTGTTCTTACCTCATGGTATTGAAATGCTGTTGAAAGATATCTGGTATTGGGGAAGTGGGA
Source organism: Platanus orientalis (assembly GCA_025762735.1). Taxonomy (NCBI): domain Eukaryota; kingdom Viridiplantae; phylum Streptophyta; class Magnoliopsida; order Proteales; family Platanaceae; genus Platanus; species Platanus orientalis. Next base: position 4,955 of record JAOXJP010000878.1, read on the forward strand.
TCATCTGCATATATAGCCTTGAAATAATGCCACAGGTTACCTAGTCTCTTGTCATTGAGTCCATCAGTTCTAAGGAACTGCTTGTATCCACCAGTGGGAATGTATTGGGCAGTTTCATTGGTTATCTCGTCTCTTGGGTCATAACCAACGATCACATTGAGCAGACAAACAGCATCAGACACTGTCCTTCCAATGGGGCTGCCAACGAAAATTCATTAGCAGAAGATTTCAATAGGCAAAATCTGTCATAAATTTGAATTTTCTTGAACAAATTGCATTTGGGTTGTTGGGCACCATTGTTACTTTTCCTCGTCACAACTCAAATTCGAAAATTCTAGTTATATCATGTAACTTGCAAGCCATAGGGAAATAAGGAATTAAGATTCAAATCCAAGCTCATATATATAAAAGATTGATAAGAAGCTACTTACCCAACGCAGTCCTGTCTAAGGCTGATGGGAATCACTCCTGACCTGCTAGTAAGACCCAAAGTTGTCTTGATCCCAACAACACCACTGATGCTGCATGGTTCAATGATGGACCTGGAAGTTTCAGTGCCAAGAGAAACAGTCACCAAGTTTGCTGCAACACTAACTGCAGATCCCGTGCTTGAACCACCTGGTTGGGTTGTTAACAGATATGGGTTCTGAACAAATTAAAACCCAAGGTGTCAAGGACACACAATATCATAACAATAGAAACCCTAGCCACAACTTAGCTCCCAGATTACAAGAAAAAGGATAAAGATACTTGAATGTGAAACAGTTCACCTTCACATAGTCACCTCTAGCGCTCCACCCATCCATCATTTTAGAGGACCGGAAGTTGGCCCACTCGGTAAGGCCGCCTTTGCCCAATATAATGGCCCCTGCCTTTCTCAATCTGTCAACAACCCCTGCATCTCGAGGGACAACAGAACCCAGGAGTGCAAATGAACCGGATGTCGTGTTTAGCTCATCTTTGGTGGCGATGTTGTCCTTGAGCAACACTGGAATCCCATGCATCCCATAGTTCCTTTTACAGTAGCAGCCACCTGGGAGACTCCGGTTCTGATCAGCCACCTCGGCCTGGCTCAGAGCATCCGGGTTCACCTCGATTACGGCATTAAGTGTAGGATTCAACTTTTCGATGGCGTCTAGATAGTACTGGACTAGCTGCTTCGACGTGAGCTCATTCTGACGGAAAGCTAACTGAATATCTTCAATGGTCGCTTCTTCAATCTTGAATCCCATTGACGAAACTTAAAATGAATAACTTGGATTGGAAATCACTCCTGTATTAAATTCCCCTGAATAGAACAGTGTCACAACTACGGTACCTTAAAATAGATTAGATACAAGAAGTTTCAAGGGTTTTTCCCATCGCTTTTTTCGACATACCCAGAATCCTAACTTGAAATTTTGAGTTTGGTGATCTTGATCTAAGATAGCTATTTCCAGGATTTGGTTGGGGTGAACCTAAGATCAATTCTTGATCGAACCATGTACAAGAGGCGAAGATGCCAATTAAAAAGTACCAAACTAAAGCAAAAGTTAAATATATATATGCCCAAGTGGGAAAAAGAAGAACGAAAAGAGAAGAATAAACGAACAAGCAAACAAAGAAGGAAGTTGTGGATGTTTCAGAAGAAATCAAGTGTACAAATAAATCAATTACCTTTGAATTATCCCCGACTTCAGTACATGAATAAAGGGCTATTCTTGTTTAACACTTCTGGGTTAAACAAAGTAAGATAGAACTGCATGAGAAGGAAGAAAGGGGGTTTGATCTCTTGGGTACACACGAAAATTTCTTTTTTTCCCCTTCGTTTTCTGTTTAATAGAAGAAACATATTAGAAAATACAAGGGAAAAAAAGAAGAAGAGAAAAGCAAAGGAAATCTACCCATTCACCGATAGAGCAAACAAGAACAGATAGATTGTTCAGGCCCACCGCCTTTCCACGGAATGTGTGGTCTTCATTTCTTACAAGCATTCTTACTGGCGCTGGTGCTGAGATGACAATGAGCTTAAAGAAGCACTTTCCGCCACGCGGAAAACGATTTAAATGTTCTGTCCAGGCCACCAGAGGACTTCAAATGGAATAAAAAGGGCAAGGATTATGTGAAATTTCAAATTCCCACTCATTTTATTCCATATGACATTCTCAGGTGTCCCAATGGAAAAACATAAATAAGTCAAGGAGCAAATTTTCTGTTCAGGATTTGGTATCCGGGAGGGTGTCCAGGCATAAGGTGACTTCATTTGGAATAAAATGGGTGAGAATTTGAAATTTCATTTAACCCCTGCCTATTTTATTCCATGTGAAGTCACTTGGTGTCCTGGTCAGAACATCTATTTTGATAAGCCGTACATCCAGCCCCCCACCATCTCTGTTGCTTGTTATCACCTGGAGCAGAACATTCTTCGTGTTTGGAGTGGGTTTGGTGCTGCCCCTAACACTTGAAGCCTTCCCGCATGTAGGGGGAAAGTGATTTATACTTTTCAGGAGAGGTGATTTTTACTTTTTGTCGTGATGTATCTCCCCTCATGCAAGAGGATTTTAGTGTTCAGTAAGGGGATACACCAAAGCCTGAGGGCGTCATGTTCCTGTCTAGTGTAATAAATAATATTCTGTCCCATGTCCCCACACTCTAAAGCTTTAGTGTATAGAGTTAAAACCATAAAAATGGGAGAGTGGATTGTATCTACTCCTCTTAACTCACACTCATCTCTGCCCCATGTCAGGGGGTGGGCACATCAGCACTGAAAAGTGATTTTCACTTTTTGCGAGGGTGCATTTCACTTGTCGGCGCTGATGTGCCCACCCCTTGACATGGGGCAGAGAGGAGCATTAGATAAGAAGAGCATATACAATCCACTTTGGAAAAATGGCCTTGAGGATTTGGTAGGATCAACTAAATTCACCCTAAGGTAGGATTGACATTAGGAGTCAACACATCAGCACCAAAAAGTGAAAAACAGTTACTTTTCCGATGCTGATGTCTTGGCCCCTGAGGTCAGTCCTACGTTAGGGTGACTTTAGTTGATCCTATCCGAGGTGAACAAACAGTATTCAAGTGAAAAAGTAGGTGCCCAAAACAAGAAGGATTTTGTAAGCCTCCCGACGCTTGGTTCAGTAGGCCTCAAAGGGCGGACACAACAGCGCTGAAAAATGATAAGTGCCTCCCAAAAAGTGTTGGCCAGCAGACCGAGCTTTGGTTAAGGCCCCATTTGTTTCTCATCAAAATGCTTGCTTTTGCGATGGAATCAAGCTTTTTTTAAGCCAGAAATAAGCATTTCTTATTGTCTGATTAGGTGGGAATACCACCCAGAAAACCGCCCTCGAAACTTTGAGTGCGTTTATACTTGTTTTTGAATTCCGACCTTGGTTGAGAGGAGAAAATCTCAACGGTCACAAGTTCAATCATTCCCTCATTTTTTATTAAATCTTAGTTTTTCAATATTATTTTCATGTTTTACAGGGTTTGCCGATAAAATCATTTCCAAATGAGTTGAGATGATATTTGGAAGCCTGACTGGATCCCTGACTATCCCCATTCTCTCCTCTTTGAGCCCATCTCCCTTGAAAAGTTTCTTACAGCTGCCGACCGGGATGAACTTGGCTGCTTTACTGGTTGCTAAGGCATCTATGGTTCCAAAATCTATTGGGCCCTTCGTTCTCCAATCAACCCCTACTTCTAAGGGTGTGAATTGGGCCAGACTGGCCCAAATTCCGACCCGTCCAACCTGAAATACTGATGGGCTGGGCCAAGCTAACTTCAGGCTGAGCAAAGTTTGGGCCCAGCTTTCAGGTCCAAATTTTTATTCAGGTCAAGATCAGGCAGACTCACCTTCAGTCCAAACTATGCCCGGCTTAGCCTGAAGTAGTAAAATCAAAATAGGCCACCTGACCCAGCCCAAAATAAGTATAAAATATAGCTTGACCTGGCCAGACTTGACCCGAAATTGATATAGCTTAGCCCAATAAATGTAGGGCAGTTAGGAGTCCATTATCAGCCCAAACTTAACTAATTCTATATATTATCAACCCAAATTTAAAAAGAGGATTAAAGTTCTGAGGCCGAGGATTTTAAAAATGGCTGAGTTTGGACTGACTACCTCAGGCAAAGTTCAGGCTCAGGCTGAGTTTGGGCCCATTTAATTAAATTTGGGCTGACGTCAGCCCAACCCGATTGACTGCCTTACCTATTTCTCCTTTAAAGGATTTGTAGAAGCAAAAAAATAAAAAATCCTGTTCCAATTCACTACTTAGAAAGGGGAAGATCTAATCGTCATTGTTTCCACTTTGCCCGCTGTCCGTTACCATTCTTGGCTAGGATCACAAAACATTGTGATCACTTCTCTTCCTCTCGTTATGTTACTGCCAAACGATTCCCTCTATCGTCATCAGTTGTTGGTTTGAAGTATACGTGATCTTCCGCACTTAAGAAACTTGCTGCTAAAAAACCCTCTTCGAGTGTTTTGACTTTATTATGTCTCTAGAAAAGCCCATGGTAAAAAATATTATTGACAATAACTTAAGATAAAAGGCATTTATTTCTGGCCATCATCAATTGTTCCCTTATTGGTTCATTGCCCCATTGCTGCTGCATTTAAGGATTGGTAAAAATGGTTTTGAGGGTTCTTGTTGCGGTAGCTTTTTCATTGTAGAAACCTCTATTTATTTTGGTAAGTATTGTAGAAACCTCTGTTTTATGTACTTGAAGTTGAGATTTGGATTTTTCTATGGTTGGAGAAATCTCAAATTGTTTAAATAAACCCTAAAAATTGTCTAACTCGACAAGAGAAAACGAGATTCTGGGTACAGGAAAACCCTCTACAGAAATTAAGCTTAGACTAAAACCTTTCTGCATCTGGTTCTTCATAGCAAAAAAGGGAAAGAAGAAAACAGGATTCACGTACAATCAGTAACAACATGACCACCAAATGTCGGCTTGAAGACCACCACTAGCTCATCATGGAAGAAGGAAAGGAAGAAAGAACATGATTTTTGTATATGTGTCGTGCTGTAGACAATTGTTACATGTTAATGTATTTTAACACTTTAACTTAGTGCAGAGGATCAAAATGACCATCTTCTTATTAGAAAAAATGAAAAACATGGGCAATTTGGGAACCAAAAAAAAGTTGGTACACTTGCCCAGGTGTGAAAACCCTGATTTAACCAGTGCATAGTTGAGGCAGGGAGCCCACGTGCCCCAAGGATTTAGTCAGGTGCTCTATGAGGCCTGGATACCTTGGTTATCAACCAAAAAAAAAAAGGTTGGGTACCCGGCAAAACATGCTTTTAAAGGTGAGCTATATATAATTTGTGGAAACCCTAGATTTTGAGTTCATATGCTAACAAAGTAGAAGAAAGAAATTAGTTAAACACAGCAAACTGCAAGCTACACAAAAGATTTATGTGGTTCAGCTTAAAGCCTACGTCTCTAGGTGAAAATGGCTAAAGAATTTCACTATGAATAAAGAACAAGATTGCATTGTGATGGTTTTGCTCCTAAGAAACCCCTATTTAGTCCAAGACAAATCCTAATCACTGGTTGGGTCAGGCCTCGAATCAAGTAAAAAATACAGGTCATTGGGGTCGCTCTCTGGATTGCACACAGGTTGGACAAAAATCATTTCAATTTATAATTCTAATTTTAGTTAACAATAACAATAAGCTCGAGCCATATTCATTAAAAAAAAAAAAAAAAGCTCGAGCCACAAAATCGATTGACAAAACATATTGCAATAAAGAGTTCACGTATTTTGAGTCATTTACCTGTAGCAGAAGCAACAAGAAGAAAACAACAAACCCATCATGCACCATGGTCTGTAGCTTAAAATGCTAGTGCTGGGGGCTTCCTAACCTTGGTTGCTTGTTCAAATGCATAGGCAATCTCTATCAGTTTTGCCTCTGATCCTTTGAGCCCAGCAAACAGGATCCCGAAAGGCACACCATGAGAGTCAAACCCTGCAGGGACAGTTATGCCGGGGAACCCTCCAAATCCCAGAATGGTATACCCATAGGATGCCGGGGCCACCGTAGCATCCAAGTTATTATCAGTCATGAACTTCTCAAACCCCTCTTTTGCAAGCTTCGCTAACTTCTGGATTGCTTCTGCATAAGCACTACTTGATAAGTCAGTTTCTTGGGATTCTATGAACAAACACTGACCATACTCCTTCAATTTCTCCTGCAAATAAGAATTGGATAGCTTGTGAAGCCAGATTGAGAACTTAATTCACAGTTTATAAAAGGGACAAATCCATGTCTTTTAGATCTAAAAAAAGGCTGTACAGCGTTAGTTGAGGGACTCTAAGGCTGCACTCGTTTCTTTGCTTTTGAAAAAAATCCATTATAATGTGAAGACTTGTTAGTGCAAAATGTGTCAATCTAATATGCATTATTCCTGAGAAATTGTGAGACTTCAAGGATTTGTGCTGCCTGTGGGGTGCAATGGGTTCGTCATAAAAGACAACTTGAGAGCTTTGTCCAAAAATATGTTATCATTGAACTGCACCTAATATCATTTTCAGGTGAAGTTTTAAGACATTAAATAATGGATGACGTTTTATATGACATGATTCCGAACTAAGTCCTAATATAATAAGAATCACCTTGAATGCATCTCCAGTAAGGAAATCTACAGTGTTAGAAGCCGGCTCCTTCAACCAAGATTTGATGATCGAATTGACCATGCTAGTGTGGAACCCTTGTATAGCCTATTCCTGTAGTATATTGGAGAGCTACTAGTTTCATGCCGTTGCTTATCTAGGCATTAATATATGCCATTCAATCTTTCATCCCTTGGATGGGCTATAATACAAAATTCATATTGTTTGGAACTGTCAATTTAACAGCAAACACATAAAAAGGGAATTTAACTGTCCTGTCCAGAGATCTGAAACACTGCATTGCTAGAAATTTGGAATCCTCTGGTTGAACAGTCCATATAGACATGGTCCATAGTACAGTTTCCCATGAAGGACACAGGCCTCTTTTATGAGAAATTTGATTATATATTACAGATACTCCTAGTGACAAGATCTAATGAAATAAAGACTTACCCGATCTTGGTGAGCTTCATTGTAGGCAATGGCATCAGCTAGTGATCTGATAGGGGATTGCAGCAAGTTGGACAAGTAAACATTGAGATCATTCTTGAACTCATGCTTCAAAGCTATAAGTTCGCCACTTCTTAGCGGATTCATGATTGTATCAAAGTCAGAAATCTCAAGGTCATTTATCAGTACAGCTCCAATTTGACTTCCCCATCAACACAAACCAGGAAAAAACAACATTTTAGAAAGAGTGAATAACTAAACATCGGGCAGTAGCTGGGATCAAGACACATTCCATAACAGTTCAATATTGAAAGCCTTTAAAGTGTGAGCCACAGGGAAGCTAGACGTTAACCCATGATTGACTTCAATGTCACAGCACTTAGGTGGTAAATAAAGGGATCAAGGATCATTCCCTAATAAGAGAATGTTGCTTTGAAGGTGATATGGAACTAGGCCAGGAGATTCCCACACAATTTAACAAAATTAAAATTTTGTATAGAGGTTGCAGCACGACAACTTTGTCCATACCTCATGGTACTGAAATGACGTTGGAAGGTAACTGGTATTGGGGATTTGTTTTCATATCGATTCTCGAAATAATGCCACAGGTTACCTAATCTCTTGCCCTTGAGTCCATCAGTTCTCAGGAACTGCCTGTATCCTCCCGTGGGAATATATTGGGCGGCTTCCTGGGTTATCTCATCTCTTGGGTCGTAACCAGCAATCGCATTGAGCAGACAAACGGCATCAGAAACTGTCCTTCCAATGAGGCTGCCAAGGAAAATTCATTAACAGGAGAATTCAATGAGCAACTATCTCTTTAATTTGAATTTTCTTGTACAAATTGCATGTGGGTCACTCAGCAATACTGTTAGATTTCCATAAAAAAAACAACTCAAATTTTATGAAACTTACAAACTAAAGAGAAACAAGGAATTTAAATTCGAATCTGAGCCCATCCATAAAAGAGAAGATTGATAAGATGCTGCTTACCCAACGCAGTCCTGTCTAAGGCTGATGGGGATCACTCCTGACCGGCTAGTGAGACCCAAACTAGGCTTAATCCCAGCTACGCCATTGAAGCTGCATGGATAAATGATGGACCCGGAAGTTTCGGTGCCAAGAGAAACAGTCACCAAGTTTGCTGCAACACTAACTGCAGATCCCGTGCTTGAACCACCTGCTTCAGCTGTTAATAGATATGGGTTCTGATGAAATCAAGTTCCAAGGAGACAAGGACACACAATATCAGAACTATGGAAACCTTTGCCACTACTTTTTAGAGATGATAATATTCTATTCATCCAGCCTTTCTGAATTAAAGGGGCTAATCGGCCTTGAGATTTTATGAGAAATGATAAAGATACTTGAATGTGAACTAGCTCACCTTCACATAGCCACCTCTTGCGCTCCAGCCATCCGTCATATGAGAGGAGCGGAAGCCGGCCCACTCGGTAAGGCCAACTTTGCCCAATATAATTGCCCCTGCCTGTCTCAATCTGTCTATAACCCCTGCGTCTCGAGGGACAACAGAACCCAGGAGTGCAAATGAGCCAGATGTCGTGTTGAGCTTGTCTTTGGTGGCGATGTTGTCCTTGAGCAACACTGGAATCCCATGCATCCCATAGTTCCCATTACAGTAGCAGCCACCTGGAAGACTCCGGTTGTGATCAGCCGTCTCGGCTTGGGTCAGAGCATCCGGGTTCACCTCGATTACGGCATTAAGTGTAGGATTCAACTTTTCAATGGCATCTAGGTAGTATTGGACTAGCTGCTTCGACGTGAGCTCATTCTGACGGAAAGCTAACTGAATATCTTCGATGGTCGCTTCTTCAATCTTGAACCCCATTGATGAAACTTGTAAAATGAATAAATTGGATTGGAAACCACTATTGTATTAGATTCCCCCTGAACAAAAAGGAGTGACAAATGTGGTAGCTTAAAGTAGATTAGATAAAAGAAATTTCATGGGTTTTTCCTACTTTTTTTTTTAAGAAAATGATTGAGAGAGAAAGAAAATGGGTTCCCCAACCCGCACGGGAAATTATCTTTTGTGGTAAAATTGGTGTGACCAATGTGTGAAACGCACACGTGATGTTTTCTTTGAGTTGGTGCGTTTTTAGACACATTATTTTTTATTTTAGCACTTATTTTACTTTTTTAACCTTACACACACCGCATGTTAGTCCTTGGTGTGGTCACACCTTGTTACTGTTTTATGTCAAAAGGCCCCAAAAAAAAATTTTTGTTTGATTAACTGGCTACGGGATTGCATTCTCTGGGCCGAGTTCACCTAAGCCCGGCCCATCCTGCCCGGCTTTCAGCGAAGTTAGGGCTTACGAATCTGTGTGAGGCTTGCTTAAGACTTGCAGCAGAGGGGAGAAATGCTGTAGAAGCGGCATTGTTCCTGGCATTCTATCTCTCCAGCCCGACTGGTGAAATTCTTGATCGAATTAACAAAAGTATATTAATCATCTTTGCCCCTACAAAACTGGCCAATAAGCAAATCATCTTTGCCCCTACAAAGCTTAGCATATTAATCACTTCCTAAAAAATATCCAAAATAAACATCAAGATGAAGATGTACATGTGGGCCCAGGGATATCCCCTTCACTAATAGAGCACAATGCTAGCACCAACCATAACTCATACTAATATTTGAATTGGATCTCTAATTCTATTTCCATGTAAGGCCTTGACCCAATATAGGCCCAACACGCTTATGTAGTGAGCTTTAGACTAGGCCCATGTGGTTACTACCCCATCTTCTGGTCCTCTGGAGGTTATCCATCATCTTTTATACAGCATAATGGCCCATTGACTGCTACCTGTGATTTTTTGAGTGCCACCTTAAAAACATCATAAAAACATCAGGGTTGATGTCACCTGCGACACCCCCCTTGTGCCACGTCGAGGGACGAGACACAAGGGGGGGAATCCATTCACTTTTTGGAGGTGATGTGACATCCCAAAAAATGAATGGATTCCCCCCTTGTGTCTTGCCCCTCGAGCGTCGCACAAGGGGGGCATCGCAGGTGATATCACCCCAAAACATTATGAGGTCATATGATGTTTTTAATGTGAGAGCAACAAAATGGGCTCTCTACCAAGAAAATACGTGTAAGAACAAATATTGCCATTTCAATATAACAAAAACAATATGAGGGTGCACAACTACATACGTTGTAAGTAGTGACTTTCCCAACAGGTAGTGCACATACCATACTGTTGTGCAGAATACCTAAATTTGGAATCATTTGCAACAAATAAATAGAAAAAAGAAAATAGCAATCACACAAAGAACAAGATGATTTATGTGGTTCGGCTTGAACCTTACATCCACAGGCAAAAATGGAGAAAGAGATTTCACTATAACTGAAACTACAATAAACACTGCGGTAATACGAAATCCAAGAAACTCTAAATATAAATCCTCAAAACCTTATTCTCCCTGGGTGGGATTGAATATTTCTTCAGATCGTCATTTGGGTTATAACTCAGTTGAATTCTAGACACTAACCCAACACATTAAAGAAAGTAACTATCATTTACTAAAAAAACAAAAAACAAAAAGTTTTCACTATCTTATTGAAGGTTATTACATCCGCCAAGGATCTCACGGGAGAAACAATTAGCTTTTTGTTGTGTATAAACTTTGATTTGGGATCGTATGCAAAAGAAAATAATGGAAACAGTAATCACACAGTAAGAACAAAACGATTTATGTGTTTCGGCACGAAACCTACATCCACTGGTGAAAACAAAAAGAGAGTTTTCACTATGTGAGAAAACATAGATTACAATAAACAATGCAGTGTTATGGAAATCGAGAAACCTTAAATATAAACCTCAAAACTTTAATCCCCACGGGGTAGATTTGGATCCCAAATTGGATAAAAAAATACAAGATATTACCCCAACAAATCTTCACCTTGGCTTGAATTATACCAAGGTTATTTAGTATAGAAAAACTCTAGTCGCATATTTTCCACACAACCTCGGATAACTCTAGATACTATGAACACCAATCAAGTCCAAGCAATGTTTGAACTTGAATACTGAAAGTGGCGTGTTCATCATGTCTATTGGATTATCATCGTGTCAATTTTTTTAACAACAATCTAACCTTACAAGACGATCTCACATATGAAGTGATATCCGACATCAATGTGCTTGGACCTCTTATGATATATCTGATTTTTAGTCAGATGTATAGCGTTTTGACTATCATAATGCACAATAGTCAAACCCTGCTCTAGATTTAACTCGCCAAGTAAACTTCTTAATCAAATAGGCTCCTTTACTGTATTAGTTGTCGTCATATACTAAGTCTTAGTAGTAAACAAAGAAACTGTAAATTGCAATGTTGTTTTTTAATTCACTGTACAACTTGCAAGAGTGAATACATAACTTGTCAAAGATCTTCTCTTGTCATGATTATTTGCATAATCAGAATCCACAAATCTAACTACATAACCATCAAGACCCACTGTTTTATCAAACATCAGCCCAACATTTATAGTACCTATCAAATACCAAAATATTTATTTCACTGTTTGCCAATGTACATTTCCTGTACGCTCCATAACCTATTCACCACATTAACAACATGTGAAATATTAAGACGAGTGTAAACCATACCATCCATAAGGCTCCTAACTATACTAGCATACAGTACTCTTTAACCTCCTCAGTCTATGGTGACAAGTTTGTAGAAAGTTTAAAATGTTTTACAAGTGAAATACACATAGGTTTAGAATCTTACATTCCAAAGTGTCTAAGTACTTTCACAGAGTAGTTTTTCTGACACAAATACATTTTTCATACTTTTCTATCTTTGTGAATCTCTATACCCAAAATCTTTTTTGTTGTCTCTAAATCTTTCATCTCAAATTTACCACTAAGTTGAGTCTTCAATCTGTTGATTTCAGACATGTTTTTGGTAACAATAAACATGTCATCAATAAATATTAACAAGTATACCAAAGAACAATCAAGAATCTGTCTAAAATAAACGTAACTATCATATTGACTTCTAAAAAAAGTCATGTGTAAACATGAAAGTATCAAACCGCTTATACCATTGTCTAAGCGATTATTTTATGTCATACAAAGACTTTTTCAACAAGTAAACATAGTTTTTCTTCCCTGATACGATGAACCTCTTTAACTGGTGCATTTAAATCTAATCCTCAAATTCACCATGCGGAAATGATGTATTAACATCAAACTGCTCTAGCTCTAATTCATACATAGCCACCATAGCAAGCAATACACATATAAAATTATGTTTTATATCTTATGAGAATACTTCATTGAAATCTACACACTCTTTTTAACCATAACCTTTTGCATCAACAATTTTCTGTAACTATTTACCTTGTTTTAGGACAAACATATCATCCACTATCTTGAACTCTTTATAGTTACGAATATGGAATTTATTATTACCCACAACTTCTCCTTTGTAAATAGCAGTCGCAACTTTCTACAAATACTTGATATTCTTAATGTCCATTACAAATTGATTGAAGAGACTATCAGAAAATGTCTCAAAGATGAACTAGCGACGCTTGTAATCAATGACCCCTCAATTTATATATGTTGGTTTTTAGGATAACATCAATTTATTATTTTATTGCCTTATGCTCGGAAGGAACATTTGTTTCCATTTAAGTCTATCAAATCTCTATTGGTATAATATTTAGGATTGCCCTAGGGATTTGGTAATACTACTTTAGGTTAACCTAAGGCAAGACTGACATTGGGGGCTAACAAATCAACGACAAAAAGTGAAAAGCATCTCTTAAAAAGTGTAAATCACTTTTTGTAAACCACTTTTTGGTGCTGATGTGTTGACCCCTAATGTTAATCTAACCTTAGGTTAACTTTAGGGGCTGCAGGAAATCCCGTCTATTGGGATTAGGATTGATTTCATCATTCCGTCCATATCTCCCAAATCTTTGGAGGTGTGACCATAGGGGAAAAATATACCAAAGAATAATAGTGATAGGACATATCACAAGTAGAACCACCTAAATCCCATGTCTTTGTTCATCTTTTTCTTTAACTTGGTACTTTTCAAATTCAGTCTCTTTCCTAAAAAATATGTGATTTGGTAATACACAATTAAAATTACAATATTAAGGAAGAAAATGTTCTGTGACGAAAATGTCTTGTAGTGTCTATGGTGAGTTATAAATTGACATGTATTGTTTTTACTTTTTAGGGGTAAAAATGTCCAAAAAAGTGTTCAGTTGAAAAGGTTGGTGGTGAAAAAGAGAACAGATTCAGAAACACATCTTGTGTCAATCAATGGCACTCCTGTAGAGGTCTGTGTCAACACCTGTCTCTTATACACA
>JAOXJP010000888.1:0-18366 GCA_025762735.1 Platanus orientalis
TTCTTGCTAGATTTAGCTTCTATAGCCTAAATCTAAGACTCCACTTGAGTCCATTTCGTTTGAGAATGTGGATTTGAGCCGGATCGAAGGATCGAATCCGAAACCCCAAATCTAAACAAAAACTTTGATAAATCTCTATTTCTTCTCTAATCCTTGTAAATTTTTATAACATATGTTATACATTTCTGATAGATTTACACATTCAGGGAAAAAAAATTTCATGAAAAAAAAATATTTATTTATTTTTTTTTTGAAAAAATAAAAAAATTAAAGAAAATTCAAAAAATTATATGAAATGATCATTGTTTGGTCTAATTTTTTTTATATGACATACTACATACCATTTTGTACATAATATGTCATTATTGTTTGAGTTATACACTTTTAACATTGATTATGTTTTTTGTCTATTAATTTCTAGTTTTATTGTGCAATGTGTAGTGTCATTTATCAATCTCTAACACTTAACATTCTAGACATGCACAACAACGTGTGTCACAAGTCACGACTCAAGAGGGTACGGATTCCTAACTACTGATACCCAAGTGTGTAAGGAAGTATAATGGTTTATAATGTTTAATGATGTTTATTGTAACATTTCCTAAAGTTTCATTCTAAAATTCCAAAGTTTATATAGTGTTTTCATAGATTCCATAGGCAACAACATATGTTATAAGGGTGACGGTTCTCCCAACCATCATAAATTTAATGATTCCTAAATGTGAATTAGTGATTATTTAATCAAATCCTGAAGTTTCATATCAAAATTCCACCATTGGACCCGTTTCTCACTGTTTCTCGATTTCGGACGCTGTCTCTCTGCAATAAGCTATGAGATGCGAGTAGTCTCTGTCTTTTGGAGCTGCAATATGAGTCGCGATAACGAGATTTTGAACCTTAGTTGAAGCAATCACTAAGGGCATGGTTTAAGAGATTCCAAGGTGCTATGGTAAGGAATGCGTACAAACAAAACCAAGTAAATCATACTTTGTTTGTGAAGCACCAGGAAGGGAAATTGACTCATTATTTATGTTGACGACATTGTGGTGATAGGTAAACTTGTGAAATAAAGGTCTGAGGAGACTATTTTGAAAAATATTTTGAGATTAAAGACTTAGGATAGTTATGGTACTTCCTTGGAATTTACGTAGCTTGATCCTGGAAGGGCATTTTCTTATCTCAAAAAAAATGTCTTTGATCTCTTATAAGACTCAGTTGCAAACCATGTGATACATCGATTGATCCTAATTGTAAGCTACAAAATGATGAAGGTGATTGGTTGATTGATGTAGGGAGGTACCACAAAATAATGAGGAAGTTGATTTATCTCACTTACTAGACCTGATATTTATTATGTTATTGGAGTAATCAGTCAGTTTATGCATGCCCCCATTACTACACATCTTGAGGTAGTTTGTTGTGTTCTTTGGTATTTGAAAAAGAATCCAAGGCAAGGACTCTTGTACAAAATGACAAGTGGTCTTAGAGTTAAGGAGTATGCAAACGTAAATTAGGAAGGAATGCAACAGATAGGAGATCTACATAAAGCTACTGCACATCTATGGGTGGAAATTTAGTCACATAGAAAAATAAAAAAGCAGTTAGTGGTGGCAAATTCAAGTATAGATCCAATAGAGGCATGAGAACTGAAAAAGTTAGCCTAAGACATAAAGGATGAGAAAGTGAGTGATGGGGACCTTGCTAAAAGGTTGGTTAAAATAGGGATCAATAAAGTTAACAGATGTTAGTTGTCTTGGAATGTGAGAGGGTTTGGGGGTGTGGATAAAAGATTGGTTAAGGCTTTCATTAGAAAGTGCATGCCCAACATTATTGTTCTTCAAGAAACAAAAAAAAGGTGATGTCGGATCGTCTTGTGAGATGGATTTTAGAGTTGGAGTTGTTAGAATGGTGTGTGGTGTTTGCCTTGGGATCCGTGGGAGTTATTTTGTGCACGCAGAATCCAACGACTGTTGTCCGATCAAAGGAGATTATTGGGATTCACTCAATTTCTATTATGTTGAAGGATTTGGATCTTGGCCATTAGTGGATGTTTACAGGGGTGTATGGTCCTATTTCAAATACCAATAGAGGAACTGAAAGGTCTGAAATCTAGATGGAGTGGTCTTTGGGTAATTAGGGGAGACTTTAATGTGATTTGATTTGCTTCCAAAAAGACTCCATGAGAAAGGACCACTCGCATTATGAGGGATTTTGATGATTTTTTTTTGCTTTGGAGGCACATTCAAAATGTCGATGTCAGTGGAAATATCGGTCAAGCCAAAATAAGACATATGTCGGAAATGTTAGAAATATCGAAAAGAAATATTGTAAAAATCGTGAAAACTTAAGAAGTATATTCTAATCTAACTACATATGCACAAGGAAACAAATAAATTTATTAAGAATGATAGTTTATTTTAGTACACTTGTATTTTAATATTCTTTAAAAAATACACATCCATACATAACGATTAACAAAATTTTTATAATCTAACCATATAAGCATATGGGAACAAGTAGATTTTCTTCATTTTCTTCTTTCTTATCTTCAATTTCTTCTTCTGCCCTCTCTTACTTTCTTTGAAATTTATCGTTTTTCATATAATTTTGTATCATAATAACACAATGTTGATATTAGGTAATAATACATTGTAAAAGGGGAATATTCGCTCAACACACCGACATTGTACATCATCTTGACCAAAAAATGAATTTTTATAATGTACTTAATATTTCGTGTCAGTATAGGAATATGTCGTGTTGGTCCTGGTAGACATGGGCATATGTTAGAAGATATTTAAGATATTTCAAGATATTTGATACCATGTTCAGAATAGCCTCCTCCGTAATGCTAAATTCACCTGATCACATGGGCAGTTCAACCTTGTTTTAAGCAGGCTGGATAAATTCTTGGTGATAGGTGACTAGGAGTTTTATCCTCTTTCCTTCCAAGAAGTCCAGCCAAAGCTGACCTCGGATGACTGGTCAGTGACGTTGCAGACTAGGGGCCGAAGCTTTAGCCCTAAACCCTTTTGCTTTGAAAATATGTGGATTACCCACCTGTCTTTTAAAGAGCTAATGCATAAGTGGTGGAATGAGTGTACTGTGGGGGGCTAGGGAGGTTACTATTCTATGCAGAAATTGGGGTATGTTAAAGGTAACCTAAGGGTGTGGAACAAATCTACTTTTAGCAATCTGAAGGCAAACATGGACATGTTGAATGAGGAGCTTTTGGGTATTGACAAAATTATGGAAGAGGAGTTAGGTATTTCAGAAGAGCTCAAGATAAAGGTGGTGGTTTCGTTTGATAGAAATATTAAAGCGGAGGAGATGTTTTGGCATCAAAAGGTTAAGTCTAAATGGATCAAAGAGGGGGATGGAAATACTAAGTTTTTCCATCTAGTGGCTAATGGGAAAAAATGGAAAATATGATTTCTAATATCATGGTGGATGGGGAGACTATGGGGTTTAAGGAAATATCCAACGAAGCTATCTCTTTTTTCGGGAAATTATATGAAAAGGAGGATAGCCCTAAACCAATTATTGACAACTTGTTTGATGTGCGGCTCCCTTTGGATCAAGCTATTGTTTTGGGGGGAGAATGTGCACAATATGATATTTTTTATGGATAGTTCCAAAGCTCCTAGGCCTGATGGTTTTTCTATGTTGTTTTATCAAACTTGTTAGGATACCATTAAAGATGACCTTATGAAGGTGTTCTCCAAGTTCTTTGATCGTGGGGTTACTAGCAAGGCTATGAGATCCACGTTTTTAGTGTTGATTCTCAAGAGGGAGGGGGCCAGGTCTATGGGGGGGATTTCAGCCCATTAGCTTGATGAGTAGCTTGTACAAAGTCATCTCTAAGTTGTTGTCCACTAGGCTTAGGAGTGTCATGGGAGGGGTTGTCTCTTCCACCCAGAGTGCGTTCATCCAGGGAAGGTAGATCTTGGATGGTATTTTGATTGTGAATGAATGTGTGGACTCGATGAAGCATGATAGGAGAAAAGGGGTGGTTTGCAAGCTTGATATGGAGAAGGCTTGATATCGAAAGAAAGGTTTTGGCGATAAATGGATATCCTAGATGAAGGGGTGTGTTTTAAACCCTTCTTCTCGATCTTGGTGAATGGGACATCTAAGGGTTTCTTTAAATCCTTTAGAAGTCTTCGTTAAGGGGTCCCGTTATCGCCCTTCTTATTCTCTCTCGTGGTGGATGGGTTGAGTGTCATTCTCAAGAAAGCTAAAGAAAGGGATTTGTTGAAGGGTTATATTATTGGTGATGATACGATTATGGTTTCCCATCTCTAGTTTGCGAATAATACAATCCGCTTCCTTATGGCTGACAATGATAACATTAGCAGGATGGAGATTTGTATGCAGATATTCCAAGCAATCTCATGTTTGAAGTTGAATCTGTTCAAGTCTTGCATAGTGGGCATTCATGTTGAGTATAACAGTTTTTCTAGCATTACGGAAGTGTTGGGGTGTAATGTGGGTAATTGGCCTATCAATTATCTGGTATGCCCCTTGGTGGGAACCCCAAGGCAGGGATTTTTTTAGATCCTATGGTGGAAAAAGTATCTCAAAAGCTTGCATGTTTGAAGAGAACCTACATTTCCTTAAGAGGGAGAATTACTCTGATTAAATTGGCTATCTCTAACATTCTAGTGTATTATATGTCCTTGTATATGATGCCTTGTAAAGTGGTGAATATAATCGAAAGATATAAGCGGGACTTCCTTTGAGAAGGAGGGAGGCAAAAGAAGGATCACTTAGTGAATTGGGAGACCGTTGTGGAATCTAAGGCGAATGGAGGGTTAAGGCTGGGGAGAATAAGGAAAAAAATGTGGCGTTGTTAGGTAAATGGTTGTTGAGGTTTTGTACAGAGCATGAGAGCTTATGGCAATCTATCATCCTAAGTAGATATTGTTATGATGTGAATGGATAGGACTACAATCAAACTCTCCCTCGCTCTTATTCCTTATGCTGGCAACAGATTACCCAAGTGATCCCTTCCTTTTTCCCTCATACATGTTTCCTCCTTGGTACTAGCCATAAAATTTGTTTTTAGACAGATTTGTAGTGGGGAAAGTCCATGTTGGATGTTGCCGATCCTCGTGTCTTTCGCATTGTTATGAATAAGAATGCCACGGTGGTGGAGATCCTCTCCCAAGGCCCTAACAACCTTAATTGGTCTCTCCCCTTTTCTTGAGACCCTTGTGAGTGGGAAATCCCATTAATTGGATCCCTCATGGAGGATCTTCATAGGGCTTATGTCAATAGGGATAAGGATGATGTTCATATTTGAACTCCCTTAACAGTGTGTTTTCTTCCAAATCCTTCTTTTGTACCCTAATTGGAAATTGTATCTTGTAGTCCCATTTCCCAGTTTCTAATGTCTAGAACTCTGCTGCACCTCCAAGGGTAAAGGCTTTCTCTTGGATCTCCTACTTGAGGAGGCATAACACGATAGATGTGTTGTAGAAACGGAGGCCATTTATGTCCCTTTCACCCTTTATTTTCCCCTTTTGTATACGGAGGCTGAATCTAGGGATCATATTCTAATTCATTGTGCTTTTTCCATGAAGATTTGGGCCATTTTAAGCAACCCCTTTCGTTGCACGTTGCCATGTCGAGTTTGTTGAAGGTTTTGATTGCCTTATGGGGTTGGGAGTGAAAGGGGATAGAAGAAGGATCTTTCTAAAAGCCACTCTCCAAGGTGTGGTTTGGGGTATTTGGAAAAAGAGAAATAGAAGGATCTTTGATGACAAAAGGAGGAGTGTATGGGAGGTCATTGACTCGATTGTCTGTGATATTTGCTCTTGGGTACTTGGCAAGGAGTTTTCTGGTTGTTCCATGAATGACATGATGCAGGATTGACATTATTGCCTTTTGGGGCCTTCTATCCCTAAGCCTTCTACTACTTTGGAGTGGTCTCCCCCTTCCGTGGGTATACTAAAAGTTAACGTGGATGGTGTTGAATTTGGTAATCTGGGGCCAGCTAGATATGGTTGTGTTGCGGGATTCAAATGGTCAGATTCTTTGGGTTAAGGTTGGTACTATCGGAGTGAGTAATGCTGTGTTTGCGAAGCTCATAGGATGTTGGAAGGGTTGAGACTTTTGAAGGCTAAGGATCTGAGAGGCTGTGTTGTGGAAGGTGACTCTTTAACGACTTTCTCTTAGGGGAAGGGGGTCGTTGTAGCTCATAGAAGATGCACCACTATATTGCTGAGATCAGGACCTCGGTGAAGGATCTCAATGTTGTCTTATATTATATTCTCTGTCCAAAATGTGGTTACCGATAGTCTTACCAAGTGGAGTGTGGATCAACAATGTTTGTTAAAAAGGGACCATATGCCTGTGTGATTTTGTAAATTTTTTTTTTTTTTGAGTGTTTTTTTGGGTTGTTTTTGCAACTAACTTGGCTGCTTGGTTTATGTTGTTTCACCTTTTCATTCTTATATCTATATATATATATATATATATAATTGTTATTCATAAAAAAAATTCAAGTATAGAGATTGAGTTCAAATCTATGGCCCATGGAATTTGGGAACTCTTATGGCTGGAGAAGATGTTGATTGAGTTGAAATTTCACATCTAAGGTCCAATAAACTTGCAATGTGACAACAAAGCAGCAATAGTATCGAACACAACCCAATCCAACATTGGCATTTTATCAAAGAGAAACTACAGTCCAGGATTATTTGTGCACCCTTTATGAAGACTAGAGACCAAGTAGCAAACATTTTCACAAAAAGGTTGAGGGGTCCATAAATTTGTAAAAAAGTAACTAGGTTAGGTATGAGCGATATATATATTTACCAACTTGAGGGGGAGTGTAGGAAAGTAGAAGTATACATTGAGTATGAGTGAATGATATACTTGTAAATATACCGTATAACTCAGGTAAATGTGTAATTAGATAGTATGTAAATAAAATCAATTTGAGAGGGGACGTACACATCTCCATATGAAATCATCTCAAATATGTCTTCTTCTTTTTATTCTTCTTCATCTTCTTCTTTTTCTCTTCTCTTCTCATCTATAAACCCTAACCAATCTACAAGACATACAACTTAAGACTATAGACATGTAGGGTTGTGTATTTGGGTATTTCTATCTGTTCATTATATTTATTATAGTGTATATATAATCCTATAGCTAGGGGTATTTTGGAGAAAGTATTTTTATATGGATAAAGTAATCGTATGGGAGTAGTAACCTAATTTTCTCTCCCAATGACTTCTCCCTCATCTTTTTCTTTTTTTCTTCTTCTTCTCTCTATTCCTTAATTCATAACAAACAACTTGGTATCAGAACAAGGAAAGGATTAATCATTGTCAACTGATACAAAGGGAGAGTCGTTGACGTTAGCATCCATACTGTTGACGTCAATGTAGACGTATATGTAGTCGTACAGACCTACTGACATCAGCAGTGTTCTTTGTTGCTCTTCATCGTCAATTAGTTCCTGATCGAATCTCCTTTGGCTCTGATACCAAGTAGGAGAGTATGGATTCAAGAAGAGAAGAAAATGTAAGGAGAGACAGAATAATACTCTACTCTCATACGGTATTGCTTTTATTATATAATAGGGTGTTACAAAAATACCCTAATAGCCGTACGATTACATATATGTCTACAGTCAACACCTATGTGCAATCGCTAAATTGGTTCGATGTGAGGTGTTTTAAAGAGAACATGATTTATTGAGTTTTGGTTTTTGTTGATACAATCAGTTTTTGAATCAAAGAACAAATATTTTTTTAAGGGATTTTCTTTCAAAATTATCAGAAAATCTAGATTTCAATATTTTAATTAATTAGATTGATATGAAGTTTTTTTCTACAACTAGATGACATGGAATTGATTGCTTTTAACATAAAAGAGTGAGATTTTGTTTGTGATTGATTAGTTGAGTATTGAAGGTACAAGAGTGTTTGTCATCAGGTGTGTTTAACACCCTACATACAAACGTGATTGTGTATCTGTCTAACATTGTGGTTGTTTGTTAAGCATTTGATGATTTCTACTATATTTAGTGGTTTGGGTATGTGTATGATCCAGATGTTTGTAGTTTTTTGTTATTCATCATTTTAAGCTAGTCATAGGTGTCATGGTGAGCCAATAGTAGGCTATTTTATCGTGGTGATCATGGGCTTTGTTTTGCAGTTGTGTGAGTGTGTGTTGTGGTGTGTTTCACATAATCCTTTTAAGTCGTGTGGTGTTGTGGACGTGCGATAGTCCAAGTGCTGTTTTCCTGGTAGTTGAAGAGTCAGACTAGTGATAGTCCTAGTATCATTTGATTGTTGGCTGATTTGGGAGTACTGCAATCCTTTATTTAATGAGGAACTTGTTACTAGAAGGTTGAAATATGCCTGAAATCATTGGGGTTACTTCTTCAACCGGAGGATTGGAACTGGTGGTACTCAAGCCCCTAATACTCTTATCACCACTGTTCGATTTGATGGTAATAATTTTCTTTCTTGGTTTCTCTTAACTTAACTCTTTATCACTAGTAAAGGGAAGTTGGGATATTTGACATGTAAGACTAGGGCACCTGATACAAAGGCTTCCACCTTTCTCAAGTGGCAAGCCAACAATGCAATGGTAATGTGATGGTTACTTCATTCCATGCAACCAGAAATTCCAAACACTGTTATGTCCCTTCCTATAGCCAAGTATATTTGGGATTCTATTGTTCAAACTTATTCCAAGAAGGGGAATAAGGTCGGGATGTATGAACTTTGTCAGAAAGTCTCTCAGCTTTGCCAGGGTAATGTCCCTCTACTTATACTATTCTACTCATAAGGGCTTCTGGCAATAGATTGATTACTACAAGACATATCATGCTAAATGTGATGATATGGTGGAATATAGTAAAGAAGTTGAGGAAAATTGGATCTTTGCTTTTTTGGCAGAGCTTAACTTGAATATTATAGTAGCAGGGTATAGATTCTTGGGAAAGACCCCCTT
This sequence comes from Platanus orientalis, assembly GCA_025762735.1. Classification (NCBI taxonomy): domain Eukaryota; kingdom Viridiplantae; phylum Streptophyta; class Magnoliopsida; order Proteales; family Platanaceae; genus Platanus; species Platanus orientalis. The sequence continues at coordinate 8,977 of JAOXJP010000888.1, forward strand.
CCCCCTTTGAATGAGGTGTTTTCTTTTGTACAAGAAGAGGATGACCGTCGTCATGCCATGTTGAGCCCATCTCCAATCCATGTTGAGAAATCTGCATTTATTTCCTCCTCTCAATGTGGTCGAGGAGATTCACATGGTGGTGGTGGTAGGAGTTTTGGTTATGGAGATGGTAGGGATAAGCTCAAATGTAGGCATTGTAGTACATCCCGTTATACAAAGGACACATGTTGATATTTACATGGTCATCCTCAGGAATTTCAGGATTGACCTTCATAATGAGATTCTTTCTTTGAAGGGCTTGAAGGATCTGGATTTTATAATAGTGGTAGATCAAGTGCCAATTCTATGGTTGCCTCTACTACTCCTTTAGAACCAGCACATGCTTCCTCCTTTGGTACTTTCTCTCATGAGGGAATTGAATCTCAGAGACATTTCATGTCTAACTTAAACACTTCCACTTCAACTAATGCAGGCATTGGAGGCAATGTGAGACCCACAATGGCCTTGGTGGGATCCACACGAGAAGACCATGGAGGAACACCTTTGGACACATGATGGAGTTTTTTAGTTTAGTATTAGAGTCTCTATGGAGTTAGTTTACTGTTTTAGTTATTATTTCATGAGTTATTAGAGTTTAGTACATGAGGGTCATTACAGTTTTTGTTGTTGGGTCTTTTAGGAACAAGGCATTGTTACCAAGGGTATCTTATTATTTTAGTGAGTCAACAAATCAAACTAGGGCCCTCTTAGTGCTGGTTGAAATCCTATAGAAGGGTTTGATTTTGGTAATTTTTGTTTTTAGAAAGTCAAGGTTTTAGTAGTTTTGAGTTTACGAAAGTCATAGGTATCAAATAAGCTAGTAGTTTAAGAGTTTCTAATTTGATTTCTTACTATTTCTTGAATTTGTGAGCCTACATATAGGCTGCACGCTTTTGTTATACTATGATGGAATTAATAAATTTTTGGCTGGTTTCATGCTCTCCATGAGTGGAACTCTCTCTTTTTCAAGTTTTTTGTGCCTAAACTTGAACCCAAGGATGGTGATGTCAAGGGCTTGTGAGTTAGATGATTACCCACACTAGGTACAATTCTTTTCGTATTTATTTTCTTCTTCTTTTTCTCTTCTCTGTTTCCCCTTTTTGTTTTTGTTTTTGTTTTTGTTAAGTCCATCAAAGAACCATTATTGAAGGATCTCTTGCAACCCCCTAGCCTGTAATTCTTTCCCCAAGCTTCCACTTTGTTGTTCCCTTTATGGAGACACAATAAGATGTTCACCTGTACCTTACAGCATCTATAGAAGTGAAACCTTGCCGTTTTGAAAATCAAAGCCTTCAACAATAACCCTGTGGCTGTCACAAAACATTAAACCTTTCTGTTTTAGGTCTGAACCACAACTCACTTCCTTTGGTACCTAACTACAACCCTATACCTTTTTTTTTTTTTTTTTTTGATGAATAACTACAACCCTATTCTTCTCCCTAACAGATCTAAGGCTGCTGTACAAAACTCTTTTAATTGGGACACCTGCTGGTTACCTATGGTTGTTTGTGATCAGTGCCTACCACTTGTTTGATTGGCCTCCTAAGAGAATCTGCCAATATTTACTCAACTTCATAAGTCTGTGGGTGAGTGTTTTCATTCATTACCTTCTGTTTTTAATGTTCTTATTGTCGCACCAGGGGTTCTTGACTTTATAGTCACTGATATAATTCCTTTTTAATCTGCTTTCCTGTTACACCAGCCTAATAAAGTCCAACACTTGCTGATTTTGACACCCCGATTTCAGCCTCTGTTATACCCTTATAATATTCCAGAAATAAGAAACTCATTGAATCCATTGAACCCTGTTAAACAGCCCCAGAATACTTATGGTTTTACCTTCACCAGTCCTTGTTCTTTGAGAACCTGTTTAAGTCTGGAATCTGTCCAGAAACCAGACCTGAACACCATCCATTATCAACTCTGTTTTAGCATATGGCCTGAGCCCATAAACCACATTGCTCTGCAGTTATAAGCCCAATAGTCCAGAAAACTCTTGCTGTTATAAGCCCAAACCTGAACCGATAATTGCCTAACCTTTTGCTGTTTTGACTCTCTGTTCTGAGTCTAAACAGCCCACCAATTGTCCCATTTAACCAGTTGTTTCAGGCCCTATTTCCATACCCAAACAGCTTGTGCCTTAACCAACCACAACACCTAAACTCTAGTGTTATCCCTTGCTGTTAACTCTTCAACAGAATCTGTTTGGATCCTAATTTGACCCAATACCTGGTCCCATTTGATCCATAACCAAGAGCTTTCTGTAGGTTTGTGATCATCTTTAAATACATCAGCTTTGGACCCATACATCATCAGGATATTACCCTTTCTTTGGATTGTGCTGCATCAATTTTAGTATCAAAGCTTGTGTGCTGCATCATTGACTCTTAATCTTCTTTTGCCCAGTTAGGTACCTCTGCTTTTGCATTCAGTGCTAGTGTATCTACTCTTGATCACTCCTGGATCATTGATTCAAAAACTTCCGACCATATGACTGGTACGTCTTCATTTTTTCTTCTTATTCTATTTGTTCTGAGAAACATAATGTCCGCCTAGCAAATGGATTTTATTCTTCTATTGTTGGTAAAGGTTTTATTTCAGTTACTCTTACTCCACCCTAATCTTTTGTCCTCCATGTTTCTAATTTTACTTTTAATTTGTTGTTAGTAAGTCATTTAACCAAATCTTTGAATTGTAGTGTGACTTTTTTTCCTTATTATTTCCTTCAGGACTTGGATATGAAGAGGACGATTAATAGGGGGCATATGGACAATGGCTTATACATACTTGATGTTCCTCTCACTTGGTCTCACCAGTACAGCAAATTCCAGTTTTTACAATAAAGGACAGCAACATTTGCTCAGAGCAGCTGTTTCAATGGCACAAGTTTTTTTTTTTCGATAAATGTCTCAATGGCACAATGGTTTAGGGCTTTATAGAAATTGTTTCCTTAGTTGTTTACTAGTTCTAGTTTTTCTTTTCATTGCGCAACATGCAAGTATGCAAAACATTGTCAAATGTTTTATCCCATCAATTTTAATAAAGTGATTCTATTTTTTATGTTGTCCATACTAATTTGTGGGGTCCAAGCCTTACTGTCTCTTGATTTAGCTTCAAGTATTTTGTTACTTTCATTGATGATTTTTCTCGTGTGACTTAGGTTTATCTTCTGAAATCTAAAAATGATGAGTTCTCTGCATTTGTTTTGTTTCAAAAGATGGTTGAGACTTAGTTTGAAAAATGGATTAATATTCTTTGTTCGGATAATGGAGGGGAGTATATATCTCATGCATTCTCCTCCTATCTAGATTAGTTGTAAATTATTCATCAAACTATGTGTTCAGGCACACCTAAACAAAATAGAGTTGCAGAACATAAAAATAGGCACTTGAAGTTTCTTGTGCACTCTTGTTCACAATGAATGTGCCTAAAACATTTTGGTTTAATGCTTTACAAACTATTGTTTTTCTTATCAATAGGATGCCTATAGTGTTTGGGTGCATCTGTTATGTTCATATTGACAAGTTTCATAGATTTAAACTTGATTCTAAGTCTCTTAAGTGTATTTTTCTAGGCTATGCTCCTAGTCAGAAAGGTTATAAGTATTATCGCCATCCTACCAAGCAGCGTTTTGTCTCCATGGATGTCATTTTTCATGAGGCTGTTCCATTTTTTTCCACACCCAAGTCTTTTGTTCAGGGGGAGTTCTTCAAGGAGGATTCTTCTGTTACTCTTCCTGTTCCAACCTTCCCTTTTGATTCTGGTACTGGTTCAAGAAATAATGGTGAGGGGGAGCAAGTTCTTAAAGTCTATTCAGGAAAAGAGCAGATAGTTGTAGCTAAAGATCTTCGTGCATCCTATGGCTAATTTTGTTTCATCATTTTGCTTCTGGTTTAACTCCGTCAATGTATGTATCTTCAGACATTCTCGGTCTCAAACCCAGATAAAGGAGGTTGGTTTCTGGTTAAGAACCGGCTATAAAAACCCATACAAAGCATTTAAACATGAATCCTAGAAATACATTATTTTGATCTAATACTAGAGTATTCCCTTTAAAAGGATGCACCTTATTCCCTGGATGTGGCGAAAAATTGGTGAGAGACGTAGCATCGACGTGCAAATGCAATGATAAATATGCAAGGGTTCCCACGCCATGAACAAGCGTGAGTAAATAAGTTAGTCCAAAGGAGTAAGATTCCCTTAGCAACTTTGAACATAGGAACCTTAACAAGTAAAAGTATAAAGTTAGTGGATACTATAAAAAGAATGAAAGTTAATATTGCTTGTCTACAATAAACTAAATGGAAAGGGAAAAGGCTAAAGAGATTGATGGCTTCAAACTTTGGTACATAGGAAAAGCCAATTACAAAAATGGGGTAGAAATAATAGTAAACAAAGATCTAAAGGAGAAAGTTGTAGATGTTAAGAGAATATGTGATAGGATTATAACAATTAAACTTGGCTTAGAAAAAGAGATAATTAACATAATTAGTGCTTAAGCACCTCAAGTAGAAAAAAAAAAACTCAATTTTGAAAAAAACATTGATGGATTAGTTCAGGGAATTCCCGAGTCTAAGAGAATATTTATAAGAGGTGACTTCAATAGACACATGGGGAAAATTAGTGGTGGATATAAAAGAGTCCACGGAGGATATGGATTTCAAGAAAGGAATGCAGCTGGAGAAGAAATCCTAGAATTTGCAATGGCATATGATCTTGCAATAGAAAAAGCATACTTCATAAAGAGAGAAAAACATTTGGTTACTTTCAAAAGTGGGAATAGAAGTCGGATTGACTTTTTTCTTACTAGGACGATAAAAAGGTCAATATGTAAAGATTGTAAGGTTATTCTAGGGGAGATTTTAACCACACAACATAGGTTAATAGTGTTGGATGTTCGTATTAAAAGATGGAAAAGAAAGAAACGAGAAATTAGATACACAAAAATTAGATGGTGGAACATAAAAAATGAAAAATTAACGAAATTTAGAAATAAATTGAAAAACAAGGGGAAAAGGAATTCAGAAGCTAATACAAGTGTCATGTGGAATGAAATGGTTGGTTGCATTAAAAGAGTAGTAAAAGAGGTTCTTGGAGAATCTAGAGAGAAAGTGTAGTTGAATTTATTAGATGAGATAGAGAAGAAGAAGAGAACACAACCGTATAAAGAAAATTATGTGTGTAGGGTTACTCTACACAACCATTGTTATTTATATGAAATACAAGGACTATATTATAAGGTATAGTATCTCTCATGTGTACGACCATTATACCCTCAATGTATGTATGCATAGTACTTAAAATATTAACACTCTCCCTCAAGTTAGAAAATAGATATTTATCATTCCCAGCTTGTCAACAAACATAGAGAACTGTGCACCAATTAGTCCCTTTGTAAATATGTCAACCACTTGATCCCTAGTATGAACAAAGAACATACAAATGTGACCAGCCTTCAAATGATCCTTGATGAAGTGTCGGTTAATTTCCACATGCTTGGTCCTATCATGTTGAACAAGATCATGAGCAATACTGATCATAGCTTTATTATCACAATAAAGATTCATAGGTTCTAAAACCTGAAAACCAATTTCTGAGAGCAGCATTCTCAGCCATAGTAACCCACATATATCATTTGCCATAGACCTAAATTCAGCCTCCACACTCGATCTAGTCACAACCGGTTGCTTTTTGCTTCGCCAAGTAACCAAATTACCTCCAACAAATGTACAATATCTAGAGGTAGATCTTTTGTCTGATATTGAACCGGCCCAATCAACATCAATATATGCCATAACCTTATGATGTCTATGTTTTTTATATAAGATTCATTTTCCAAGGCAACCTTTTAAATATCTCAAAACCCTATAAGCAGCCTCCATATAGGCTTGAGTAGGTGCATGCATAAATTGACTGATTACACCAACAACATACGCAATATCTGGCCTAGTAAGGGACAAATAAATAAAACGTCCAACCAAGCATTGATATTGGCCTGCATCAATCAATATGTCACTATCATCCTCTTTCAACCTATGATATATTTCAATGGGAGTTAGACATGGTTTACACCCAGTCATGCTTGCATCTTTCAACAGATCTAGGACATACTTCCTTTGGGATAAAAAAATTCCCTTGTTTGATCTGACAACTTCAATCCCAAGAAAGTATTTAAGATGATTCAGACCTTTAATTTCAAATTCCCGAACTAATTGATCTTTTAACCTTGTGATCTCACCAACCACATTCCCAATCACAACTATATCATCCACATATACAATCAAAGTTGTCACCTTTGTTCCTTGATGCTTCACAAACAGAGCATGGTGTCTGACATTGTCTGTAACCAATTTTCACCATTGTTGTCCTAAAACGCTTAAACCAAGCTCGAGGTGATTGCTTCAGCCTATATAGTGCTTTTCTCAGTTTACATACTTTGCCTTTATTATGGAGGAGTTGAAATCCTGGTGAAGGTGTCATATAAACTTCTTCCAAATCATCGTGCAAAAAAGCATTCTTAACATCAAACTGTCTGAGTGGCCACCCATAGTTAGCTGCTACGGAGATTAAAACCCGTATTGAGTTCATTTTTGCCACTGGAGCAAAGGTTTCTTGGTAGTCTAGTCCAAATATCTGTGTATATCCCTTAGCAACCAGCCGTGTCTTATATCGTTCAACAAAACCATCTACTTTGTACTTGACTATAAAAACCCACCTACATCCAACAAATTTTTTTTCCATGAGGTAAATCTGCTAGTTCCCATATTTGATTCTTTTCTAATGCTCTCATTTCTTCCTCTATTGCAGCTCACCACTTTGATTGTGATAATGCTTTTTACACACTGCGAAGTAGACACAGAATCCAAAAAAGAAAATAAACTACAAAATGAAGGAGATAAATAATGATATGAAACAAAATTTGACATTGGATGGTAAGTGCATGATCTAACTTCTTTCCTGAGTGGAATAGGGACATCTAATTCAGTAGACTGAGATGACGAAATATTACCTTGCTCATTACTTGGATCCAAAGGAGGCTCTTAGATTGGGTCTTGAGAATTCTGTCATTCATCTCAAGTCTTCTTTCTCTTGACATATACCTTCAATTCAGGCTCCCCCTTTCTATTGACTTCATCAAAGTAAGATGGAGAGACGGGAATGGGAAGTGGAACTGGTCAAACCAAATCATCACGGTTATTGTGCTCCTCCTGAAGAGTAGTCTGGGGAGACAAGAAAAAAGGTATGGACTCAAAAAATGTGACATCCCATGACACAAATCTCCTCCTAGAAGAGAGATGATAACACTTATAGCCATTTTGATTTGTTGCATAACCCAAAAACACACATTTAAGAGCTTTAGGATCAAGCTTTGTGCGATCAGATTTAGGAATATTGACAAAACAAATACAACCAAATGTCTTGGGGGGCAAGGAAAACAAGGATGATGAAGGAAAAAGAACTTTAAGTGGGGTATGATAGGAGATGACTCGTTGGTAGTCTATTCATGAGATATGCTGCAGTTTGAACAGCATCGGACCAAAAAATTTTCAGTACATGCATGGTAAACATAATTGCATGAGCAATTTTAAAAAGGGTCTTATTCTTCCTTTTTGCCACTCCATTTTGTTTTAGAGTGCCTAGACATGTGGTCTGATGAACAATACCAGACTCATCAAGATAAGAGGTCATGTTCCCTGAGATATATTCTCCCTCATTGTAGGATCTAGTACACGTATTTTTTATTCAAATTGTGTCATAATCATAGTATAAAAAGACTTAAAAGCAGTATAAACATCACTCTTATGTTTTAACAGATATACCCATGTAGCTCAAGAGAAATCATCAACAAATGTAACAAAATATCTAAATCCAGACAATGACACAGTAGGGGAAGGTCCCCAAACATCTGAGTGAATAAGAAAAAAAGGAAAATCACTTCTTTTATTACTTTTTGAGTAAACAACCCGACAATGTTTAGACAATTGACACGGTTCACAATTAAAAATTGAACTAGAAGAACAATGAGGAAAAATTTGATGCAACAATGAAAAAGATGGGTGTCCCAATCTGCGATGCCATAACAACAACTCATCTGAAGAGAGTGGGTTCCCTTTCATTACTGAAGATGCAACTGGAGTACTAGAATCCAAGATATAAAGTCCATCCTTCTCATGTTCCAAGCCAATCGTTTTCTTCGTCTCCAAGTCTTGAAATAAACAATGCGAAGGAAAGAAAGTGACAGAACAATTCAAGAGTAAAGTCAAATGACTGGTAGACAAGAGATTTAAAGTAAAATTGGGAACATGCAATACAGAGGACAAAGATAGCTTTGATGTGGCATGAATATCACCATGACCAGCCACTGAAAAATTTGAGCCATCGGCATTACATACTTTGTCCCTACCAGAATTGACTTGATAGGTATGAAAAAGAATAGACATACCAGTCATATGATGAGATGCTTCTGAATCGATAATCTAGGAAGCCTGAGATGATGAAATAAAAGCAGATAGAACTGACCTAGGTATACCTGTGTGTGTAAAAGAGGAGGTGGGAACTGCAGAAGTATCAAGCTGAGCAACAAAACGACGAAAAACTTCAATCTTTGATTGTGACGATCTCCCACTATCATTTGAACTAGCAGATGCTGCAGGAACAATATCTGAGGATGTGGAAGCTACAGTACGAGCACTAAGCCTTCCACTAGAACGACCACCACCTCTGCCTCCTCTAAAACCGCCATAGGAAAAAGTACAAGTTGTATCCTAGGTGGACGATCATGAAGATCCCAACAATTCTCCTTAGTATGGTGAGTAAGACCATAGTGTTCACAGATAAGCTTATCCCGATCATCGAAGCGACTGCTACTAAAACAACCCCTATGTCCACGAGAACCACTACCATCCCGTCCACCTTGCTGAGAGGAAGATGAGGCAAGTGCTGACTTTTCAATCACGGGAGAAACATTCATTACACCCCGTCTTCTTTCTTCACGATGAACATGTGAGTATACCTCTTGTAATGGTGGTAACGGATTATGACTAAGAAGATTGACCCGAACTTGTTCATATTTTTTATTTAGGCCAGCTAAAAATTTAAAAGTCTGAATTTCTTCAACATGCTTCTTATATGTAATAGAATCCTTTACACATGAAAGACGGTAAGTAGTATAATGCTCAAACTCTTCCCACATTTTCCGAAGAGAGGAGTAATAAATAGATAAAGGAAGATCACCTTGTGTAAACTTAGAAATTTGCTGTCTCAAATCATAAACTTTGCAGTATGCCCAACTTCTGAATAGGTTTGTGACAATGAACTCCAAATCTTGTGAGCGGTGTCAAGAAACAAGTA
>JAOXJP010000917.1:0-18365 GCA_025762735.1 Platanus orientalis
TCATGAAAATCCCGAGCATGTATCAAGGGGGAGAGCAAAAGAGACTCATAGTAGAGTTGGCTTAAGTTAGAGTTTTTGAGTTTATTATATTATTTTTGTTGTACTCCTTTGTTCATGTATTTTAAGTTTTGTCATGGAATTCCCAAAGGGGGAGATTGTAAAATGTAATATGTTGTAAATTCCATGAACTGTAAAATACATGTGTTGTATAGACTAGAACATGGATAGAGTCATGTTAGAGTCTAGGAGGTCCTTGGGTCTAAGCATCATGAATATCATCATCAAGCATCAAGGAAGCCTTAAGAGATCAACTTAGGAGTCAATAAGTTATACCGAAGGATTCACGTCTATCTCCAAACTCACACAAGGCAAAAATAGGTAATGAGAAGTAGTCAAGGTGAATCAAGGGTACATGAAGGAGTTTCTAAGGTTTATGGACCTTATCGGACCATGGAGGGGTGATCCAAAGTCCTCTATAGCATTCCCAAGAATTTAGAAGGAATTATAGAGAATTTGGATAGATCCACTACGATCCAAATGGTTTATATCGATTCAAACTTATTTGGATCAATCCAACAACTCTCGGGTTATAGAATCTGAGTGTTTTTTGCACTTAGATCGATCCAAAGTAGCAGAAACACTGTATAATAGTCTAAACTTTAAAAAATAGTTTCCAATCAATGGCCTAGATCTTTTGACCATTTGGAAAGGTTCTAATCCAAGGAACATGAATCAAATTCGTCCAATATATATGGAGAAAAACTCAAATGAGCAAGGTAATGGTCATGAACAAAAAATCACAACTCTCTTACTCTTGAATTCAAAAATTAGTGAGAGATTCAACTCTCCATTCTTTTGAAAATCTTTCCAAGCTTCGATAGATAAATCATTACCCAAAAGGACCATTCCCTTCTTCCACCTTGTTTCAATAAAGACAAATCTTCAAGTGAAATAAACTAAGGGTTGTCTAAACCCTTGAGAAGAAAGGTGGAATTGATAATCACATTGTGCTCAAGAAGGAGTAGCCCATCAAGATTGGATCTCTAGCTTGAAGAGCCAACCAAGGAGTAATTTGGGGAGCAATAGTTACATCTTGCTCAAGGAGGAGCAACCCTAACTTGTGTGCAAAGGCAACATTAACCTACAAAGAGGTAAACCCTTACCTTAACTTTTTAAAGTTATTTAGACCACTCTTGCCAGAGACACTAAGAGAATTGACACTACCATCGGAGACATTGGTAGTGTGCACACAAATCTCTTTTGCTGGAGACATCGGAAGAGTAGACCATAGACCACACCCACCGGGGACACCGGGTGTAGCTTGCTTGGCAAGTAGACTAGGATTTTGTTAATTTTATCCTTGATTGTATTATCTTCAATCTTAATAAAATTGCATATCTCGTGTTGAGCTTTTGAGAGTGGGTGTAGGCCGCTGTACCAAACCACTATACATCTTGTGTACATTTGTAGTTGCTTGTGGTTTTCTTGTTCATTTTGTCATTTACATTATCAAGCATTATACATATCAAATTAATCTCACTTGCAAAACAATTGAACATATTCATATCTATGTGCACAATTCAATTACTATTAAATATTAGGATATTTTAATCAAAAGGGTAACAAATTAATTTGGGGCAATCCAAAAGGAATTTTTAAATAATCCTATTCACCCCCCACTAGGATCTATATATAGGAATTTTAGTTACCAGGGTACACATAAGGAATCTCATCTAAAGGTCACCTAGAGAGTCACCATGGAACCATTGACTTTGGCCTTTGGTATCCATTCGATACCACTCCAGTAGTTGCTCGATTTTCAAATGCAGGATGGGTTGGTAATGTCGATGATCATAAAAGCATGAGTAGTGGATGTTTTTTCTTAAGCAACTGTCATATCTCATGGCATAGTCATAAACAAAATTTTATATCATTGTTGACTACTGAGGCAAAGTACATTACCACTAGAAGTGGATGCACACAATTGCTTTGAATGAAAAAAATGCTTAAAGATTATGAATTGTCACAAAACATGATGAACCTATTCATTGACAACTCTAGTGTAATCCAAATTTCTAAGAATCCGCTGCAATACTCTAAGACCAAGCACAATGATATTTGTCATCACTTCATTCGTGATTTGGTGGAGGACAAAGTTTTGTCCCTAGAGTATGTGAAGACTGAGGATTAGCTAGCAGATATCCTCACAAAGGCACTGGACTCGAAGAGGTTCAAATACCTCCATGATTTGATTGGCATGTGCTCAATTCGATGAGTTGAGGATTGAGATACCACATCTATGCACAAGGGGCCTTAAAGTGTTCAAAGGAACACTTAGCACATAGGTTTTAGCCAAGGGGGAATGGCAAAGTGGTTCCTAAGGGGCACCCAGCTCCTTATCTTGACTTTTTTTTACTTAGGGCAATTAGAGTGCTCCAAGGGGTTTGGAGCACTCCAACTATGGATTGCTCCAAATGGGCGGAGCGACGGGAAATTGAAATGATGCATATCTTTTTCAAAGGAAGTTTGTTCCTTGATTTCATTCATCTAAAAATTTGAGCACCAACTTCCTTCTCTAAAGAGTGTCAAGTATATGATGGCCCCTCACAACAAGCGCACTAAGAAGTGTTCCCACATTGATCCAAATCAATTCCACAATGTCAATAGTGCAGACAACTATTATGCCTATTTTTCAAAGCGCCCCATGTTTCTACAACAGTACATGTATTCAGAGATTTTTCAAGCAACTCTACAGCCACAGCTTCCTTTAGACGTGGATGGCATGACATCACCACCCTTGAAGGTGATGTAAAACTCAAGGTGATGCGCATCTTCTATGTCAACGTTCACAACACCGACAGGTCCAACTTATCTTTTGATATGTTGGTTTACAGAGTGGAGATCCATGTCGATCCTGACACGATTGCCTCCATCTTGGGCATTCATCATCCTATCAGAGACATCGTTCCATTCCCTCCTATCTCCCCCAATAAATAGGAGAATGTTATGGTACTTGGGTACCCCTGTCCTCACTGGATAAGGAAGCTCAAGGCAATTGAGTGTGGTATTCTAGGCATCGACTCAATTTGATCCTATTGTTCAACCTGATTTCGACTACACAGGACAACATGATGTCGGACACCAGGGTATTGATTGTGTGTAGTCTACTAAGTCAGTAGGAGGTCGACATTCCCACTGTTATATGTCATACCATGATCACTGTCGCTGAGCTTGCTATGGTCAAGTTAGGCCTTCCATATGGTATCATGATCACACTACTACTCACCGCAAGCAGTGTGGCATTTCCTGAGGATGTTGTCATCCTCAAGTAGGCCATTTTGATTAACTAGATGACCATTCATCCGATGGAGAGTGCCCATGCCTCTATCGCACCAGCACTGCACCATAGGACGAGGCACCACTAGTAGTCCCTCATGGTGCTGCACATCAGGAGGCTCCACCAGCACTGGATGCTCCTCTTGGTCTCCAGTCAGCCAGTGATGCCTCTAGCATATTCTAGGCTCCTCCTAGTGATGACTTCAAGCCAGGCATCCCTAATGAGAGCTCTCCACTCTACACCCTTTGGCTCTACATGTCGTAGGTGCTAAAGAACATGGACAAGTTGGCTGACAAGGTCAACGTGATGGATGAGCGGTTAGTGCAGATAAAGAGGTGTCAAGACCCTTTTGTACACATCCCTCCACTCATGAAGGTGCTTTAAATGATGAGGACGAGGCCACCGACTAGTTCTAGGCTTCTAGATATACATGTATAGGTTCTTTTGTTCCCTCATATATGCTTGGATCAAAGAACCCTCTCTCTCTTGTACTCATGTTTATCTATGAATGAGAGTTTTTTTCCATTGTATATCTTTTTTTGCTTGATTATTTTTATGTGATACATGAATTACTTTTCCATTTCCTGTCTTATTCCATGACAAAAAGGGGGAGAAGTAGGCCATGAAAATAGGGGGAGTTTGGATTTAGGGGAAGTAAATCCAAATCTTTTGAGTAATTGGACTAATCTAAAATTCTCAAATCGTATATTACTCAAATGGAAATCAAAGTGAACAAGAATAACTAATCTAATGAATCAGTTTATTTGTGCTCATTGCTAACTATTTCATACACTTGCCCAAATTGTTCATTGGCTAGTCTTGCTCTACACTTGGCATTTCACTCATGATCAGATCATATGCCTGCTTGTGTGTGCTTCTTTATTTCATTTGACTGTGATAACATTGGCTAGAGGAAGGTATGTTGTTTGTCAAATGTGTTTCGGGTTTATCATGCTAAACACATGTACTTTAGAAAGAGCAAGGTTGCGGAGATTCTGAGCTTGAAGAAAGGGAGAATGCCAAAGCCTTCATGTTGAAGACATACTTCGGGCACAATGATATAGAGCCCTGTATTTTTACTTTTTAAATTATTGTACTCTATCCATGTATTTAGGTTTTGTCACTGAATTCCCTAAGGGGGAGATTGTAAATGTATATATTGTAAATTCCATGAGTAGGGAAATACATGGGTTGATAGACTAGGCTATGACATGTTCAAGCTAGAGTCTAGGAGTTTCTTATGTCCACAAAATGTGAAGATCACTCTTGAAGACCAAGAAGACTTTAAGGAAGCAAGTCGGGATCATGTGAGAATAAAAGCTTCAAATTTGCATCAAGTACATCCTTCCGCATCCACAAAGGTAAACGAGGTTGAGGAACACTTTAGAGTCCCTCTAGGCCCCCATGACCACCTTCCCTTGGATAGAAGTGACCCAAGAGTCACTCTATACAAATCTAGGGAAGATGGAGCACTCCAAAGGTGGTGAAGCGGTCCAAAAGTGGCCTCGAGTGCTCCAAACCTTACTAGCTTTCCATCTACCAATTTGGAGCGCTCCAAAGAGGAGTTAGAGTGCTCCAACAAGGTGGAGCTCTCCAACTCCAAAATGGAACCCTCCAATGTTTCTCTAGTTTGTCACGACTGAGAGAAATGCTCCCAATTGAGCGCTCCAAACTGGGTGGAACAATTCAAAATTGAATTCTATGTTCAAAATTTGTTGTCTGTTTTGGATTATTCTCACCCAAGGGCTATGGTGAGCCACGACCCTATAAAAGAGAAACTCTTACTCCTACAAAACTCCATTCTCTCTACACCTTGAAGCTTACTATGAAGAAGAAGAAGAGAGATGTTTCTCTATCTCTTAAGTCCACAAAGAAGTTCTCCTTTACAAGAGAAGAGAGGAGGAGGGTCGATGATGGTTCATCTTCACTTCCTAGCTTTCAAACTCCCAACCTTAGGGTTGAGGTAAAGATTTTTCTTTACACTTGGAGTTTGATTTCATAGTAATTCATTTTATGGTTATATTGCATATTTAAATCACTACTACTTGTGAATCCTTGGAGATTTCATCTCCTTGAAATATTACCCTAGTTGAGATTCACTTATATTTGCCTACATAGAGGCTTGCTATTGTGTGACTACTTAGTTACTTGCCTTCTCTAGAGGCACGCACACATTCCCTTTTACGAAAGTAGAGACTAACCTATTGGCATATTTTGCTATTGAGAGTCACTCTCTACATCGGGACTTCGTTTCCCTTGGTATTATATTTTGATATTTAGCTATTGAGAGCCACACCATATATTGGGACATCGTTCCCATTGATTGAACCAAGAATACCATATCTAGTTATTGAGAACCACCTTCGTATTTAAACCCTTCACTTGTAAGTCCTCGATTGGAAGACAACCAAGGTCTTGCTTTCCAGAGAGACCAAGCATGTTGAGTAAATCCTTGGCTCAGAGACAACTAAGGTCGTGCTTGTCAAAGACACCAGGCACATTGTGTAAGTCCTTGGCTCGGAGACAACCAAGGTCGTGCTTGCTAGAGATACCAAACACGTTGTATAAGACCTTGGCTCGAAGACAACTAAGTTCGTGTTTGTCGTAGACATCAAGCACATTAAATTAGGTTTGTTCATTCCTTTATAATCATTGTGATTGATTAATAAATTGAGTAGTTGAAAGTGGACGTAGGCCCCAATGTGGCCAAACCATTATAGATTCTTGTTTTGTAGTGTGTGATTGTCACTTGCAATTTCATACTTGCAATCATTAGCACTTGATCACCAAACACCTTGATTAAGTTGTACTAAAATTGAACAATTCTAATCAACTTAATTAAAATTGAAAAACGAGTGAGAGAATTAAAATTTTAATTATATCTTATTCACCCCGCTCTAGGATTTCACACTTAGAATTTCAATTGGCTTCACTGTATGAGAACTTTTTGAGCTTTATTTGCATATTTGTTTATCCTGGAGACTATGCTCTTGAGAGTTAGCACTCTCTACAACTCGTTGCAGCTCACTGTGAGCTCACAGTGTTTGAGCTACGCTAAGATATTTGTTGCATTCTTCTTTTAAGATGAATACTTCCATATTTACATATCTAGAGGCTATTTATATAAGAGATTTCATCTCTATGGACTAAGGTCCTAGAGTTAGCACTTTGTACAACTCATTATAGCACATTGTACTCGTACAGTGAGCTTTAGTTGAACACCTGCTATATACTATTATCTAAGCTACCTATTGGCATATCTAACTATTTAGAGGCTATCTTTATTAGAGATTTCATCTTTGTGGTCTAAGAACCTTGAGTTAGCACATTGTGCAACTCCCTACAACACATTGTTCTCACAGTGCTTGTGTTTTTACATGAATATCTTGATGTAGTTTTCATTCTAAGCTTATACCTGCATATCATCCTACTGTAAAGGCCACTACACATTAGAGATTGCATCTCTATTGTTCTAAGTTGCATTGGTATATACATTTTCCTATTTAGAGGCTTGCTAGCTTCTCTAGAAGCTTATCTTTTGAGTTTCATTATTTAGATATATGGCTATTGAGAGCCTACTACTAGGAGAGCTATCTCTAAACAATTTCACCACTTCCAAGTGATTGTCTTGGTTGGAGACAGCCAAGGCTGTTGAGTACCTTGGCCAAAGACACCCAAGGTTGGAGAGTCCTTGCTAGAGACACTAAGGGTGAGATGCGTGCTGCTGAAGACACCAAGCATGAGATATTGTATTGGACTTTATTAATTTTCTTGTAATAGTAGTACTCTATTAATATAAATCAATAGGATCAATGAGGAGCTTTTGGAGAGTGCGTGTAGGCCCCAAAGTGGTTGAACCACTATAAATCTTGTGTTTAGTGTGAGTGTGATTGTGCTTTTGTCTCCCATTTATTTTCATCATTCATATTGAATCACTAGCACACATTTGAAGACTTAAACATTTTGGCACACCCATCAAACAACAAGAACATTGAACTTAGTGAACTTGAATGTTTGCTAAACTCATTAAATCACTAAGAAAGCGGCCTAAGAAAATATCTCCACATTGAGGGAATTAATTGGGATAGAAAACTTAAAATAACACATTAAAATTTTTAAATTGTTGTATTCAACCCCGTCTAAGACATTTTCGCTAATACCCTAGGAACTCCATAGTTAACCAAGTCTAAGAAAGAGTGCAGCTCAGGTAACCTTCATAGGCACCTCTCATTCCTAGATGGCTCTTACCTTGACCTCATCCAACTTCAACTAAACCCCTCCAACTTTGTACCCTAAGAAGATCACCTCTTCTTAGGAAGACTCGCACTTCTCGTTCTTCACATATAACTCATTCTTCCATAGTACTTAGAAGACTTTCCTTAGGTCATCTACATGCTCTTCTAAAGTGTTTCTATAGAACATTATACTATCTAGATAGGCTACCACAAACTTGTCCAAGTAGGGGTAGAAGAGTTTATTCATCAAGGTGCAGAAGGTTTCCAGTGCATTAGTGAGACCAAATGCCATAACGAGGAACTCTAAAGCTTTGTACCTTATAATGCACGTGGTCTTGGGCCTGTCCCCTTCAGATATGAGGACTTGATAATACCCTAACCAAAGATTTAAATTAGAGAAGAACTTTGTGCCTCCTAGTTGATCGAACAAGTCAGTAAACAAGGGAATTAGGTACTAGTTTTTTATAGTTACTTTGTTAAGCGCTCGGAAGTTGATGCATAGTTGTAAGGTTCCATCTTGCTTTCTTTGAAACAACATTAGTGCACCATAAGGGGCCTTTGAAGGCTTGATGTACCTAATGTCTAGGTGTAACACCCCAGACCTAGGCTTGGTAAGTTTAGGAACCCAAACCCGAGACCCATTTTCCCATTTGTGAGAACCATGGTATGCATGAGCTTGAGGACTAGCCTCAAGGCTTGTGGGACCCAAAACAATGGTTAAATACCCAAGAGAAGACCCAAGGAAAAAACCCCAAATTTATGCTAGGCTAGGGAAGCCCGAGGGCTCACACCACCATGGGAGCACTCGTGGTGGTCATTCTTGAGCGCTCGTAGCCACAGCCCCAGAAATTCCAAAAATTGAAATTTTAGTTTCTGCACAGGGGGAGCAGTCGCATGAGCAGTCTCGAGTGCTAGCAAGGGAACGTAAGCACTCATTGGGGGGACTCCGAGTGCTCATGACTGGCTAGAATCTATCTCAGGATTCAGGCCAAAACATGATTTTTTCCCTAATTAGAGGGGGACTTATATGAGTTGACCCCAAAACCCTAGTTTTGCCCCTTTGGGCTTAGATTGACATAAGAAGGATTTTGGAAGGGAGAGAGAGATCTTGGGAAGAACTTGGGACAAGAGAGAAGATTATCTTTTCCAAGGCTTGGTAAGATGTCAAAAACTTAGATCTAGTTTAGATCAATGTTCATTTACTATTTTCTACTCTAGTTTATGGTTTCTAAACATGAATTTCCTTGTTTGCTCATAGAAAAAAGAGAACCACAAAGGAAAAAAGTCTTAAGAGAAGATTCTTTGGAACATTGAAGGTTTGGAAGATTGGTGAGTGAATATGCAATTTATGCACACTTTCATTTCCTAGGACCTTAGGTTTGTGGGAAATAAGGTTTGATTTGGTGGGTTTACATATATTCTTTATGAGTTTGATTATTTCTTTATTTAGAATCTTGGTTTCATGGATTATGTGAGTGGATGTGTTATTTATGCTCACGTTTTCCATTCATAGGATCTTAGATGTGTGGTTTCTAAGCTTTGTTTTGGTGGATTCATCTTTATTTCCTTTTTAAGAATGTTGATTATTTGATGATGGATCTTAGTTTCTTGACACAAGCATGTTAGTAATTTTCTTATTGTTCTCCATAATTTCTTGAGTTATGGAGTCATGTTCTTGATGATGGAGTTTATGGAATGGCTTCGTTGGTCTATAATCATTTAAAGATGGTTTGGAAGCTTGATTCACATGAGTTATAAAGTTTGAAAGGTTTTTTGTGGTGAAGATTTTGTTTATTTTTCTCTTGAGTTCCTTATTTCTTGCTCTCCATATGTTGGATAAATGTCTTAATATTTTTCCTTACTATTTACATGTCTCTCGGATACCTCTAGATTCCCTGCATGAGCTTATTGTCTTCTTAAGTGAATTTATTCAATTAATGTTGGCTTATAGCAATTTGAGAAATTCTATTGATTCCCATGTTAGGATCTTATTATTCATGTATAATACAACGGGCTTCACATCCATTAGAAATGTTTGGTAGCATGATCATGTTAGTCCTTGCATGATTCATCTTGCACTTTCATGGAGCTTCTTACTTAGGTTTTCTACGTGGTTTATGAGGCATTGAGTCACTATTTTTTATCACCATTGGCATGTCAATTTTGGCTCTTTCATGAGATATGACATGAGGATATTTCCCATATATGACATACTAATGTAGTAATATTTTACTTTGCATAAGCATGGACTTAGCATTCGGATTTAGACTCAGATTTTCTCAAGTACCCTGTCATTGGGTCACGTAATTGGTGAAAGGGCTATATACTTGCCCGGTGAACCTTAGGTTCCCTGCCATCAGGTCACATAATTGGAAAAAGGGCTATATACTTGCATAATGAACCTCAGGTACCCTGTCATCGGGCCACATAATTGGTAAAAGGGCTACATACTTACCTAGCGAATCTTGGGTACCTTGCTATCAGGTCACATAATTGACGAATGAGCTATATACTTGCCCAGTGAACCCCAAGTACACTACCTTCGAATCACATAATTGGTGAAAGAGCTATATATTTGTTCGAAGAACCTTAGGTACCCAATTGTCGGGTCACATTAATTGGTGAAGATAGCCATAGTGGCCCAATATATGGTTTGGTTTTTTCGGGGACCCTACGTGGGTTATATGGTTTTGGATTTGGTTTGGATTTATTGGGAACCTTTATAGGTTCATTGACATTGGGCGACATATTGGTATTTAAATTATAGTGGTTTTTTTTGTGCACATGACATGTAGTATACTTTCTTACTCTACATGCATCTATTTATTTCTGTAGTACATAGTAGCTGGTATATGTCATATGTCATGTAGCTTTAGTCATGCATGTTTTGGGACCATCTTGGTTTGGATTCTTAGTTAGTTATCTCATAGCATGAATATACATGATTATAGTAGAGATATATGCATATTATTGTTGATGCATGCATTTATGTACTTTGTTTCCCTCCTATACTTTGGTTCACTTTATCTATTATTATACCTACTTTGCTTCCCTTTTGTGATGTATAAATAGCATACTATCTTGTTAAACTTGTTAAGCTTACCCCAATTAACACCACCTACAGATCATTAGGCGTACAGGTTTAGATCGTGCCTTGGACGAGGATGAGCCTATGAAGTTACATGGCTAACCCATTTAGCCTATCTTTAGTTTATTTCTATTGGATGAGAGATGGTTTTTTTATATTTTGAGATGGGCCTCTTCATGGGTGAGACTTATATATACTATTATTGTGGGCATGTCGAGGCCCTTTACTTTGGTTATTAGGATATTTAGATTTGATGTCACATTTTTATTTCTGCTGCAGTTACTTTGGATTATGTCTGTTATTATTATTCTGTTGCGATGTGATTGGTTTAAATGAACTTAAATTGATGTGAAATAAAAAGGTAATCAATTTATATGGAAAGTGATGTGAATAGGTTAAAAGGTCGATGACACACTCTGAGCTCGTTGGTCTCCCCACTATGAGAAACAGGTTCAAAGTGGGTCATTCCTAAGTCACGGATCCAAACCCAACCCACTACATGGCCCACCAATTTGGGTTGTGACACTAGGAGCTCCTCCAGCTGGTTATTCAACTATTTTAACTCTGGTGGGGCCATCTGTTAAGGCACCTTTGTTGGGGGTCTTTCTCCTAACTCCAACTCTATCTTGTATTTCACCCCTCTTCTTAATGGCAATTTCTTTGGTAACTTGGCAGGCATAACATCCTCATACTCCTTGAGTACTCCTTCAATCTCTCTTGGCAACTCCACATTTTCTTCCGTTTCCTTGGTGGACTTTATAATGATTGCCAAGTATGTAGGCTCACCTCTATTTAAGCCATAGGTGAGCTACAATGCCAATAACATCTTCGAATTAAACTTAGTTCCTTACACCACAAGAACTATGCAAACGCAGCTTTCTTCTAGGATGCAGACTAAATTGACAAATGGAATAGGGACAACTTTTACCTTGCTAAGAAATTCCATCCTCACCACCACTTGAAAGTCATCCATGGGGAATACTGAGAGATCAGCTATGCCTTTCCAAGCACCGATTTGTAGCTCCACTCCACGAGTCATCCCATGAATTGGTTAGGCCTTTGAGTTAACTACTTTCAGCCATCCTGGACCACCTTCAACCCTAGACACTTGGCTTCTCCTTTAGTGACAAAGTTATGGGTAGCCCATGTATCTACCATGGCCATGGTTCGTTGCCCATTTATCTAGGCCTCTATATACATATGCCCCTTGTTTGATGGCTTAGAGGCCTCTTCTTTCTAGGAAGTCAAGTAGAAATCCTTCTAGAAAGGCAATGCGTGTAACCGTTCCCTTAGAGAGTTCATTCCGACATCTGCAAGCCTTCAATGTGAGGGCATGAAATAGCTCCTATTATTTCATCACATTTGTTGATGACTACATGTGATACGATTATGTCTATTAAATCTTACATAAGATTAAAGCATTGGACCGCTTTAGAAAGTATATGATAGAGGTTGAAAATCAGTTGGATCGAAGGATAAAAATCCTTAGGACTGACTGCAGACCCGTTAAAGAAATTTAATGAGCTTTGTGGAGAAAAAGGCTTTCATAAATAGTTGATGCTTCCTTTTACTCTGAAATGGAATAATTTAGTAGAAAGAATGAATAGTACACTTTTAGATATGGTGAGGTCTATGATGGCACATGTGAACCTTCCAAATGGTTTTTAGGGGGATGCATTATTGACTACGTCCTACATCCTTAATAGAGTGCCCTCCAAGTTTGTTCCTACCACTTCTTATGAGTTATGGATTAAAAGAAAACCCAATTTTAGTCACTTGCAACCCTGGGGGTCGATGGCTTTTTTCCACATACCAACACAAAAAATTAGTAAGCTTGACATAAGAGCTTAAAAGGATACCTTATAAAGTATTCAGAACATTCTAAGGGCTATGTCTTCATCTATGAACAAAAGAATGGTGGGTTCATAGAGATAGAATCATGAGATGTTGATTTCATCAAGGATGAATTTTCAAGTAGGAAAAGAGCTCAACTGACTTTAAACTTAATGAGATGGAAGAGTCTGAAGGTGGTTCCCAAGAGGTGTCTCCCACTACGTTCGGTGAGGGTGGGAGAAGTTAAACCTCTAATGAGCCAATGATCACTAAGGATAGTGGGAGTGCTCCATTTAGTGGGAAAATACCAATGGGAGTGCTTTAGCTAGTGGGAGCATACTACCTGATGAAATGACATATCCCAAGCCACACAAAAGCAAACATGGGGTTGTACCTCATTATCATTTTGAGATTGAGGGGAATCTTTCATATAAACTTCCATTGATGATGATGAGCCAAGTTCTTATCATGATGCACTCTCATCACCTGCTTCGAGGGAATGCACAACTATTATGTATAACGAGATTAGTTCCATGGAGAAGAACCAAGTATGGGAACTTGTTAATCTTCCACCAAACCACAAGACTATTGGGATCAAGTGGATTCTTAAAATTAAGTGTAAGACAGATAAGACTATTAAAAAGTATAAGGTCTAACTGGTAGCGAAGGATTATACCCAAGTAGAGGGTATAGACTATGAGGAGATGTTCTCCCCAGTGGTGAGATTTACCTCAATTTGCCTTATTTTGTCCATTTTTGCACACTTACATTTAGAACTCTATCAAATGGATGTGAAGACTGTGTTTCTCAATGAAGAACTAGATGAAAAGAGCTATATGGATCAACCTGAAGACTTTGTTGTAGAAGGGTAAAAGTGCAAAATGTGCAAGTTCAAGAAGTTCATCTATGAATTAAAGAATCATCTAGGCAATGGTACTTCCAGTTTAATCAAGCCATAGTTAAGTGTGGATTTACGATGATCAAGGAAGACCATTGTGTGTATGTTAATGATCGAATAAGAGTTTTTTTATTCTTTTATTGTATGTTAACAACATTTTATTAGCTAAAAATGATATGAGAATGATTTTCGTCACTCAAAAGTGGTTGTCCCTCAACTTTGAGATGAAGGACTTTGGAAAAGCAAACTTTATGCTTGGAGTTAAGATAACCCGTGACTACTCTAAAAGGTTCGTTGGTTTGTCTCAAGAGACTTACATCAAGAGAATGCTAAAGTGATTCCACATGAAGAATTGAAAACTCATTGACACTCCCATCCAAAAGTGTCATACTTTAAACCTAAACTTATGTCCTAGTACAGATGCAGAGTTGGAATAGATAAAAAAACATTCTTTATGCAAGTGCTATTGGTGGTTTATTGTATGCTATGATGTGTGCAAGTGCTATTCACCACCACTCTTGTAGTACTGGTGCACACTGAAATTGCATAGGTATTCTGATATCCAATGATCCTAGAGAGGGTGAATATGATCCAACCTATTATTTAACTATTAAGTCCAATTTTAATTTACTTTGATTAGTCTTAATTATTCAACGGAATATTCAGCAAATAAATCAATTAGTTGCATAAAAATAAAGCATTTAAACAGATTGCCACTACAATCCTCACTACTAACCTATCATAGACCACGGGGCTCTGTCATACACTATAACGAACTATAACAGTGTCATGCCTTGAAACCCACACATGAAAATTGGGGTAATATAAGTAAAAGCACACGTACGTGGTGTAACGAATCTCGGAGTGTGACATTGGTGATCCTTTTCTTGTAGAAAGAGTCCTTACTTTCTTAACTTACCTAATTACATTGTATATATATATATATTTCATTTCTTATCCCAATGACTTAACTTCAATTATCAAAACATCGCAACAAAAACATAACTATAAAGTAATATCCATTCAATAATTGCAGTGGAAACATAACTAATTGCAGTGGAAACATAACTAATATCACTAACATCAATATAAAACTACATTCTCCAAAATAAGCAATACCATCATATGGGGCCACCAAACAGGCCAATAACAAAACAGACTCTGATGAAACCGAAAAACATCTCATATAAGTCGTAACTTAATAATCCCTGTGTCAGACATGAAGTGTGTTAGAAATAAAAGAATAGACAAAAAGTAGATAAAATGGTTCCCTCTTCCCACGAACCATCTCTTAGAAATGAACCTGCCAAAGATCCCATGCTACAGGGTGTAATCTGAAAGGGGTTAAAAACATGGGTAAACTATCAAAGCCCATGAGAGAACATACATAATGTCCCATGAAATAGATGTCACAAGTATGGAACGATACCGAATCAAAATAGAATAATATATAAGAGTCAAACTAATTACAACAATAATCAGAATCTAATAATGGTGTAGAAGTAATAAGCCAAATCAACAAGAGTTTATAACTAAAATTAATAAAGTGTAGCTCATAAAGGAAGTGCAACGTGTAATATAAATGTCTGCTTCAAAAATACTTATAGATAAATAGGCCTTGGCACCTCTCAAGTAAGCTGCCTTAGCTAATAGATATCAAAACGGATGCATGTTCATAAAAGCTTGATGCGGTTTTCAACTCATGTAACCCACGAAGGGTTTCCACCAAAACACACTTCGAATCAAAACAACTCAACCCATATAGGGTCCCTAAACCAAATCTCTTCAAAACACCTCGAAACAAATCCAACAAATGAGCCCACATAAGGCCTCTAACAAAATTGAAATCATGTAACCCATATAGAGTCTCTACAAAAATGAAATCTCATATGACCCATGTAGGGTCCCTAACAAAACTGAAATCTTAAACAGAACTAGTTGGCAACTAGTGTTGTCTTCACCTATTAATGTCACTTGGTGATTGGGTCTAAACAAAATCCTCGGATACGGAACAGTACTTTTGAAAACCATGTATATATATAGTAATGTGTAACTACACAATAATACAATTCAAAAGATGTCCAGGTAACAAAACTCATAAGTGAGAACATGCAAAGACCATATTTAAAACCAAACAAAAAGTAATTGCTCATACTCGCACCAAAAGCAAATGCTCGAAAATTCTTCTCAGAACTTTCCAAAACCAACAATAGTATAGAAGTCTCAAACAAGTCAAGTGGATGCAATGATATTAATATAGAGCTCATCAAATCAAATGTAAATGGATATGATCAAGTGAAAAACATAATAATAGCATCAATGAGAAACTAGCATATGAGATAACATAAGCAACAAAGCTTGGAGTCAATTAAAGTAAGTAAAGACTACCAACTAGCAATGATGATATGAATAAGAATCTCAACTATTGAGAAATAAAGGCAAACATCAAGCATATGAAATAGAAATTATTTTTCCATTTTTTATTCCACAAGGATTCAACCTTCTTACATTTAATTATAGAGAGAAGCTTAGGACTTCAATGAATTCACGATGGTAGTAAAGTAGAAGAATTAAATCTCAACTAATACATACACAAATTGGAGTTGATTTAACCATTCACAAATAAAATCCAAAATTTTATGAAATTAAGTTATCTACCCAGGTATAATGGAAATAAACCACTCTATATAATAGTTGAAATAATCAAACTCACATAGATTTAGCAAGAAGTAATGAAAATCTGTCATCTCACCTAAAATGACAACAAAAAATGGAGGAAAGTACAAAAAAAAAAAAGTAAGAATAAAGCAATCAACTTAAGAACTCACTAATTTTCCATGGATTTAGTGTTTGGATGAAAGAAAGTTACCAAACTTCAAAGATTAACAATCAAGTGCTGAAGAAACTAAAATACAAATCATATTGAAGAATAACCATGAAGAAAAATGTGTAAAATTAAAGGGAGTAACACATCATTTATGAATACTCACATAATCTCATGAATTTGCAAATCAAGTGATGAGAACCTACAAAAACTTCATAGATTAATAATCAAGTGATGAAGAATCCAAAATACCAACCAAATAGATGAACAACCATGAAGAAATAGTAAAATGAATAAAGGAATAGCGTACTATGTATGAATACTCACATAATCTCATAGATCTAAAAATCAAGTGATGTAAACTCACAAAACTTCATAGATTAACAATCAGGCGATGAGGAAAGTAAAATATCAATCATATTAAAGAATAACCATGAAGTGATGGGAAATCAAAGGGACTAGCACATCATGTATGGACACTCATAATTTTTGCCTTCTTACTTCTTCAAACTCTTTAACCCTCCAAAACCTCATTTCCTTTGTTTCTATTCTCTGTAAAAAAAATGATGTAAAAATAGTGATAACTAAGTAGAGAATATAAATCTAGGAAGAAAATGAGCTAAACTATTGGACTCCCAAAGTTAGGAGTGAAACTTGTCCAATTTGGGAAACAACTCCCATACTTAGCTCTCAAATCCCCTAAACATTTCTAACTCTTTTTCTTTTGATGTAAGTGAGGCTATTAGGGTTTTTTTATCATATTTATAAGGTTTTGGGTCTAATTGGGAGGGTCTTATACTCTCGAAAATGAAAAAAAAATTGATTTTGTCTCAAAAAAATCGTAATCTGAGTCGTTTGGATTAATCCTGGATCGATCTAACATGATTTATGTATTTTTCTAAGACCTGAGAGTTGCTGGTTCGATCTTGGATTAATCCTGGATCAATCCAGTTAATTTGGATCAGACCAATAAGTTTGGATCAATCCAAATAGGTTTCCTCAGCTTTATCTTCTTTCATTAAAATGATCATAACTATCTCTATAAAACTCATTATCGATCTTTATTTATTGTATTGGAAACTAGACTTCAAGACCTTTCCAAGGGTATATGGCTTAAACTCTAATGCATTCAGGATTAGTGTTAGTGGGTCTGAGAAGTTACCTTAAATCTGTGAACCTATCAACATAGACACCTTGTGGGAAAATATGATAACTTATTCTAGAAAACTCGTAATTACACACCGTTTGTTTTGGTGGAAATTAAACTCCTAAATACTTCCATCAAGGCATGTCACGACCTCCAATTCTCTCAGGATTTGTGTCATTGGACCCATGACGGTACCCCAAATGCGAAATTATGACCACTTTCAAACTTGATCAGCTCGAGGCCCAACTTTGGTCTTACACTTCCAACTTGGTCCAATGGGTTCCTAAACCACTTATTAGTTTATTTGAATATGTGAAAGGATAATTTTACCCTTATAAGGATATGATTACAGTTTTACCCTTTAAGTGAGATATGTGGTGTTACAAGCAGGGTGGGACCAGGGGTGATAGATTCCCTATAAGGATTTTAATACTTCATGCAAAATGAAATTGACAATGAACATATGGAAGTATAAACATAAGCAATCACTACAAGTATTGAGCATTTATAGTGGTTTGGCACTTTGGCCCTACGTCTACTCTCAAAGGCTCCCATAAGCCGTTTAATTTTTATTAATAGTTTTCCTAAACTATTACAGGGAAATTAATAAACCTAAAATTTACTTACAAGATCCACAATAATCCATGCACCTTGTATATCCGCATTTAGTGTCTTTGGTGAGCTCGATCAGTACAGTGACTCCATTAGACACTGAGAATCCATACTTGGCTCTGATAAATACTTTGAGAATCCGCCTCCAATGACTCCAGTGAAGGCTACTTGTTAAGATGAGTAATGGAACTCCTTTCGTAGTGAATTGCCTCTTTGTTGGCTAATTTGACTATGGTGCACACTATTATTTGGAGATACAAGTTGACAGAAAATTGGCTATAATAGAAGAACTTATTGTGGAAGTCAAACAAAGAATCCAAAAGCTAGAAAGAGAACTGTATACAATAGCCACTACTGTCAAAGAATTTTCAGTAGCATCACAGCAGATTGC
>JAOXJP010000938.1:0-18365 GCA_025762735.1 Platanus orientalis
CATGTGGTAAGAGAAGTCTACTCCAATGGTGCATATCTCCTCATCACACCAGAAGGACTACGTCTCGGCCCCATTAACGGGAAGTTTCTCAAAAGATATTACCCTTAAAAATCTTGTAATACTCTTGGCCCGCAAGAGTATAAACTATGTATGGCCCAAATAAAAAAAATCTTGTAGCACTCCTGGCCCGCATGAGTATAAACTGTGCACAGCGAAACCAAACAAAAGAAAATCTTGTAACACACCTGGTCCGCATGAGTATAAATTGTGTATGGCGAAACCTAAACAAAAAAGTTTTATACTTGCTCCTGGCCTGCATGAGCATAAAATGTGTACAGTAAAATAGAACTCAACATCACAGGTTCCCCACCAGACTCTTGACCCGCATGAGTATAAACTATGTACGGCAAAACCCAAACAAAAAAATTTTATACTTGCTCCTGGCCCACATGAGCATAAACTGCGTATGGTAAAACAAAACCTAACATCATGGGTTCCCCACCACACTCTTAGCCCGCATGAGTATAAACTGTGTATGGTCTAAACAAAAAAATTATACTTGCTCCTAGCCCGCATGAGCATAAACTGTGTACGGTAGAACAGAACCCAACATCACGGGTTTCCCACCACACTCCTGTCCTGTAAGAGTATAAACTGTGTACAAAAAAATCCAACATCTGAAAGTACAATCAATGTAAGAGGTTCAACCACACCTGCAATAACAAAATTACGTACCTTTGCACAATTATAATTTACCTCATAAGCATTCTTTGAAAGATAAGGTCTCGAGATGGAAGCGTGGAGGCTTCTTCATTGTTCTTCAGAAATCCTAACACCGGTCGGCTCTCTCTAGAATCACTTCATTTTGACTATGGAATGTATCCAATGTCAAGGTAAGGGACGATGAGACCATTCATCCTGCTAAGATGAAGGATGAATCTTTATCCTAGGATCGCCCCCTTCGACTAAGCTCCGTGTCAGAGGTAAGATGAAGATGTCGGTCCCATCCCACTAGAAGATAGAGGATTACTGGCAGTTAGGTTTCTCGTATGCTAAGGCAAAATACTGAAGGATTTCCTGCAAAGAAAATACAAGAAAAACAAGATGCACTACAGTTCTATACTTGAAATTAAAAGTTACCTTCTAAGAAGTCATAATGATTCCATAGAGCAAAACAAATCCTTTCCAAGTTTCAAGATGTAAGAATGTTGTTCAATTATAGATATCTGTTAAAAAAAATCTCACGTTAAGTAAAAAAAAAGAAGATGAAGAAGTTTGTTCTACCCAGCTAAGAGAAGTAGAAGGAAGATATGAAAAGGATAATCATAAAGATAGCGGCTCGCTTGTCACTTATATGCTCCGGAAGTGAATTACATACAGTTACTCCTTCAAAAAAAGAAAAAAAAAAAAAAGAAAATGAAGGAATCATGGTAGAATGGGGAACAATGAGAGTAAAGGCCATGGCTGAGGCTGAAGGTCAGGACCATGAGGCAAAACTGACAGAAGGCCATAATAGGAGAATGCTTTTAGAATGGATGAAGGGTGAAAGGGAGAAGTGGCTTACCGCCATCAATACAAATTTTAGTCATATTGAAGGGGGACTTAGGATATTATTGACTGACCAGTGTAAACTTCTTATGGCTATTGATGGAGTTACAGCATTAGTTGCGGGAGTTTATACAACTAGGGAGGACGCTAGATTAATCTGGGGTTATATCAACCCGATACGGATCACATGGAGGTAGCAGATGAGAACTGGCTTTATCTGAATTGGGGAAACAAACACTTCAACAATAATGTCGGAACCATTCATAGTTAGCACAAGTAATTTTCTCAAGTAAGGATTCAACGGAAGCCCAAGTAGTCTGCTCATCAAGCAAGGATTCAATGGAAGATATTAAAAAAAAAAAAAACAAAAAAACCAAAAAAACACGGCCCCCTTTACACAACAGGTCATCTTACAACAGGAGCTGGGGTTGAACAATCACAAGTTTTGGGGGAATTCAAAGTCAATTATTTTGAACAACAAACATTAAAAAAAAAAAAGGAAGCAAGTAGTGACAAGGGAAGAAGAATACCTGCATTAGTTCTCAATACATCCAAGCTCCTGGTAGCCTTGCGCCCGTGGCTGGAAAGAAGCGGTGATATCAAAGAGGTGATGTCTGAAACCTCTCACTCGAAGATGAGAACATGAGAGAAACCCACCGAATTAATAAGGTTTCTAGGTTGGGCTAGGTCGCAAGGGTTTTGCACGGCTGCATCGCTCCTTTAAAGAAAACAAGGGAGGGAAGGAAAGAAGGAAAGTCTAAAAAAAAAATCCACCTTTCCTCTTTCTTCCATTCTATTTCTCTCTCATTGCCTTTTCCATCTTTAACCTGGTCTTTCCTCTTACTTGCATAATCACCCTTGATACGGTGACATCTATGGTCTGTGATCTTCACTTAATATATATATATATATATATGCACTTTGTGCACCTCATGGTTTAGATGAAAGCATGACAGAATGATGACAACCACTTAGGTGGCCGGTGTCCCCGTTCACCTCACCAATGCACAAACAGATTGCATGCTTGTATGTGGCATACAATGAACTATTATAGGGAGTAATTTTCATAGGATAGAGTCCATACTTGTCTTACATACCACCATGCAACATAGTTGATGGGTCCCCATCAATCAAGTTAATGTGGCAATTATTGTTGAATTTCACAAAACAGTTATAGCAAGAGTATAATAGACACATCTTGTCGTTTCCCTTTTAAAACAATGACGAAGGAGGTTCTATTGTTCGGAAAGGGGTATTCATGTTTCCAATCTTTTTGAGGAAAATACAAAACAAGTACGTATGCTTCCTGATTCCATCCATAGATAACATGCTTGGGTGCTGAATCACTATCATCTACTGAGGTGACTCAAATGGTGTGATATCAAGAAAAAAATACTCTCTAACACTTGCAATGATGAAAGATCCACTTGAAGGCATTGGTTTATTTTGGAGATGTATTTTAATATTCATGTATGAGGTCATTGCCGGAACCTAGTAGCCTGATAGGTGATAAGATTAATGAGGCTTTAAAGCCACGAATGTGCTGTGCAAACAAGTAACGATAGGGATGTGTGGTGGTGACATCTGGTGTTCCAAACAATTTTGCATGTTTTGATAAGGTAGATCCAAGATCATGCCCATGAGCAAGAAGGGATTAGCTATAAGCTGAGGTGTTCTATTGCATAGCTAAAGCCCATTTCTTAGACGAGATATGATCAGCAACAAGGCTATAATTTAGCATCAAGTTATAAGACCATGTCCAGCCTAGCATCAAAGTGTCTTGCATAAGTGTCATCAACTCTGCATCTCGGCATGTTGGTATCATGTCCTAAAGCTACCTTTTAGAAGGTACTACTCAGCTAGACCATGGAATGCATTGATCACATAATCAGGTCATGGGAGCCAACCATTACCTTGGATGGGAGTTGAGCAAATTGGATAGTTTCAAGGCATACAGGGAATACATTATCCCAAACTTGAAAAACTAAGCATGGCCAATGTCAAAGAACTCAGTGTTTCAAAGAACAGAAGAATCTAGTTTGTCAAAATAATCTTAAGCATTCATGGCGCTCAAGATTTTTGGATATGAAGTTCGGAGAAAGGTCAACCTTGGCCATAGGACTTCACAAGTATGCAAGCTCAAGGAATTTATTGGGAGGAACTACATGCAAAGTTTGGTGACGGCTTTAAGGGTTGAAATCACATATGACTACTTCAAAGAGATCAAGGATGCATTATCTAACCCATGTTACTCATGGTTCCGTCAACACATCCTTGAGGGGGCATTTGTAGACACCCAAAATTTACGCAAATTGTAAATATGGGTTTACACCCTCACAATATATCTAAAAGCTATATATGGGCTTTACACTCATAAAATAAGCTCAAATACGTGGACAAATCCATTGGGGTCTGGTACAGGTTTTAAATAATAACCCATTAGACCACCAAGCCCACTTGTCTTAACCCATTAGTTAGCCCAAAAACCCAGTTTGCATGGGACCCACAAGAGAGATTTGAATAAAATCAAATCTAGATTCTCTCGAGTAAAGAAGGAAAGTTATGCCACTCATGGAATATAAATAATTCCATAAATCGCACTTCTCTTCGAACAAGGAATGTGCAATCACTCTTTTAGACTAAAAGGGGTAAGAGCATCCAACCAATACCCAATCAAGGTTTTGACAAGATTCCAACCCTAAGTCTATAAATACCCCATTTTCACATAAAGAAGGGACTTTTGGCTAAAAGACTTGAAGCAAGAAACTCTAGAGAGAAGAAGACTCCTAAAGCATCTTCAGAGCTCTCCAAAAGCTTCAAGACTCAAGGCATACTTTCCAATCTCTCCATCAACAACAGCTCGTTGTTAAAGAGAAGAAGACTTCTTGCTTCGCAGAACTACGCTATAAATCCAGCCCTGAGAGTGAGATTCACAGTGTTTCTTTCCTTCTCAGATCAAGCGTGAAGCCATGAAGAGAAGCGATTCTCCTACAGTCAAGCATCATCAACATCTGAATTCAAGAAACACGCCGTCAAGTCATGAGATTCCATCGACAAAGAATCAAAGGTTTTACTCTTTTGGTAAAAGAGTGTAAAAATCAAAGAGTTGTATTCCATTCTTTATTATAAATATTTATTTATTAAATTTGTTATATTTATTTCGTGTTGCGGATTTACGCATGAAATTTGTGTCTACACCATTATTTCTCATCTTCTTCTTCATCATATTGCTGCAGAGAAAACTAACCTACCTTCACTTTTCTCATCACCACTCTCTAACCCATCATCCTTTGCTCAAACTCTTTCAAAAGGGTATTACCAACCCTTGGCCAATCCCACAGGAGCAAATTTCCATCGCAATAAATCACTCTCCATTAAATGGGGGACTGGTTAAACAGTGGCAGACGACACCTACTTTTGCACCAAGATTTTGTCAACTTTTTAAAATACTTTGGAACAAGTTTTGGAACTGAATCCTACACTTTCTAAGAAGTATTTGAGGCTTCTTCATGAGGTAAACACAACTTTTTAAAAGCTTGAGTGAAATCGAAGTGGTGCTTGATTCTCTGGAGTTTCTGCTAAATTTGGGCATCACATATTTGAAGATTTTGTAGAATAAATAGTTAGAGGACTCGAAATTTTATGAAATTTTTATGAGAGCACCTTGAATATCTGCGTGGAATAACCCTAGAATTTCGGAATTTTCTAACGCATGTCAAGTGTATTTTGGTAATTTTCCAATTTTTTGAAAAATTGCATATTTGTCCCTAGCCTTAAAATTTCCAAATTTATTTATTGAGTTGTTCTTTAAGTATTTGAAATCTTCCGCATTGTATCCTACATCATGGGGTTTATATAGGGAAGGGAGGCAAGACTTGGTTGGTCACTTTGTACCTTACAGTGATTAAATAATCACAATTCTTGTGTTTTATAGATCATTGCAAGCTACATTTCTTTGTTTATTTCCACCCTATGATGAACTGGTGAGCCTTTGTGCAAGGTGGAAGCTTCTCCCAAAAATAGTCAATGTTGGTGTGGTACCCTAATTTTATCTGCACATGTGTGGACCATGCCAGCCAAGATATTTTGAGTGGGCGCATCCTAGCTATGAAAACATTATTGTGAAACCAAAAGGAGGCATAATTTATGCCCTGCGATGGTTTTAAAGTCTCAAGGCTAACATAGGGCCCAATTCATGCCTTGTGATGTTAGAACAATTTCAAGCTGCAATTTCAGGTTATTTTGGGATTTGTGATGATTTCATCATCCTACAGCCCAGGTATTTTAGATATTATTGATTTTTGTTGTTCTTTTTCTTTTCTTTTCCATTTGAATGTTATCATTTTTATTATATATTTTCTTGGAATTTAAGGGTTGGCAAGAAAAATTGGATGTCGACATCATTGTCAAGAAAAAAATTATATATATAGTACATATATATGTCTAACACATTGAAGAAGAGGATTGGGAATTTCTTGGTGATAGGCTGATAGCAGGATATGATGATATCGATTTGTGGATATTGCGACAACATGCTTGGACATATAATTACTGTTGTGTCTAAAGCATAGTTGCGAGGAAGCTTGGTACAAGGTGGGAAGCTCGTTTGGAAAGCTAATCCCAAACTGCTTCCTCAAGTAGTGAGAAATGCGCTTCCCAAACATGGATAACACGCTTCTCAAATGTGGGAAGCACGGTGAAGTGATTGGAGAAGCAAGTGGAAGTCTTTGGAGTAAGCGAGTAGAAATGTCTATAGAATTGATTGGGAAACAACCTAAGAAACAAAATTATTTTTTATTTAATGTAAATCCTATGTTGTTGGTATTGAATAAAATATTATCTATGAAATTTGGTAATGATTTTCTAGAAATAAATGATTTAGTATTCCAACTATAAAATACCTTGTATAAAAACCATCTTATTTAAATCTTTATAATTGGTTGATCCTACTAATAACAAGTGGTTTGCATATTGATTTATATGTCATGTTTCTTTGTTATTTACATAGCATAGGTTTTAGGTTTTTTACTACTTTATTAAGTTTATTCACTCTATTGTATTGTAGTTGAAATTATTGATCATAAATTATTATCATTTACTTTCTATTAGTACTCAATTATTGTGCAAGTACTTATTGCTTGTAGACTTCTTCTTTATTACTACCTACTCATAATCACTTATTCACCGATTATTTTCATTTCATTTAATAGTCATTTCATAACATTAATTTCTAATGGTTTGAAGTTACTTCCATATTGCACTTTACTTGTTTCTCAATTGCTTCTTACCTATTCTCCAAATGTTTCTTAATCGGTTTTCGCTTCTCGCTTCACGAGGATTTATTAAGCCTCGCTTCCTGCTTCTCGCTCTGGTAACTATGCTCACAGGATTAAATAAACGGGGTTAATATTTATTCCCTGGGATACACTTTACAGCCGTTATGCTGCTCAAATTTTGTTAGAAATTTTAGGTGGATTCCTTCCCTTGCCAACCTATGTGTTAAGAGGAAGGCAAAAGAAGATGATATGTCGTGTCACAGAATCTGCTACATATCCAGGGATTTGGAGCATGACATCTATGAAGCATGATCATACAATTACATGTCTAAACACCTCTACAATAATACCTATGAACAGTATAAACATAAGTCATTGACATCATTACTAGCCTTTTTCTCCTTTCCAATTTCATGATGCCCCACATATTGAGATTAAAAAGATCCAACCAATCCTATAAACTAAGGCTAGTCAAACAATATAATACATTTTTCTGGTATTTACATAGAAAACTGTGGAGAACTCATCCCTTAGATGCAAAGTTTCAACCTAAAATTTCAAATCAGCACTCATGATCCCCTGCCAAACACCACCATCTTCCTAAAAGAGAATCTACAAATATCCTTGATCATCAAACTGGTCTCCCCCTCTGATTCATACCATATCCTCTAATCTAGAAAAGAGAGACCTTCTCCTTACTGCCCATGGTAAAATATTCCATTAGATCTTTTAAATCTGATATGTGACTCCTGCTATGATATGACAAAAGGACATAAATAAGCTCGAATATACAACAAAGAAAGATTCATTTCCAAGCTATATGTAACTTCTGTCCAGTTCTAAAAAATGGATATAAATAAAGACTACATATTAAACAATGTAGTCATGCTCAACATTATGCAGAAGTGTACAATTGTTGGATTCCGAGTCACCTCTACAACATAAGAAAAGTGCACTCTTGCACATTTCTTCCGGTTACCCTATGTTGAAGTTGAAATTTTCAAGATAAAACAATGTTGGCTTTTTTTTTTTTTTTTAATGAGAAAATAATTTATTAAAGAAGGGCAAAAAAATGACAATATACAAAGGGGATAAGAAATCCCCAAAAAGAAAGAAGAGAAAAGAAAGAGGGGAGAACCCTCAAAAGCGGGGAATGCCCCACCTCAATTAGAACTTAGAAAGCCCTATAATTCTCTCCCAATGCCTAAGGAGGTCCCCACTGGGCAACCCATCATAGCCCTTACACTTTCTAGCCCCGAACAAAATAGACTCCCTGGGCCGCCTATAGACCTTCTAAGCTGGCTTAGAATACCCTGTTATTCTTTTCCAACCAAATTACCCAACACACTGCAGCGGGAACCAAACGCCACAACCTCTTATCGAAGGCGTTTAAACGCTAAGTGTCTCCATCCGAATAAAAAGTCCCTACGATCTGAAGGAACAACATAAGTACTCCCAAGATCCCTCGACATTCCACATCAAATCTCCCAAGAAAAAGGGCAATGGATGAGCAGATGGGTAGCCAACTCCGCATCATGGTAGCATAGAAGGCAAATACTTAGCAAAGAGAAGTCTTTGCACCATGAGGCATCCATTGTGGAAATTTTCTCCAGCACCACAGTCCACATGAAAAATTGAACCTTGGGGGGAAGCCCATAATTCCAAACATCGTTCCACAGACCAACACACCCTTGATCTAATCATGTGCCCACAACAAGACTTGACTAAGAACCCACTCCCTATAGCAACCTTCCACACTCTCCTATCTTCCAAGATGGGGTTGCTATGCATAGCGTGCAAACGAGCCAAAAGCTCAGTCACCCTCAGGATTTCCGATCAAACAAATTCCTTCGAAGAGTCGGATTCCACACTATCGCCCCACTATCTGCTACCAAAGTTGTACAATCCACCGCCAAGTCATACATATCGGGGAAATCTTGTTTGAGCAACCTCTCCCCGCACCAAATATCCTCTCAAAATTTAACACACCTATCATCCCTTACCTCAAAAGACACCCATTTCCTAAATAAGGACATGACCTGCATAATACCCCTCCATGGACTACACCCATAAGGACCCCTCTGAACCGAAGGATCCCACCGATCCACGGTACCAAACTTAGCAGTGACCGCCTACCTCCACAAGCACCTAGGCTCAAACCCAAATCTCCACAACCATTTACAAAGAAGAGTCTTATTCATAGATTTCAAACACCAAATCCCTGCACCCCCTCAATCCTTCAGAGAACAAACCTTATCCCAAGAAACCGGGTGCATACCTTCCCCATCCTCCTTTCTCCAAAGGAAGTCTCTTTGAATTTTTTCCAAAGTAAGACAAACTGAAATAGGCAAGACCAGGAAAGATAAATAATGAATAGGGATACTTGCTAGAGATGTCTTTATCAAAGTAAGTCTACCACCTTTTGAAAGTAACCGGGCCTTCAAACCATTAAGACACTTCTTCATCCTATCAATCAAGGGACACCACACCTCCTTCTACTTATAAGAAGCACCAAACGGGAGACCAAGGTAATTAGATGGAAGTTTTCCTTCCCTGCATTCTAAGTCCGCCAGTCGTTGATCCAAATTAGGAACCTCCCCAATAGCTATCAAAGAGCTTTTACCCAAGTTGAAGTAAAGGCCAGACACCACCTCAAAGCATTAAAGCACACACCCCAGCATCCTAATCTGCCGTTGGGAATTGTAGCAAAAAATGATCGTATCATCCGCAAATTGCAAATGGGATACAACCACCTCCCCCCGTCCCTGACCAATAGAAAAACGTTCAAACATGCCTACTTCCGCAGCCCTATCAAGCAAACCCCCCAACACCTCTGCTACCAAAAGGAACAGGAGAGGAGATAATGGATCCCCCTGATGGATACCCTTATTGCAACCAAAGTTCCCCTTTGACACCCCATTTAACAACACCGAAAACAAAGCCAAGCTAAGGCACTTCTGAATCCAATTCCTCTATTTCAAGCCAAAACCACATCTCCTCATCACATACATAAGGAAGTCCCAATTTATGTGGTCATAAGCTTTCTCAAGGTTCAATTTACATATCACCCCCGGTTTTTCCCCGCAAATCCGGGCATCAATGCATTCGTTTGCACATAAAACCCCATTAGTCATGGGTCTCCCTTGCAGGAAAACACCTTGTTCTTTTTAGACAATGCCTGACAGTACTTCCTTGAGATAAAATGCCAAACATTTGGATATAATTTTATAAGTACTACCCACCAAGCTCATAGGCCGGAAGTCAGAAAGCTAATCCGCACCCTCCCTCTTTGGGATGAGGGCAATGTAAGTGGCATTGCTACATTTACCCAGGAAACACTTTTCATGAAAGTCTTTGAACACAAGCATCAAGTCCTCCCTAATCACCTCACAACAAGATTTGTAAAATGTTAAAGTGAACCCATCCGGAGTAGGAGCCTTGTCCCCTCAAGCATCCATACAGCCTTTTTGATTTCGTCTTCCTCGAATGGCCTCTCCAACCAATCTGCCTAACCCTCTCCCAGAATAGGCAATTACAGACCATCCACTTTACGTCTGTCCTCCTGAAATAGAGCTTTAAAGTAATCCTCCATGTGAGATTAGATGTCTGCTTCAATCTCCACCATCTCACCCCCAATACTAAGACAGTGGATGTGATTAATTGACCTTCGAGAAGAAGCCATCCTATAAAAGAACTTAGTATTTTGGTCCCCTTCCTTCAGCCATTACACCTTAAACTTTTGACGCCACATAATCTCCTTTATTTCTAAAACCCACTTGAATTCCCTTTGAGCTTCCTTGCGAGCGATCAGCTCTTCCTCATTAAGGCCCTCATCCCCTTCCTTCCTGTCCCGTCTCAAATAATTATCCAAGCAAGACTTCTTTTTCCTCTCAATATCCCTAAAAACCTCCTTATTCCATCCCCTTAACACATCCCTAAGACCCTTTAATTTCAACCTAAATCTCTGACCTGGGGGGCCATGAACATCAAAACCATCCCACCAACCCTTCACTAACTCAACAAATCCAAATCAAGAAGCCACATGTTCTAAAATTTAAATGGAATTGGTCCCAAGCGGTTCAAAACTTCCCTGCATTTCAACAAGATTGTGATGTGGTCCGACCCCACCCTAACCAATGCATGCACGAATACCGGATCAAAATGATCGTCCCATTCCACGGAAATCAAGAATCTGTCCAGTTTGTTCAACAATGGTCTCTCCTGGAAATTAGACCATGTGAACCTAATCCCTGAAATATGAAGATTTATGAGGTCATTGTCGTCAACAAACTCACAGAAATCATCCATTCCCCTTGTTCTTCTTACTGCCCTACTCCTTTCTTCTAGGTACAACACCTCATTGAAATCCCCCCTTATACACCAAGGCAAATCCCTTTTGCAAACTCATGCCAAGCTCCTAGTTTCCTGTGCCATCAATGCTACTGCCTGCCAGGTTACAATTCAAATCTTGGGTTGGCACATGCACAGGAAGGCTCATCCCGTCCGGAATACCACCCCAGCCTCGAAAAAAACCATCCCCCAGGCAGTAACACTACCTAAATTAAGAGTGCTACGAGCCAGCCAATCCTCCTAGTAGTCCATCCACGCTAATGCCTGACCATCGCTATAAAGATCAATACCCTCAAGAGAATAAACACCCAACTCCTTCGTCACTTGAACAGTCCCCCAATTTGTGTTACCACGAAGCTCCACAGGCGGGTGCATCAGTCCCTTTATAGTCGCCGGAGGAGGAAACTCTAGGATGTTGAAGTTGATAGAGCTTAGAGAGCGATGAATCTGAACATCTTCAGGCCTAAGACCAGAAGAGGAATCTACCTTGCTACCATCCGTGTCCACCTCTAGGATATCTAAGGTCGAACTCCCCTCCCCAGTCATGACATTACAAATAGTGCCCTCCGCCCTTTCATCACTCGACTTATACTCCTCCTTATCACATAAGTCCTTCCGAGCACACAAACTGCCCCGACCCCCTTCCGCCTCATATAACCTAGCATCGCCCCCCTCCCGATTATTAACATTTGCATCCGACCCCCCCTCCATTACACTAAAAGTCCCTCCGAGTGTTTAATTTTCTCCGACCTCCTTCCGCCTCATTTAATAAATCAACGAACTCCTCCCGATTAGTCATATTCTCATAAGGCTCATACCCGCTCGCATCTAGCCCCTTCCAAGTTGTCAACTTACCCCTGGTCCCTTCTGATGATTCAGCATGAGGAAAGGTTTTTTTTACCCACTCCTTGGTGGATGCAATCCCACCTTTCTACCCTAACAGCCAAAAACCATTGCCCTTGTTTCATTCCCCTGATAGCCACGTTCCCTTCCCACTTTCTCCAATGAACGCATCGCGTCAGAGACCAAGCAGGATTTTGTACCTAGGCAGTTACGAGCACACACATCCACAATGGCACGATCCAGCTTTTGAATTTGAGTTTGACCTTCCTCCTCTCCAGATGATCGCCTTCCCGCCGGCCACCCCTGGGGCATCTTCTCTAGCTCATCTATCACCAAAAGCACCTAAAATTCCTTCCCCCTTTTGAAAAGGGAAATTACGCTAGGGATCTTCTCTAGCTGACCCCCTTTTGTCCAAATCCAAGTAGTCTCTAGAGACTTCCAATATTTAGTATCGTCTTCAACCTTCAAGAACCCTCCACATAGACCCCCTACCGCCCTAAAGAAACCCAAGGACCATAAGTGCAGAGGCAAACCCCGAATACCAATCCGTCTGGGTTCCTCCCCCAGATAGCAAGCATTTGCTTCCAGGGTCTATCTTGTAAGCTCCACCCAGCCAAATCCATTCACCTACACACGCCTTAAATTCACCAACCTATTAGTCATTTCCCCATGTTCCGGCACCACCACACACCTAAAACTATCGAGGCTACGCCATGCCAAGGGTTTGCTAAAGTGAAGAATTGATCCCAGCCACTTACAAACCTCATCCCAGTCCATCAACGCATCCATCCTCCTATAGATTACCGCCTTCTCCCAAAAGCCCATGGATAAATGCTTTCCATAACAAGTTTGAATACCCAGGCCACCATTAGCAGTTATAATCTCACCACCAATTGAAGGTGCCTTACCCAACTAGGTCCCAGAAGCACCTACATCTTTCGACAACAGTGCCTCTTTTGATCCTGGTTTACCTTTCGACAAACCCCCTTTTAATCCTCCCACCTCCAAAATGCCATACCT
Source organism: Platanus orientalis (assembly GCA_025762735.1). Classification (NCBI taxonomy): domain Eukaryota; kingdom Viridiplantae; phylum Streptophyta; class Magnoliopsida; order Proteales; family Platanaceae; genus Platanus; species Platanus orientalis. Next base: position 13,038 of record JAOXJP010000938.1, read on the forward strand.
AACATTAGTCCACCCGGAAGACTCACTGTCTGCGTTAATTGCAACCGACCTCCCTTTCCCCCATTCATCCAAGATAGAAACAAGTGCATACCTTCCACGTGAGTTTTCCCAGCGCCGGAAGAGAATCACCCTCAGTCCCTCCTTCCTTCATCGAATCAGTCTCTAGTTCCAATTCAGGTTAACAGCCTCAAACAAGCAATCGCATAACCAGACAACATTTCTTTCCCTTATCGAAATACGAACCTGAAAATTGGAACCCCTTTCGATGATACACAACAGCTTCTCCTTCCCAATCCAATCAAACAGAATATCAAACGTCTTAGCTTCCACCTAAATAATACGCTCCATCTCAATGCCTTAGAAGTGTTAAAGTCAAGATAATTAGAGGGGAACCTATGTTGGAGGAGTTCAAAAACCAACCATTCACAGATTTAGATTAATAATTAGAAGGCCCTTATTGAATGTGACTTGTCTAAGAAGAAGATGGATAAAGCTTAAATAAGGTTGTATGAAGTTTAACTTTGACAGTTGATTATTTAAGGAACCTAGTGCAACCGATATTGGAATCAATATTAGAGAAGTGCATGTTATAATTTGAATGCTATTTTGAATTCAATATGTACCAAGGACTCTGATAGGATAAGAGATGAGGGACCTTCTCAAAGGATTAGAGATGTATCTATTTCTAACCTTGATTATCAGGTAGTTCTAGAGTGAGATTCAATCAAATGCCATAGTTTCTTGCCAAGGCCTTGGAAGCTTTCAAATATTGTGGATAAGAGTTGAGGCTTATGTAAGATATTGCAGTCCTGTTTGTGGTAGCACAAATGATGATAGAGGGACTAATTCTTCCTAATAAAATACATTCTCTCATTACTTAGAAGAAGGGGAAAAAAGAAAATAAAAGAAAACATATCAACATAATTCAACTTTTGGGCTCTAGCAAATCTAGGCCTACCCGCCATAAGAAGGCAATGTAAAGAATGTCATAAATTCTTCAATCACATTATTGTCAAAATACGTCCAAGCTAATGTTTACATTAGTTCCATTCTATCTATTTCCCAATCAACAGAAGAAGAAAAATCCTAAAACAGGGTAATTAGGAAATGAGAATACATGTCCCTGTCTAAAGCGATGAGAAAGAAAAGGGTATTGAATCCAACAGAAGATAAAGCATAACCCAATTGAAAGAGAAGATAAAGGGAGGGGGGGGGGGGGGAGTACCGGCAGAACGAGAGGTGCCTTCAGTGGTGTCGATGATCCACTCGCCAGTCTCACGAAGTTTTCTTTCGACTGATCCTTCAGGCTGACCGATAGTGTTCGACAAGAGCATGTCGAATAGCGTCGAGCTTTCTCCTGAGGCCCTGTTTGTATATCATCGCATATAGACACTCAATGAGAGAGAGAGAGAGAGAGAGAGAGAGAAGCTGTAGTTTTTCTGTAATTTGAAAAGCAAGTAAGAAGCAAGCAGGAATGCATACTTGGGGTCTCTGTCACGAAAGATGCCGGCCCCAATAGCCCTTTCAACCTCTGCGACGGATGGCTGCTGCCTTGGTGTTGTTACGGGCGTTTTTCTCGTCCTGAGCACCCCATGGTTAGGATTATTTTGAGGAGTGTTGTTGTTGGGTAGAGAAGCAGAAACGAGACAAGTGGTGGTGACAGAAAAATAACCCAAGCAACCCACCATGCTTTCTTCTCAACTGCTGCAGACACTTGCACAGAGAATGCAATGTAAGATCACAAATCAATCGCCACTATTAAAAATTTCTAGTGGACTCGTGTAATTCTGTTTCAATTTCAATACCTGTGAGGATGAGAATGGGATTTTTTGGGGCGCTAGACGGTTTAACATGGATTGATATCCTCTGCGGACGCCCTTTGTGCGACGGCCCATGAGGCAAGACACAAGGGGGTGGGACCCATTCACTTCTTGGATGCCAAAAGTGAATGGGTGCAGAGAATATGGAACCGTTCAACATATGACTAGGGGTGTCAATGAGCCGAGCTGAACCGAGCTTTGCCCAGCCCAGCTCGGGCTCGTCACATGAAGGCCAGGCTCAGGCTCGCGAACCTGAGTTGCCAAGCTCAAGCACGGCTCGGGCTCGTGAAGATAAGCTCAACTCAGCTCACGAAGAAAAAAAAAAAAGACCTAATATCTTAATGATCTATTAGCCTAATGTGTTTATTTATACTTTATTATTGTTAATATATATAATTTTATTATAAAATTAATAATTAAACCAAGGTCTTAACAAGCAAAGCTTTTAGCAAGCTGAGTTTGGTGAAGCTCGGTTCAGGCTCACTTAATAAAGGAGTTTTAATCAAAGCTCAGGCTTGGCTCACCAAGCTTAAAGCAAGGCTCAGGCTCAGCTCGGCTCACCAAGCTTAAAACAAGGTTCAGGCTCAGCTCGGCTCTTTGACAGCCCTACATATGGCAAGCTCTGACCCTTTAACACCTCGGTTCGGCTCAGCTGGCTCTTATGAGCTGAATCTGAGCCCTATTTGAAGTTTCAAGATTTACATTTATGGGCTGTTGGTCTATTTGGTACGGAGTTGGTGCACTCCTTTAAAAAAGTGCTAAGGTCCTCCCTGCTTCAGGGGGGATACATCAGCACCAAAAAGTGGTCTACATTTTTTAGAGGCACTTTTCATTTTTTCGGCACCTATGTGTCTGCCCTTATGTACGGTAGACCTTAGACATCTTTAAAGGGAGCCGTCTCCTCCATGCCGCCTTATGTGGTGCGCCACAAACACAATGGGGAGTGGGGCCTTGCAAAAAGTGTATGGGCCCCACCCCCTTTGTGACTATGACTCACAGTAACACACTATATGGTGGTGCAGAGGATACGAGTCCTCATTAAAGGGGGGGAATATCACCTGCGTCGACCCTCTTTGTGTGACGTCATGAGACAAGACAGAGGGAAGTATCATTTCACTTTTTGGGGTGATGTGACAGCTCCGAAAAGTGAAATGATACCCACTATGTGTCTCGTCTCACGACGTCTCACAAAGAGGGTCGTCACAGGTGATGTGAACCCCATTAAAGGAGGTCCACCAAATCCTGTGGATATATTTTAAGCCTTTGAATCAAGTTTGACCCATGGATTATTGGAATTCGAAGTTCGGGCTAAGTGATCCAAGCTAAGCCTTAGCTGAAGTTACCTCAACTTTAATTAGATGAATGTAAGCCCAGCGAAAGATTACCTACAGTGAAATCTCTCTTAGAGTACAAAAGGGCGTGATTCGACACCCTCAAGATTTGAATTTCAAACTGTTGTCAAATCTCAAGGGTGTCAAATCATTGACCCATTTGAACTGTAGATGATTTATACTCAAGCCCAGCACCCCGAACTTGGCAAATAATTTGCTCTTAGCTAGCCAGTTTTTTCCAGCGTGAGCCGATGATTGCCACGTCCCGGAAACAACATAAGACAGAGAGAAAGAGAGAGAGAATCGGAGGGAGAGGGGAGGAGGCGAGCATTGCATAGAAGAAGGAGGTCACTGGCCGGAGCCAGGAGTAGCCACCCCCGTGCTCACATCCAAGGGGAGAGAGAGAACGGAAGAGGGAAAGGGGAAGAGAGAGAGAGAGAGAGAGAACGGAAGAGGGAGGGGAGCAGAGAAGAAGAAGAAGAAGAGGAGGAGGAGGAAGGAATCGGAGGGAGAGGGGGTCACGGCCAGAGTCGGGCGCAGCCACCTCCCCCTGCTCACATCCAAGGGGAAAGAGAGAACGGAAAAGGGAAAGGGGAAGAGAGAGAACGAAAGAGGGAGGGGAGCAAAGAAGAAGAAGAGGAGAAGGAAGGAATCAGAGGGAGTGGGGGTCACGGCCGGAGCCAGCGCAACCACCTCCTCTTGCTGACGTCCAGGGGGAAAGAGAGAACAAAAGAGGGAAAGGAGAAGAGAGAGAGAGAAAACGAAAGAGGGAGGGGAAGAAATAGAAAAGGGGAGAAAAGAGAGAAAGAAAGGAAAAGGAGAAAGGGAGAGAGATGACCAAAAGGTGAAGGAGGTTGCCAGCGCCGGAGCACCAACACCGTCTCCTATTTTTCGCCTAGTGCGGGTCCTGCTAAGAGAGGGAGAAATAAGATAGAGGAGTAGAGAGAGAAAGGGAAGGAGAGAGAGGGTGAGGCTGTGGCGTCGGCCCTTTTCTCTCTCCTGGACGTGAGGGGGAGGTGGCTGCTCCCAGCTCCGGCCGGTGACCACCACTCCCTCCTCTTCTTCCTGTTCTGCTCTCCTCCTCCCATCTCTCTCCGATTCTCTATCTTTCTTTCTCTCTGTCTCATGTTGTCCCGCAACGTGGCAAGCAGTGGCTCACGCTGGAAAAAACACGGCAGCTCCATAAAAGGAGCAAATTATTTGCCCCCGAACTTAATCCTTGTGTGATGAGCCCATCTGACCAAAGCTCACCTCAGCTCACTTTAATGACACCCCTATGAACACCCTATCTTCATACACACCTGCGGTTAAGCCATCTCCAGTCTCCAGAGATATACCATACCAGTCAAATCCAGCAGCATGTGACCTAAAAAAGGGTGTCTCAATAAAGTGAACATGGATCAAAGGATGATATTATGGCAATATCTAGTAAAATTGTAACTGTTTGTTTATCAAGCTACCCTTTGGTAGTCATCGTTTCATGTGCTAGTTTGGACAACAGGAGATGATTCGAACCCTATCTAGTATCCACTGGGCTTGGATTTAGTAGAGATGGATTTCGTGAAAATAGATGCAAATGGCACCAGGGGCTGCCGCATCAGCACCGTAAAGTGATTTACATTTTTTGGGGTGTGCCTATCACTTTTCGACGCTGTTGTGTCAGTACCCTGACACCATTTGCACAAAATTCATTTGTACCTAACTTTTTCCGGTACCCATTGTTTATTGCTCTTTTCCTCTATAAATAATAATCAATAAAAAATTAAGTTGATTGACATTTAGGCCTTATTTAGGGCTGCTGGAGAGGTGAGATATGGCAGCCACACAGAAAATCATACCGGCTGGACTGAATCCCCATAGTGTACAGGAGTGGCACTTCAACACATTGGCACATAGCAGAAATTGTGTCTGATTATCTTTCCATGGGATTGAACCCATGACCTCTTCACAAGAAGAGAGAATACTACAACCACTATAATAACCGGAATACCCCTGAGGGGTATTTTGGGGAAAAATGACAGAAAGGTCTTTTACCCCAGGGAGGAGTTAGATGCACCTACCTTTTTTCTCTCCACCCCCACCCCTACCTAAAATACCCATCCCCTTTTTCTTCCCCACACCCCCACCCCTCTCTTTTCTCCAGCGCTAGCGACAGCACCGGCATCCTCTCTGGCTGC
>JAOXJP010000949.1:0-18364 GCA_025762735.1 Platanus orientalis
ATCTATATATATATATATATATAGATATATATATATATATATATATAGTTTGTAAACTCGGGTTTTTTTAGTTATGGGTGATTATGTCGTGAACTGGATCACCGAGATGGTCTCTCAGTGGCCTTCGATCTGGAATCTTCGGGTTTTATCTTACCTGCACACAAGCATAAAACAACATCGGTGTGGCGCCGGCCAACACCTCTTCGACACCCAAGTCAAGGATCGAAGATCGGAGAGTTATCGTATTTCTTCCCCTCGAAATGATTGTACTTATCCCTCCTTTTGGGGGTCCTCCCCTTCATATATGAGTCCTTCCTTTTGTTGTTGGCAACAAAAATTCTTTAAGTTAATTAGAAGAACGTGGGGGAATGGTATGCGTGTCAGCGTTGGATTGGCTATTGCGCTGCAGCGTATAACTGCCTTCTCTTTACAGTCAACTTGGATGAGTGTTTGTTTGTCATCTCAGAGGTGGTAGATGCTCATACCTTGGTAGTCCACTATGATGGGTCAGTCGGTAGCTGGGTCATTAACAACTCATCTGGCATGGGATTTGGTCGACATTGTCGCTGACAACTCATTCGGCATGGGGGGTCGGTCGGCATTGTGTCACTAACGACTCATTCGGCATGGGGATCGGTCGGCATTGGGTCACTGACAACTCACTCGGCATGGGGGTCGGTCAACATTGGGTCACTGGTGACTTACTCGGCATGGGGGTTGGTCGGCATTGGGTCACTAGTGACACACTCGGCGTGGGGGTCTGAACCAATAGTTGGTGGCTAAGTGAATAGGCCCCCTGGATGGATCGAGGCAGTTTACCAATCAATCGGCTCAGTCAAACCAGGTCCAAATTCTCCACCATCATATGCCCCCTCTATTCCCTTTGTCCATTAGTCCGAGCAGGCATGGGGAATATGAAAAGATGGGTCGATTGATGCGTTGACGTTTCAGCTTCGCCTTCTCGAGCCCCGTGTTATTAATGGTGACAAGATGTGCGGGTGGGTAGCCATTTTCTTTCAAAACATGCTTTTATCCAATGGCTAGGGGCTGTTAGGGTGATCTGACAGTTGGAGATAACTTGAATACCCTATATAATGGATGACCTTCATTCATTTTCAATTTTCTGCTTCATCGAGAATTCTTTTCGGTGTCGTATCTGGGTAAACAGTCATGTTCATGCTTGTGTCGTGCTCAAGGAATCAACCACCAGTAAAGTAGTGCTCAGGTATTCTCCGTTAAACCACTTTTGGCTTTTTTCATTTTTCTCGTCTAGTTCTGGTGTAGTCTTCTTCTTGTAGTATGCTTATTATTCTCCTTACTAATGACATCTCCGACTAGTCGTCACTACCTTTAGGACTTCATCCTGGACCCTACCATAGAACCCTTAGGGTTCCACTTGGTTCGCTCTTGTCACTACCTTCGAACCCAACAACATTCTCCAAGCACAGGTGTTTTAGGGTTTGATTCTTCCTTTTTAAATTATATTTTTGATCAGATCCTAAGGGTGCTAGGTCCTTTGATGGGGATCATATACGCCCTCGATCGGATGGACAATTCATCTAAGTCAACAAAGTTCGTTATGGCTCTCGATGAGAACCTAGTCTGAGCTGATTCTGCAGACTCGGCTCAACCTTCGTTGCCTACTAGGTTGGATCGTTTTGCCGGTGTGTTATATGCTACCGAACACATTCTTTCAACTTTGTCGAAGTCTAGACTAGAGGACTTACATTGTTTCTATCATATCCATGAGTTAGTCACTCTGAGGGTTCCTGTCCTCGATGAGCGGGCTTCTTCTTGCCCCCCAAATGAGGTTTCTATTTTTTAACAGGCTCTGGAAGCCGGTCTGCAGTTTCCTATTCCTTTGTTTGTTCGTCAGCTACTCTTCTTCCTTTGCCTAGCTCCAGGTCAGGTCATGCCCAATTTGTGAAGGATCCTGATCGCCCGCATGGTGTTGTGGTCCGCGTGCAACAATGGTCGGGATTACCTTACTATGCTAAAGTTCCTTTACTGCTATAAGGCAGTGGAGATGCACTCGGGATGGTGGTATTTTAATGCCCGGGTGCCTAAACAGGCACTAATCACGGGTCTTCCATCGTCGAATAAAGATTGGAAGAAAAAGTTCTTTTTTGCATTCGGGGACTAATTGGAGTCCTTCCTATGGGAGCCACCTCTCAATCGGATCCAAATAGTCCGCAAGATATGGGGGGAGCCACGTCAATAAGGTAATTCTCGATCGTATCAGTCTTCCTTACTCATTTTTTATTTAGTTAGTCTGATTTTCCTCATTTTTTGTAGCGTTGGCTGAGCGTCCACTGTCTGAGGCTCAGCTTGTGAAGTTAAGTTATGCCTTCACACACCCAATACGGGATTCTCTCTATTGGTGAATCCCGAATCAATCTCTACATACTTGTTTGGCTCGGAGATTCTGTCATCTAGGCCTTCAGTTGGTCAGACATCTGGATCGTCTTCACTACCAGTCGGCCAAGCATCTCCATTTCCTGTCGCTCTAGCATCTGGCTCGTCTTTGCTTCCAATTTATCGTTCAGGGTTTTTTTTTATAATTTGCTTCTTTTATGCAGATATGTTTGTTATACCGTCAAAGACTTCCCTAGCAAGAGTTGCCTATAAGGCAACCCCTGGGAGCTCTCGTAAAAAGCCTAAATTTTCCCACAACCATTCTACTAAGAAGGGTACATCTAGCTCAGCTCTCTAGGTAGCCGCTCTTACGGTCAGTCTGCCTCCACCTTCCATTGTCGACCTAAAAGCGGATTTGGAGAAGGCTTCAACGTTTAATGAATGCGTCAAGGACCTACTTCCTTATATCTCAAAGGGGTCATCCAAGGGGAAGGAGAAACTTCCACCTTCTCTGCTGACCGATGAGGAAGAGGCTGCTGCTCACCTTCGATCGGTTGTCAACAACTAGGATCTGAGGAGTCTCTGGCCTAACAACACAAGCGCTCTGACCAAGAGCACCTTCTTCGATCTCGCAAAGGTAAGGTTTTTTTTTGGGTTTGGTTACTTTATTTGGTGGCCTGTTACTAAAAGCATTCTTGCTGCAGGTGTTGACTAAAATGATGGTCCTCGTGAATCGTCAGCTAGCCACCGAAAACTACATTGGTGGCCTCTAAAAGAAGTTGGCTGATGTGGAATCTGAATGGTCGGCTTTGAGGGATAAGCTGGTTGATGCCGAGGAAAAGATCAAGGGAAGCGAGACTGCCCTAGAGTAGACTTGGGACCAACTTGAAGGGAAGAAGGTAGGTGCGACGGTCTTATAGGTGTCTCTAGACGAGCTGAGGGCCCAATGGGAGGTGGAGAAAGAAAGGGTTGCTAACGAGGCGGTTGCCTCATATATGGAGTTCGAGGCCTTTAATGATGAGACCACAAAATTTTTCATCAGTGGTTTCGAGACGCTTTGCCATCGGGCTTTATGGATTTACCCTGATCTTGATCTTTTATACTCAAGGAAAACGTTGAGTCAACATCTGTTGTGTTGGAGCCGAGCAAGGAAGCCAACGCTGGAGCAGAGAGGGACAATGCAGCCTCATAGAATCGGGCATTCTTCTTTTATTTTGTTTGTTTGTGTTGTTGTTTTTATTTGTAAGGACCAAGAGTCCTTTGCCTTATCTTTCTGTATCTCGACAATTATTGAGTAAACAATCTTTTCTTTATTCTTGATATGATGCAATTCAGTAAGTCACTCATTTCATTAAGTGGTTAGCTTGTTGATTACCTTAATAGGGTGTTCGGTATGTAGACCGATGGCTTTATCATTGGTAAGGCCGTGGTAATAGACGGAGGGTTACTTCATTAGACTTAGTTCATTTTTCTAACTCTCCTTGGGACATTGATTGTAGATCGTTGTAGTAAGCCGAGGGGTTGTTTTACTGGACTTAGTCCATTTTTCCGACTCCCTTCAGGACTTTGATTGTAGATTGTTGTAGTAGACCGATGGATCATTTTACTAGACTTAGTCAATTTTTTTGACTCCCTTTAGGACGTTGATTGTAGATCGTTGTAGTAGACCGAGGGGTCGTTTTACTGGACTTAATCCATTTTTCTAACTCCCTTCAGGACGTTGATTGTAGATCGTTGTAGTAGACCGAAGGGTCATTTTACTGGACTTAGTCCATTTTTTCGACTCCCTTCAGGACGTTGATTATAGATCGTTGTGGGGCACATAAGATAGGAGACAAATTCTATTATTATGAATAAAGAATTACACGATTATTGATAATACCTTTTTAGATATTCAACATTCCATGGTCGAGGTAGAGGCTTTCCTTCCATGGATTCCAGGTAGTATGTGCCTTTTTGTGCAATCCGGATGACTCAGTAAGGTCCCTCCCAATTGGGTCTTAGCTTGCCGTCTCTCGGAGCTTGTGTGGCTATGCTCACCTTCCAGAGGATGAGCTCCCTGTTCTAGAAACCTCTCGGACGTACATGGGCATTGTGGTATCTCATCATTCGCTGTTGATAGGCGGGCATCCGAAGGGAGGCTTCATTTCTTTTCTGTCCCATCAAGTCCAGGTTTAAGCGTAGCTCTTTCTCTACACACTCGGTTTACAATTTCTAAATCCTCAAACTTGCCATCCCGATCTCTACAGAAATTACTACTTCACAGCCGAGGCATATGGGGTCTCCCCTGTAGGACTTCTTAGGGTAGTTTTGTAGGCCCAGAGGACCCCCGGTAGCTCCTCAGCCCACTGTCCTTTCAATGCCTCTAACCTAGTCTTGATTATCTTTAGTATAGTCCTATTAGTGACTTCTACTTGACCATTGGCTTGACGATGATCCGGGAAGGAAAAATGGTTCTTGATCCCCACCTGAGAGCAAAATTCACAGAAATGTTTATTGTTGAACTACTTCCCGTTGTCTGTAATGATAACCTGTGGTATTCTGAATCGGTATATGATAAACTTTCAGACGAAGTCACGTATGTTGTGTTCAGTCATCATTGCTAATGCCTCAATTTTGACCCACTTTGTAAAATAGTCCACGGCCACCACTAGAAATTTCCTTTGTCTCATTGCTAGGGGAAGGGCCCCACAATGTCTATGTCCCACTAAGCAAAAGGTCATGGATCCCTGATGGGTGGGAGCTCTTTTGTAGGCCGTCTGGGGATACTACCAAATCTTTAACAGTTATCGCACCTTCGAACGAGATTCATCAAGTCATTCTGCATTGTTAACAAGTTGTATCCTGCTCTGACCAGCTTATGGACGAGGGTTTGACTTCTAGAATGGTTTCCACATATCCCCTCATGAACTTCCCTCATGACATATTCGGCTTCAGTTAGCAACAGACATCTCAGATATGGAATGGTGAAGCTCCGTTTATACAAAACATCGCCAATCAGGATGTAACAGGCAGCTCAGAGTTTGAGTCTTCGAGCCTCTACTCGGTCTAGTGGCAGAATATCCGTTTTGAGAAATTATGTGATGGGGGACCTCCAGTCATCTTTAGGCTTATTCATATGGATTAGGATGCTCAGCTCATCCTCCATGCTAGGTTGAAGGGGGCGGCTTATGAGCAACCGGTTCCTCACAATATACTTATCAACCGAGGCGAGACATGCTAGTCGATCTGCCTGCTCGTTCTGACTTCTGGGTATGTGTCGGATACTGACAGTCTCAAAGTGGGACATAAGCTCTATGACCCGAGCCAGGTACTTTCATTTGATCCTCTTTTGCTTCATACTTTCCAGTTACTTGTCCCTCAATCAGCTTGGAGTCAGTGTAGGTAGCTATGCATACAGCCCTTGCTTCTTTTGCTAGACTCAATCCGGCTATCAATGCCTCATATTCTACTTTGTTATTGGTTACGTTGAATCCTAGTCGGATTGCATATTCAATTTCTAACCCCTCGAGTGTGGTCAATATGAGTCCTACACCACTAGATGAGGCGGTAGACGACCCATCCATGTGTAAGGTCCATTCGGCTTTAGAGTTCACCACTTCAACTGGAGTTAGTTCTGCCAGGAAATCTACCAAGACCTGTCCCTTGATAGCAGTCCTCGGTTGATAGCTGACATCATGCTCACCCAGTTCTATTGTCCACTTCACCATCCTACCCAACACCTCTATCTTGTGCAACACTGCCCTCAGAGGTTGGTATGTCAGTAGAATAATTGGATGGACTTGGAAATATGGTCTAAGCCTTCTCGCAGTAACCATGAGTGCAAGTGCCAATTTCTCTAGAGGTAGGTATCTGAGTTCTGCACCATGGAGGGCTCTACTAACATAGTACACAGGGATTTGACTATGCTCATCCCTAACTAAAACTGAGCTTACGGCCACCTCGGATACTACCAGATATAGATATAGGTCTTCTCCTTGCATCGTTCGACCAAGAGTTGGTAAACATACTAAGTGCTACTTGAGATCTTGAAACGATCGTTCAGATTCTTCAGTCCATTTGAACCCCTTCTTTAAGAGCCAAAAGAAAGGAAATCATTTATCTGTTAACTTTGAAATGAAACGGTTGGTGGCTACAACTCTTCCCACCAGTCGTTGTATGTCATTCGTGGTAACTTCATGCTTAGAATCGCCTCCACTTTCTTGGGGCTGGCCTCAATTCCCCTGTGAGAGACCATGAATCCCAAGAACCTCCTAGCTGACACTACGAAGGCACACTTCATCGAGTTGAGTTTCATGTGGTACTTCCTCAAGGTACATAATGTTTCTTCCAGATCGTCGATGTGCTTCTCGGCTTCCATGCTTTTTACTAGCATGTCATCAACATAAGCTTCAACATTTCTCACAATCTATGCTTCAAACACTTTAGTCACCAATCTTTGGTAGGTCGCCCCTACGTTTTTTTAGCCGAATGACATAACCTCATAACAATATGTGTCTCGGTTGGTAATAAATGATGTTTTCTCTTGGTCCCTCTTTTCCATCCGTATTTGGTTGTAACTAGAGAATTCATCCAAGCTCGGAGGTAGAGTCGACTAATGCATCTATCCTTGGTAGTGGGAAACTGTCTTTTGGGCAAGCTTTGTTAAGATCAGTGAAGTCTACACACATTCTCCACTTTTCATTGTTCTTCTTGACCAACACCACATTGGCAATCCAGTCTGGATAGGTGACCTCTCATATGAATCTTGCATTCAAAAGTTTATCCATTTCCTAAGCTATAGCTTGATTTCATTAACGACGAATATCCTCTTCTTCTGTCTAATAGGTCTAGCTGAAGGGTTGACACTTAGCCTATGTGTGATCACCTTTGGGTCGATCCCTGACATGTCTGCATGTGTCTAAACAAAGACATCTTTGTAGGCAATTAGGAGTTCTTTCAAACGGCACTTGAATTCTTGTGTGAGTGCCCTTCCGACGTGTACCACTCGTTCGGGACAGTTAGGGTTGATGTTGAGCTCCTCTAGGTCCTCTGCAAGCCCGGTCTACTTTAATTGAATGTCGTCCCTCTCCTCGATGTCTTCTATGATGAGAGTTTCCTTGGAATCCTTTCCCTTTAAGGATGTTACATAGCACTCTTGGGCCACAAACTAATCACCTCTTACTTCTCCAACTCCGTCCTTGGTCGGGAAGTGCATTAGTAAGTGATATGTCGAAGTAATAACCTTCATTTTTTGAGTGTCGGTCTGCCAATGATGGCATTATACGCTGAGGGACAATCTACTATCAGAAAATCCACTGCCTTGGTCACTTAGAGAGGATTGGATCCGGCGATCACTGGCAGTGTGATAACCCCAACAGGATATAACTTATCTCCAGTGAATCCCACCAGTGGTGCTGTAGTCAGTCGGATTTTGTCCTTTTCGATTCTCATTTGCTCGAAAGCGGACAAGTAAATGATATATGCCGAACTGCCATTATCTACGAGTATCCTCCTTGTCCAATGGTTAGCTATGATCAAAGTGACAACCAAGGCATCATCTTGAGGGTGTTGCACTCCTCTAGAATCTTCTTCGGTGAAGGTGATATGCTCTTGCCAAGTCTGAGGGTATTTCCTAGGTTTGTTGGTTAAACAAACTTCCCCTTGTGAAGCCCTCACCGCACACGCATGGGCTTTTCAAGATGATGTCGACTCCTTGCCTCCTGCCAAACCACCAACGATGACTTTTATCTCTTGCAACGGCTCCGGTCCAACATTCCCTCGGCTTGGCGATTCCTCCACCCCTTCCAATGATGTTAAAGGGCGACTAGCTACGATGTGGCTTAGCCTACCTTATTGGATGAGTGCTTCTATCTGATCCCTTAGTTCGATGCACTCCTCCATATTGTGGCCATGGTCACAATGAAATCGATAGTATTTCTTTTAAGATCTTTTTCTCTAAGGGGGTCTTAAGTCTCTCAGGCCACTTCAGGGACGGGTCATCTCGTACATACATGAACACCTGTTCAAGGGTTGAGTTGAGCGGGGTATATACTTGTGATCTTTAGACTAGTGCTCTTGCTTTCCTCGATCGTGCCACTCGATCAGCATTGTCTCTCGGCCTTGCCTCACCCTCTACTACTTTCTATCACTTGTCCCTTTTTCTTTTCAATAACTCACGAAGTTCATTTCCTTGATCTCTTTTTGCTGCCATTACATCCTCAACATTCATATGATTTTGGGCATGCAACATCAACTCAGTCATGTTACTCGAAGGAGATTTGGAGAGGGAGAACAAGAATTTTACACGGAGCAACCCACCCATGAAGACGGTGAGTACCACATTTTCATCGACATTGTCTACTTGCATTACCTCCTGGTTGAAATGGGAGACATAATCTCTCAGTGATTCTCCTTTTGCTTGCTTGACATTGAGTAGATAAGTGGTCGGCCTGCAATAACGTCTTCCCCCTATGAAATGGTTAGTAAATAACTGGCTCAATTCAGAAAAAAGGAGTTGATGTTGTTAGGTTGAAGGCTGTTGAACCACTTTCATGCTGAACCCTTTAGAGTGGCTGGAAAAGCCCTTTACATGACCTCGTCTGAATAGTCATGCAGGAGCATCAAAATCTTGTAAGTTTTGAGGTAATCGAATAGATCCTTGGTCCCGTCGAACCGCTCCATTTAGGGAATTCCAAACCTCTTGGGGAGAGGATGAGACATGATCGTCATAGAGAAAGGACGATCTATCCTCTACACCATCGCTTCTATTGTGGAAGGGGTTTTGCCTCGAATAGCCTCCATCACCGTGTTCAGTTAATTCTGTATCTTCTGGATATGGTTCTCTTATTCGACGGTGGTTCTTCCACCCATGTCATTGGTATACTGAGATGCCGAGACTCCTAGACCTTGGTTATCGTCTTCTCCCTCTCCCCTGAGTTCTTCAATCTTTGGTCCAGGGTGCATGCCTTCTTGAGTCTCTTCATTGCCGGAGTGTAGGGGCCCTGGTCCGTCCAGGGGGCCTGTTTGCTCCTTAAGCCTGCAGCTTAGCTCTTGATTCTCCTGTGTCATTTGTTCCATGTTATGATTAAGATCCTGTAGCCTTTGCTCCAGGCTTGCAATTTGGGCTACTTCAACTTCTCTCATTCCCACATCATTGGTGGATGATGCATTACGGCGAACTTCCATATTTCATCGAGTTTCCACCATAAGACCTTTGTCTTGCCGGAAACTTCTTTCAGTTTCTCACAGACGGCACCAACTGATGATGTCATGAATTGGATCACCGAGATGGTCTCCCGGTGGCCTTCGATCTGGAATCTTCGGATTTTATCTTACCTGCACACAAATACAAAACAACGTTGGTGTGGCGCCGACCAACACCCCTCCGACGCCGAAGTCAGAGATCGAAGATTGGAGAGTTATCGTATTTCTTCCCCTCAAAGTGATTGTACTTACCCCTCCTCCTTTTGGGGGTCCTCTCCTTCATATATGAGTACTTCCTTTCTTTGTTGGCAACGAATATTTTTTTAGTTAGTTAGGAGAACGTGGGAGAATGGCATGGGAGTCGGTCGGCATTGGGTCATTGGCGACTCACTCGGGATGGGAGTCGGTCGACATTGGGTCATTGGCGACACACTCAGCATTGGGGTTTGAACTAGTAGCCAGTGGCTAAGCGAACAGCCCCCTGGATGAACCGGGGCAGTTTACCAGTCAGTCAGCTCAGTCAATCCGGGTCCAAATACTCCACCATCAATGGGTATTTGAGAAAGAAAAACGAAGGAGAGAAAGTTGGGAAGAGGAGGGTTACATGACGGGTTGCAAAAAGATTAGATGTTGTTTCGTGTAGTCTGGTTTTGAGGAGATATATGAAACTCGATATATGCCTGGTTCAGGTCTAACTAGGTTTGACCACGTGGTTCAGACTGATTTTCAAAACTATGGCTCCAATCATCTAATCATGTTGGTTATCAATACGTGGTAGATATTATATATGGTGGCAGTTGTTTCCGCGAAAACTACGTAATTTTAAAATATGATAATCAGCAATTCATGGTAAACATAATGTCAAAAATCATAGTTAATATGGTGAGAAGCCAAAGCGAGATACAGAAAACCAGGCTCTATAAATTCGTAGGAAACGAGAAGTTAGAAATGAGCAAGAAATGATAGGATAAGTAATTAAGAAGCACTTGCAAAAGCGAGCAATTAATTGAGAGTCTAGCAAGAGGCAATTGAAAAATCAATATAAAATGACTATAAAGTCAACCAAAACCCATACCTTGATTAAATAATAACTATTACAGTGAATAACTACAAGTATACGATCTGGATAAACAATTACAATAAAGTAAATTAGCTCAATAAATTCAATCCCAATTGCTCCCTTAATTGTTTTTTGTCACTTTATTAAATTTCTTTCAGTAGCCTTTTTAATCGCTTTCTATTGCTTAATTCAAATGTGTCTAAGTCACTTTCCTAATTACTTTCAGATACTTTCCACTTGTATCTTTGAAGCCAGGAAAGTCTAATTAAACTCACATCCTAAACACGCTTCTTCGCAAGTGAATTTTCCACCATGTACGTAACCTATCCCATATACCCCTCCCAATTGTTAAACTTCTGTAAATTTTCTGTAAATGTCCGTGGTTGACGCATGGTATAAAAATCAACAAAGGTGAAAAAGTGAAATTGATGATTTTAATTTTTTGCCACATGTTAATCACCACGATTTTTTTTTTTTTGGAGAATGATTGTCTGGTTAACACGGACCTCTAAAGGCGTGCCATTGATTGACACATGATGTATTTTTTTAATTTGATGCCTCTTTTTGACAATCTACTTTTTCAACTGAACACTTTTTGAAACTTTTTTATCCCCAAAAACAACACTAATCAGTTTAGACTTCACCATAGAGGCATTTTCATTACAGAACATATTTTTCCTTTTTTTTTTTTCTGTGATGAAAAACGTATATTTACGATGTGCTATCAAAATTAGTACATAGCCTTAGCCCCTATCATATATCTTTTTTTTTTTTTTTTTGATAAAAATCCCTACTATCATGACGAACATGATATGATGAAAGGTTAGTCTCCATTCTTGTACAAATAAATTAAAGGTAGGATCTGCTACACCCAATTTATCTATCCCATTGTGTCCCCACAAACAAAAAGTGAGGTATATAAGGTTAAAACTGCAAAAACAATTTTTAAATGAAAAAATAGGTACCCATAAAAATGGGGTTTGTAGGGTTAAAACCATTAAAAAAAAGTGTTCGAATGAACATTTCTCCATATATAAAAGAGGTACCACATTCAAAAAACCATTGCGTGTCATCCTGTGGTATGAAAACATGGGGGGACAAACAAATTTGGGTGTAGCAGATCCTTTTCCAAAGAAAAGAAACAAGACCACATAAGTCAACAGCACACCAGTTTACTAGAAAATTAGGTTGATGGCTCTGTCAGTAAGGAAGGAACTAGTCAGGATCCTCTACAATAAGCTAAAATATGCTAGTATACAATGTTTCCCAAAAGGCAATCTGTATACAAAAACTTTAAAACCCCATTCAAACTTGGTAAACTACATTTCCCAATGTATGCATCCACAGTGCAAAACACACACACACATATATATATTGTCGATGTGTTACACCAGAGACCCTACATGTACATGTGTTAAAGGTAATTTAATGGCAGTAGATGATCATGAGGAAAATGCAGATATAAATGTGCGATTTCACTGTTTTAAAACCTGAAAACTTTACTCAGTTTCGTATGGGAGCAAATGTTCTACCCCCAAATTATCTACTCCCCAACACAAAATCTGGCACATGATACTTTTAAATGTTCTGTCCAGGATTTGGTGTCCAGGACACCAGGGGACATCATATGAAAAAAAATGGGGTGGGGGGGAGTTGGATGAAATTTCAAATTCCTGTCCATATTATTTCATCTGACATCCCGTAGTGTCCTTGACAACAAATCCTGGGCTGGCATTTATTCCTTTGAAAACTGTTTTTATGATTTTAACCCTATACACCCCAGCCTTTGAGTTTGGGAGTACGGAGGAGTAACCAATTAGAGAGTAGAACATATGCTACCTTTGGTATTTCATGGAGTTGAAGTATACTTGATGACTCATGAGTTGATTCATGAGTCTGTAAGTAAATAAGAACATATGCTACCTTTGTAGGCATGCCATTGATTGACACATGATGTGTTTTTGATTTTGGTTTCTCTTTTGGGAGTTTTTAAATACACCTCCAAAATTTCTCTCCACACCTCCCTTTCTATTCCACCTCATCTTTACCTAAAATACCCTTCTATCTTATCCATTATTCAATTTCTCTCTATACCCCCATCTTATCCTCCTATCCATATTTTTTTTCTCTCTCTCTCTCTCTCTCTCTCTCTCTCTCTCGTCGCCGTTGGATTTGGCATGGGATCATTGCAAAAGCCCAAAGGAAAGGTATGTATTAGTTTTTTTTTTTTTTTCTTTTCAAGTTTTTAATTTTTTTTTTTGTTTTTATTTTTATTTTTTTCAAAATCTCTATTTGACAATATAGGGCCAAACAAAAGACCTATGTTTGGATATACAGGGCCAAACAGAAGGTCATTCCAGGAGAAAAAAATGTGTTTAAATGGGACATTTGCTTATATATATTGTAAAATTAGGTATCGATTTAGTGATGTATGAATATGTTATATGATAGATATAGATGTTGGCACCTCTCGTCGTACTTGTGTTCGACCAATGGCATTAACTAGGAGAAATTGCACTAGTCAAACCTTGAGAGTGGCCGCAGAAAAATCAGTGTCTCCGAGTTACGTTGACAAGACACAAATGTATTTATACGCCAAAAACTATGAAAAGACTGAAGAGTCTCTGGACATTCCTAGAGCTCCCTCTATAAGACCCTTCATTGCTAACGAGCTTCGGGAAACACATTGTTGCGGCAATCTAGTAGCAACAGGTTTTACATATTGATTGTTTTTATTTATTACTGTTATTCCATGTTGGTAATTTTCAATTTTTTTATTAATATTATTTATTTTTATTGCATGAAATGAAACCTTAGAAATGCATATCTCACACCCAAAAAATAAAAGAGTGGGTACTAGAGGATCTCATTGTACAAAATGAGATGATGAGAGGATTGATTGCTACGTCTAGCCTATCTCTGTTGATTTCAGCATCCTACCGGCTCGTCAATAAGGTAGTGGTGTCAGCAATTGTAGAAAGATGGTATATAGAGACCAATACTTTCCATATGCCTTTCAGGGAGATGATCATTACTCTGGACGACGTCTCTACTCTCTTAAGGATTCCTATCTTTGGTAGGCCTGTCTCATTACCTGTTGAGAGGCTATTAGATAGGAATGGGATCATCTTATTGGTTAACAAATTGGGAGTCTCGCCCAAGCAGGTGGTGGGGGAGATTATAAGTGTTCGGGGTCAGTCTGTGCAAATGGAGTGGTTGAGGGATTTGTTTAACTAAGTTACTGACTTCAATGATGGGACCCAGATTTAGTGTGTAGCTAGGGCATATTTGTTATTTTTATTGGGTGGTACGTTATTTTGCGACAAGTCCACAACACGAGTACCTATGATGTATCTGAGGTTATTGAGCAATCTGGGGGCAATGTAGGAGTATGCATAGGGTGTTGCAGCCCTAACCTATTTTTATCGCCAGTTAAGAACTACGAGTTGGGCTGGTGTTTGAAAGATGGCAAGGTACATCACACTATTCAAGGGGGTGGATATATGAGCATTTTTCCTACTTTATACCTCATCATAACATATATTACGAAGGGTACGAGCTGCGGGTGTATAGATGGATTCCTCGAAAAGAGACTAGGCTGCTTGGGGATAATCTGCAGGCTTACGGGGGTTATTGATGCATTAGGCGTTAATGAGGTATTACATTAAACTTAAGTTACGTAGATCTTTACTTCAGTTATGTAGATTTAACTATTAGTTTGATTACTTAATTAACGTTCATTTTAACTTATTTTTGTAGTTGAATTGGACACCATATGATGACAATCGGGACCACTATCCATTTCCCGATATTGCATTCTATCATGGCCTACTAAGGTGCCATGATGTGGTAGAGCCTTATTATCTGGATAGGGTGTTGAACAATTCAATCGGGTCTAGTATATTCCTCCCGCTCCATTATCCCCACATCGAGCTGACCGCTGTGCCATATCTACATAGTATCAAGTTGACTATGCCTACATTGATAAGATATAGCAAAGGTGGAGTAAACACGTGCTATGCCTTGAGGAGTGATCCACTTCAGTTTCTTATCCTAAAGAGTGTACCTTGAGTTACATAGAGTGTTATGCACATGTGTCCCACCTGTCCATGCAGAACCCCGAGTATAGATTTACCCATGTGGTCCAGTCCTCCTAAAGTAACGCACCCTCGGTGTCAGTTGATCCACGTGTTGGACATGCAATAGACCTTATCGACCCTGTCTTCATGCGTGGTCTTGATGCGGGTCCAAAGGACATGCTCACTATGCTCCAGGAGGTTCAACAATTGTTTGGGGAGATTGTTATCGATCCAGCATATGCCCCCCACTGCCCCCATTGCTCCTGATACTTCCACTGTTGCCGATGCTCCCACTGCTTCCCATACCTGCACTGGCCTCGCGACATTTTTTACACAAGCATCATAGGAACATGCCATAGAGAAGGGGGGACATGTATTTTTATTTTATTTGATGAGACATTATATTTGTATAGGGGATGACCCCATTTACTTTGGTAAATTCTATTCCATTGATATGATTTATGAGTCAGTCGTATTTTATTTTATGAGTCAATCATATTAATGAATAATGAGAACTTTATTAAAAAAACTACAATATACATTAATACAATACAAAGTCATCGTTGAATATAGCTCTTTATTATCAAAAATAAAAAATACAATATCACTTAATACATCAATCGTCTAAATCTGTCGTCTCTTGTGTGGCTACATCCAAACTAACAATACATTTGAATTCTTATATATGGGGTTGATATACTGAAAGCTCTCATCCTATTGCACCAACATATTGATACCAATACTAGTTCATCGCTATAGGCAGCATATGATGACCTAACAATAAAAGACTTGCAAAAATTTGATTACATTATATGATATTCAAAACAATTGGAATAACAACATGATAGAATGAGTAACAATAAATACCTGAATGAAATGATTTCCATTAACAAACCCGATAATAGTTTCTCTCTAGATAGCTGCAGACTATGGATTTAATCTAAGTGGCAAGAAGGTTAGACACTAGTACATGCTCAAGTGATATAGGACAACATTGTAACGCGATGCTATAAGCTGTTTGCAGTCTAACATGATCATCCAATAGGCATATCCAAGATAATCATTAAGGTATGATAGTATATGTATTAGCTCATCAACTTGCTCATAACTCCCATATATCTGTTCATAATGTTGTTAATGATTATGTAACTCATTTAGCAAATCCACTATTATCTGTCGCCAACCTTTTTTTGCCAAATCCCAGTAATCTAGCAATTTCCTGAATACATAATTTCTGTTAGGTGCTACATCTTTAACCTGTCGAATATAAGGCCTTAACCTTGCTAGAAATGCCTCAATGTACGATGTTGACGTGTATTTCATCGCTGCACAGATTCGAACTATCTACAAAAGAAAGAAGGAAATATAATATGTTAAATAAATGAATACATCATCATTTATATTGTTATAAATATATTAATTACCTTTTCGTTCAGTCTCTTCTTAGGTTTTGGTTGTCAGGATTGTAACGGAGTGGCAATCATAACTGTAGTTGCGTGTTAAGAATGATTATCGTATACTGAAGATAAAATTGTGAATGTAGATGGTTCACTCCGCATAGATGTGTCAATCTTCTCATGTGGATGACCTCACGTTATCGACTTCACCTTTGGTTCCATCACATGTGAATTGGCCAGCGCTAATATCTCTCTCAACTTCTTCAGCATTTGTAACAAAGTTATCTCCATTGCCTTTATAGAAATGTTACCTCAAAGCTCTTTAAATTTAGAATGCTTGAAATTGTGTTAGACTAGTATCTTACTCTTCTTGAAAGATGTTTTTATGCTTGTAAGCTACAACTCAAGTAACATATGTATACTTGTTCAAAAAGACTCAAAACTCCTTTTACTCGATCCGAGTTGCCTCTTTAGCTTTGCATGAACACACTCAACCCTATTCGTCGTAGTACAACCAAAATGCATCCATATATCCGTCCAAGCAGCTACAATTCTATCTTTATATACGTTTAGCCAACTACTCTGCATATATTCGATTGCATCCAGATATGTGCTGAATTTTTTATTCAATAATGTGAGATGTTGGATGTATTTTTCTACTATTGATGACAACACCAATAAGTTCCAACTCATGATGAACTTGTTCCACATTTCTTTTTTTAAAAACATATTCTTACACTTCGCATGAACATTCCTATTGATGTGCCATCTATATAATAAATGTGTAGCAATAGGAAACACTATAGAGATTGCATTCATTAGAGTCAATTCCCTGTCCATCACAATAACATGAGAAATGACACTTTCATCCATCAAACCACGTAATATACCTAGTGCCCATCCGATGTTGTGTTCTCTCTCATATTGGAGATATGCAAAAGCTACGGAGAAAGTCATGTCAGTGGGTGTAGCAATCTCCAAAAGGGGCATATGATACCTATTCGTCTTGTAGGTGCAATCGATGATCAAAACTTGCGAAAATACATGCAATAATTCTAAACTAACTGGGTATGCCCAAAACAAATCAGTCACACTCTCGGTATCATCGATTTTTCTATACCACTCGATGTATCTATGCTCTGCCAACTGTCTTAGTAATTATTGCATTTGAGATCTTTTACCCTTCTCTGCCATTCTATGTCAATGATATACAATGTATACTATTTTCATTGTGGTAACATTTAAGGGGTCCTTTTGTTTTAGTGCAACCAAAATGTCTTTTGGTTATACCATGCTCCTAGACATGTCAACCAACAATGAAGTCTCTTCTTTCAATAGTCTTTCGGAATATGAATGTTCTTCGAGATGATCCGCAACCAGATGATTATGCACACCACATACTACTAACAAAATCCAATCATCATCAATGGGTAGCTTTTTGTCATTCAATTCAAAAGGATGTCCACATTTCTTGGTACCTAACACCACATGTTTTGTTTCTTACGTAAAATTTTTACATTTCTTATAATCTTTGTACTACCCACTCCTCTTACATGCAAGAGTAATTCGTGGTTTCTTTGAGGAACCACTAAAATCTGACTTCTTAGTGACAATGATGAAACCATTTCTCCGCCCAACATTAGCCGCCCATTTACATAATGTTGCTCGACTCTTGAATATCTATACATAAAACAATAACATATAAATCGAAGTACAATAACTCAAACAATCTTTGCACAATAACTCAAAAAAAAAAAAATCCAAACAACTTTATCTCATGTGTGATAAACTCACTAGTACAATTCACTACCATCTCGGCGGAAACCTTATTGAATTAGGTCGAAACATCACCCTCCAATTGGAACATCACAACAAAATGGTCAATATATGCATTCGTAAAATAAAAAAAAATAAAAAAAAAGGATTTGTTCAGCCTTGCATATCCGAACATAATGATTCTATTTAGCCTAACAGGTATAAACAGAACCCTTTTGTTTGGCCCTGTATAGCTAAACCAAACACGGACAAAATATCTACAAAATGAAAAATACCTACCGTGGAGTGATTTTTCTACTCCAGTTCGACTCTTTGATGATCCATTAAGCAATATAACAATGAGTGTAAAAAAAAAGAGAAGAGTTTGGTATTGGAGAAAGAGAGGGAAACGTTGGGTGGGTGAGAGTTTGATTAAGGAGGTAGGGGTGTGGAGAGATTTTTTTTTTTTTTTTTTTTTTATTTATGTTAAATTGGTAATTTTAAACATATTTATTGATTGGAATTTTTAAAAT
>JAOXJP010000958.1:0-18364 GCA_025762735.1 Platanus orientalis
GGCTAGTATTTGAGGTGCCTAACACCTTCCCCAAATGCAACTAATTACCCTTAATCTCAAGGACCCAGACTAGTTTTAAGAGTTAAACCCCTAGACTTACGGGTCTATACTTCCCTTCTTCACCCGAAGAGAGGAACCGACGTCCAACTCCGTTAGTTAACCCCAAGTTGGTGGTGACTCTCAGAAAATCCTAACCATTAAAAGAAAGGGGGTTAGCAACCCGCGTGCATCCTGCATCAAGCCGAAGAGTGGGCCTGGAAACCACGTCGGGGAATCTGAACCCCCCCCAGACCCCGATGTCCACATTAGGAATGAAAGGTCACCATTGACTAAACCTAGGTCTAAAAAACACCTCTGAGCTCGCAAGAAGACACAAAGCTGAACCAAATGAAAATCGAAGGGGGCTTTGGTATTGTCCAAGGTGAACAAAGAATGATTAAACAAGGGGAATATGCAAATGCAAACTATGCTAAGGAAAATGGGAAGAGTAAAAGAAGGAATGAGGAGAGGAGCATACCAAAATACTCATCGGAGAAGAAAACTCTTTTGTTGGAAGTGTCGCCAAAGAAAATTGAGACCACCACCGGATAAATCGGAAGAGAAAGTAGGAAATGTGCACAAATATAGGAAAACTATTGAGACCCCAGGTTACTTGTAGGGAAGGGGATTCAACCCTAACCATCAGATCCACATGATGAAATCTAGGCCCTCCATGTGGCTTCGAGCATGCCGAAGAGACATTTGAAGTGACGTCTCATCAATGTAATCCCCTGATGGCCTGCCCATTATGACGGCATGATTTCTTAGGAGTCCTAATGCCCATCACGATCTCCTAGACATCCTTCTCGATTCCCCATAAAGGAAACATCCAAAATTCAAAAACTGCTACCAGAATCCAATGGTAGGGAATGCAAAATGGTTCAAATTCCATCGGCCTCAAGAAAACCAGCCCTCAGGAATTAAGGGAAACTAATGGGCTTAGAACCAAAGAACAATTGGGACTGACCTAAGCCAACGCATGAGTCAAGCCCTAGGTGGCCTCGAGAAGACTGAACCTAAGGGAGCCAATGAGTATCAAATCCCGAGTCACCCGAGCCACCAAAAAATGACTCAACCAAGCTTGCCCTAAGAAGGAAAGACTTAATGTGATGGCGAGACCAAGCCATATAAGATGCTCGAAAAATCAATGTGGGAGGAGATCCCGCGATGCCACCACCAAGATGAAAGCGCCAGCGCAGCCCAACAGTCTTGAGCGAATCAGGCTCCTACGATTGTGCCTGAGAACACTGCCTGAGCAGGAGGTGAAGAGACGAAAATCAGGAGATGACACGAAGGCCGAGTATTATAAGAAGGGGATCCCGCTAGGAAAAGAGGTATGAACAAGTTCTTGGAATAGACCCCTTACTCTTGTCCACATTGATATCTGACTTGATCGTTGGAGGGTGACCAGCTGGCGCACCCTAACTTTGTTTTCTTAGAGCAAGTTTATTTGATCCTCGGGTCATTGTGCACTCATCTGATAAGGCCGAAGACGACCAGATTTGGGCATCATCAATAATCTTAAGAAATATTATTGTGAAATGAAATTTGTTCACAATAAAACCAAATCAACATAATAGAAATACAAATTTAACCCTATAATTCTTTAGCTTTATTTACCCATGAAAGATTTATCTTGAATATTGCAAAAAATTATTAAATGTTAATTCTTTTCAAAATCAGTCAGTAAACCCCCAACCAATAATACCATCATAGATTTGAATATGATAATCCTTCTCAAGATTTATTTTTAAGAGAAAAAACTCTTTCATATAAAAATTTTATTTAATGCGTTTTTATGATTTTTTAGGATGATAGTGGTACATCTTGATCAAATTTATAATGGTTGATGCTTATTTCTC
This sequence comes from Platanus orientalis, assembly GCA_025762735.1. Classification (NCBI taxonomy): domain Eukaryota; kingdom Viridiplantae; phylum Streptophyta; class Magnoliopsida; order Proteales; family Platanaceae; genus Platanus; species Platanus orientalis. The sequence goes on from JAOXJP010000958.1 coordinate 1,902, forward strand.
GGTGAGGATTTTATACACCGACCCCTAACCTCTGCTTGCGTCCACCAATGGTCAAGTGGACAGAAGAATCAGTGCCGAAAGTGATTTTCACTTTTTGGGGGCATGTGTAAATCACTTCTAATGCTGATGTGGCCACCCTTTGACCTAGGCATTTTCCTACACCGAGCATAGAAAAGCCTCACCGCTTATTTCTTGGTTTAGCAGCCTGTATCCCTCTTTTGTCATAAAAAAGGGCTGGGATTTGGACTATTTGGTGTGCCCCCTTAACGTGTCCCTAACAGAGGCCTTCTTTAAGGGAACGCACCAAATCCTCAGCTATCAAAACAAGATATATTTACTTATCTAAAACCCCCATGATTTGGTGCCCCATCCTAAAGTGTTCCTAACCTGTCCAGGGGGACACATCACACCAAGAAGTGATTTATACCCTCCCCGAAATAATGTAAATCACCTTTCAAAGTGATGTGTCCCCCTTTGCATGTGGGGGGCACATTAGGGGCACCAAATCCCAGCCGAAAGGTTGACAGTTGAATGGTCGAACTTGAGGGACGTTTGGGTTATTTCTGTAATTTTATAAATTTGAAGGCCAAGGTCTGGCTTGAAGAGCGAAGGCATGTTATATATGTTGGCTGTGGCATGGGCATGTCTGGTCCAACAAAGTATCTATGATGAATCCAGCCCCGTGATAGGGAGTGGAGGTTAGCGTTAGTTAAGGGGAATGGACACAATCCTCTTTGGATCAATGGGGCATGGCTTGGTTCATCTGACAGGAGAAACAACCTTTGTTGGTTTTGTTCTCCAGTTACATATCTGGGAGCAGACACTCTATTCCAAAATTTGTCTGTTCTCATAACCCAAGCTGACACAGTGATGTGTGATTTTGGTGTCTGTTTTTGGGTACCTACTTTTCCATTTGAATATTTTTTTCCACTGTTAATCCTATAAACTCTTATTTTTTGGTACCTACTTTTTTCATTTGAAGAAGAAGAAAGAAAACGAAAACAAATGTTCGGTCTAGGATTTTATATCTCCCGCCGTCCTCTACCACAACTGACACGTGATGGTTATTTTAAATTGGTGCCTCTTTTAAATGGTGAGCAAATGCTCATTTGAACCTTAACCCTGTATACGGCAATTTTATTCGGCATGGATTTCATGGTCTGATATCAAGTGCGACCCCCCCTGATGGGACACTCCGGAGGGGGAATCAAAAACCTCCAAAAAGTGAATTGATTCCGCCCCCCCAGTGTCCCATCAGGGGGCGTGGCGCATACAATTTCATCCCGGATTTCATCTGCCAGCTGTCCATTGGGCATCAAGGAGTGGACATATCAGCATCGAAATCTGATTTACACTTTTGGCTCTTCACTTTTTGGCACTGATGTTTCTGTGCCCAAATGCCCAGCAAACTTAAAGGCGTTGGTAAGGAGTGGACAAAATCCGTGGCGATTTTTATTGGTACCTTTTGTTTTCTTTCATTTGAAAATTGTTTTTACAGTTTTAACCTGATGCAACCAGCCTTTGTGTGCAGGACACAATAGGACATGCAAAATCCTGGACAGAACATTTGTTTCCAGCAAAATATAAATGCGCATTATGCACACTAGTTTGGCGTAAAAAACAATGCAATTAGAAATAACCACGATGGTCGTGGTCGTCTAGCGTAGAATGAAACTATGACAGGAGACTTAGAAGGCAGAATCAAGAATCAGACCTGGAATTATCATAATTGGTCCAAGTTGAGGCACGATAGAAATTGAACATAAGATTTCTATGTTGCTGAAGTAGTAAAAGCCAGACTTGTTTGTGTGAACACCAGATTTCAAAACCTGTTTCATTAATTATTCGGTTTGAAATCTATTTGGAAACAACGCGTTAGTCTTTTGCCCCCGAAATACGCAGAGGAGGAAATACAAAGTAATGATTTATGGGGAAACGGTGAAGAAGCGGAACGAGACCACCATTGCCTGTATACAAGGGTCACTAGGCCACCTTTAAATACCCCTCTTTTCAGCACACAAGAATAAATATCAATCTCTCTTGCCCTTTGAATTGGCTTTTGGGTTCATCCAAACCGAAATGGAGGAGCTTCAGCAAGTGGGATCAAGGGTAAGGGTAAGTGTATCATTTCAGCTTCACCTCATCCTTTTGTTGTGCATCATACCTTTTGTCTTTGGATCCACAGCGTTTAGAAATGAGACGGATAGACTCGCTCTGTTGGCATTCAAGGACCGGATATCTCAGGATCCATTCGGATCATTGAATTCATGGAACGATTCTCTCCACTTCTGTGAGTGGGTAGGAATCACATGCAGTCGTCGGCATCAGAGGGTCACTGTCTTGAATCTACAGTCCCGTGGTTTGCTGGGCTCCATACCTCCACATATGGGGAACCTCACATTCCTCAAACAAATCAACCTCCAAAACAATACTCTCCAGGGACCAATTCCCCAGGAATTGGGTCGTTTGTTTCGTCTTCAACATCTAAATCTGGGCCACAACAGTTTTCAAAGCCTAATTCCACCCAATCTGAGTCATTGTTCCAATCTCAGACTCCTGTACCTAAATGACAATGAGCTCGTCGGTAACATCCCACTTGAGCTCCACCATCTAACCCAAGTTAATGTTTTGGGTCTTGGTTCCAACAATCTTATAGGAGCCTTCCCAGCTTGGATTGCCAACTTCACTTCTCTCCGTCACCTTTCTCTGGGGAGAAACAATCTGGAAGGTCCCATCCCACAAGCCATTGGTCAAATATCCACCCTACAATCCTTCACAATATCATTTAATAAGTTGTCTGGGGAAATTCCTTCTGGTCTTTACAATCAGTCAAGTTTGTATGAACTTGGACTGGTTGGTAACCAGTTTCATGGTAGCTTTCCATCCAATATGGGCTTCACACTTCCAAATATCCTTAGTTTCTGTGTGTCAACTAACCGGTTTACAGGGTCAATACCAGTTTCATTAACCAATGCTTCTGGACTAGTAAACTTTGACATTGGTGGTAATGAAATCATTGGACCATTGTCAGTCAATCTTGGACAGCTCAAGGATCTGGAACTTCTAGGTCTCGGCGGTAATCAATTGGGCAGAAGTGAAGCGAACGACTTGCATTTCTTTGACTCCTTAACTAATTGCAGCAAACTACGGATACTTGATATACGTGACAACGGCTTTCAAGGTACATTCCCGAATTCGATTGCGAATTTCTCAGACAAATTCGTAGTAATGATGATCGGAGGAAATGCAATATCTGGAACCATCCCTTCTGGGTTTGAGAACCTACTTGGCTTATCACTCTTTTTCGCGGCACCAAATTTCATTACCGGCAATATTCCGATTGGTCTTGGCAAACTTCCGAGGCTGCAAGAAGTAGACTTGTCTGGTAACAGATTTTCTGGGCTGATTCCTTCCTCACTTGGCAACCTCACCCGATTAAGTAGGCTCTCTTTGCAAGATAATGATCTGATAGGAAACATTCCATCCAGTTTGGGGAATTGTCAAGCTTTAGAAGTATTGGATCTTTCTCAAAACAATCTTAGTGGTAACATACCTGAGCAAGTCTTTGGTCTTACTTTTTTATCAATTTCTCTCAACTTGTCTCGGAATTATCTAATAGGATCCTTATCAATAAAAATTGGGAAACTGATCAATGTGGGGGAGTTAGATATCTCTAGAAATAGGTTGATTGGTGAAATTCCTAGCTCACTTGGTGATTGCTTGAAGTTGGAACGCCTTCATATGGAGGGTAACTTCTTTCAAGGCCTCATTCCTCAGTCTTTGAGTAACTTGAAAGGAATTCGAGTCCTTGATCTTTCGAGTAACAATTTATCTGGGAGAGTTCCGCAGTACCTTGAAAGGCTTGCTTTTCTCCAAAATTTAAATCTATCATTTAACCATTTTGAGGGTGAATTGCCAAATGAAGGAGTTTTTGGGAATGCAAGTACTATTTCAATTGGAGGAAATAGTAAGCTTTGTGGGGGTATTGCAGAATTGCGATTGCCAGCATGCCACGTCATGGCCTCAAAGAGACAGGGAATGTCTCTATCTATAAAAATAATTATTATAGTGGCTAGCTTGGTTATTTTTCTAATTTTATTAGTAATCTCAATTGTTGCTCTTTACTGGAAAAATAAATCCGGAAAGAGACGATCTTCTTTGTTTTCATTAGAGGAGCAGTATCAGAAGGTGTCTTACGCAGAGCTCCTCCAAGCAACTAGTGGGTTCTCCTCCAACAATTTGATTGGTATTGGAAGCTTTGGTTTAGTGTACAAAGGAATTTTGAATCCTCGTGGCATCATTGTAGCAGTGAAGGTTCTAAACTTTGGTCGAGGGGCTTTAAAAAGTTTCAAGGATGAATGCAAAGCCTTGAAAAACATTCGGCATCGAAATCTTATCAAGATCTTGACTTCTTGCTCAAGCATTGATTTTAAAGGCAATGATTTTAAAGCATTAGTCTTTGAGTACATGCCTAATGGGAGTCTAGAGGGCTGGCTGCATTCAAATGTCGATGGGCAACAACAACAACCGAAAAATTTGAACCTTCTACAGAGACTAAACATAGCAATAGATGTGGCCTCTGCATTAGATTATCTACATCACCATTGCCAAACCCCAGTTGTCCATTGTGATGTGAAGCCGAGCAACATTCTCCTTGACAATGACATGACTGCCCATGTCAGTGATTTTGGATTAGCAAAGCTCCTTGCTGAAACCTCAATCAATTCATCTTGCAGCACAATTGCAATCAAAGGGACAATTGGGTATGTTCCTCCAGGTAATTATGTCCTTATAATACTTCTTTCCCTTTCTTTTTAAGTTTTTTTCCCTTCTACCCATTGGTTTTGCAATTTTTTCAAGTTCATGCTGTATTGACTCAAATTACTACGTTAATTTCCTTTTTTGTTTTATAAGCTATGGCTACCTAATGTTATTAAAACGGGAAAGATGTAAATTGCAGAGTATGGCATCAATGGCGAGGTGTCCACTCAAGGAGACGTATACAGTTATGGAATCCTTTTGTTAGAGATGTTCACAGGAAAGAAACCCACTAATGACATGTTTAGGGATGGCCTAAACCTATATATTCTTGCAAAGATGGCTTTGCCCTCACGAGTGCTGGAAATCATAGATCCACTATTGCTCATGGAACATGATCAAGATACTAATGACAAGAAAGAGAGAGTACTGCAATGCTTGATTTCTGTGGTTACAATAGGTGTCTTGTGTTCGGCAGAATTACCAAAAGAACGATTAGACATGGGAGATGTTGCTAAACAACTGCATGTGGTTAGGGACTCAATTCTTGGAGTTGGGAGCTATGCATAGAGAATAATTTAAGATCCAAATTAGTAGGTGGAGGCATAGGGCTATGCCTAACTCAAAAGTCATTTAAAAAATTGTTTAAGCCATTTTATTTTACTTGTCTTTCTATTGCTGTATGTATTTTGCCTATATGTTTATAGCCAATACCTTCTTTTTTGTTTTGGTTATGAAAATAGGATTAGGAAATTGCGGCTGAAGAACTATCTTGTTGAAAAACCTCCAGGATCCATAAAGGAGGTTGAGAGATATAGCTAACAAATGTTTTATTCTTTAGATCAAATGTCATGATAGCATGGGCTGTGATATTAAGAGTTTTTTTTTTTTTTACATGAAGTAAAACACTAGTGACAAGATGATAAGAATGAAGTGCAGTCTTTCATCATTGCTCTTATATGCCAAGGCCAGCGATGGTGAGAATTTGAGAGGCCTTCGATAATCTCTATAGCATTGCCTTCAAGATTGAGATGTCGGTAACTAAGCGACTTGGCTAGGAGTAACCAATTTACCCTCTACTTCAAAAGGGCAGTTTTCATGTATATTTGTGACAATGTCCGAAAATCCACAAGCAATCATGTGTTCCTATTTGGAGGAGCAGTTTATTAGGTAAGCAAGAAACAAGCGTGTTTCAATGTAGTATTGCAACAATGTATGCCATTTGGATCAAGCAATCCCTAAATGATTTGAAACTTGAATGGGTTAGCAGACTAATCAATGTGTTTGTGACAACAAGTACAGTATCTTTCTAAAAAAAAAGTGGAACCAATAGTTCCAAGGGTGAACATATTGATGTGAGTAAGCGCTTTATACATGATATAGTAGAGAGAGGCGAGGAGAAGGTTGATTATTTCCCTTATAATGTGTCACTTGTTACAGGATTCCCAACAACAAACTTATAACCGTGGAAATGCCTTTTGACGCCCCATGTGATTATTATGTTGTTGTCCCCATTATGGGACCTCGGACATGGGTTGAGGTTGTTGCCTCCCCACCATGCATGACCATTCATGTGGGTATTACGACCCACCCCCTTGTAGGAGGATTGGATCTGCCAAGACAGCCACCCACAACTGAAGAGCCATGCCCCCTCATAGGAGGGATCATCTTGCCTCTGAAAATCATTGTTACAACGATGCCAATATCCACTAAGGATGGTTTGTCCACAATTAATGGGACAATCACCCGTAGGAGTGAAACTCCCTTTGATACGCTTATGGTTTCATCTGAAACAATGAGACATACTGCCCAATTTTCCATAGAAACTCTACGGATAAGATGGGTGGTAAGCTTGGACCAAAGTCCCCCAAAAAGGTGTGCCTCAAACATTGCAAAAACACAACAACATGGTTCACCCGCGGCCAACATTGCCTAGTTGTGACCCTCGACAGTCGAAGCTAACATCCTTCAGTCGCAACCCCTGCCAATCACAGCCATCAACATTTAGTCACACATAGCTAGTTAGTTGCGCCACATTGGTCAGTTGTGCACCAATATCCGGTTGCTCCTAGATGGTCAGTCACGCTTAACACCTCAACTGCGCCTGTACCGCAATCGCATCCCACCAACCAGTCATGGATTCGAGCTCTTGTAACCATGAATGACCTTTTTAAATTGAGAAAATAGGGGTTGCCTAAGTCAGCTCCTGCCAAAAACAGAAAAAATAAATCAAACAAAATTAATAATAGGAAGGCATTGACTAAGGCCGGAAGTACATTCAAACATGAAAAGGAAACAAGAATATTCACTACTAAGACCCTTCGTGCCTCCCATAAACAAGACTCAGAACAAGCTAGAGTGGAAATTAGGAACTCTATGCTTTTCTCCCGGTTTGAATCCCTTCGAAACCTAGAAAATGAAGGGTAGGACCTTATGCCAAAAAAGAGTCTTAGAAGAAAATACTAAGTCACCAGTAAACTCCCCAGTCATTAAAAGTGAAAATAAAAAACCCAACCCTATGCGTAAAAAAGTGTTTTTCACTTTTTTGCCTCGTGTCACTCAGCCCCTTACGCTTTAGGGGCGCTGGACCACCGTTCGTTACAAGAAATCTGTTTTACTTGAATATAAGCTGGCAACGCAGAGTGCAGATCTTTGGTGAGGTGATCTACTCGCTATGAAAATGACAAAAAAACATAAGCATGTCGTAAAAGCCCATGCCCACCTCGGATAGCCTAGACTGAGGCAGCCCTGAGCCCAACCTACCAGAATTTAAAAATCAAATTTCCCATTTCAAATATCAATCTCTCATATTTTAAAGGGAGCAATTGTCCTACCCAGGATTCGGTGTCAAGGACACCAGGGGATGTCATATGGAATAAAATGGGTGGAAATTTGAAATTTCATCTAACCCCTAACCCCTTTTATTCCATATGAAGTCCCCTAGTGTCCTGGACAGAACATTTATTTCATATTTCAAATAGGGAAAGGATCTGTTGCACACAAACAGTATGTTCCTTTGTGTACCACACACAAAAGGTGAGGTGTATAGGGTTAAAACAAGATAACAAATGTTCTGTCTAGTATTTGACATCCAGGATGGTGTCCAGGATACTATGGGGCTTCACATGGAATAAAATGGGTGGGACTTTAAAATTTTATCAAAGTCCCACCCATTTTATTCCCTTTAAAGCTTCATGGTTTCCTGCACCATCCTAGATGACAAATCCTAGATAGAACATCTTTTCAATTAAAAAATAAAAACAAATTTCAAAAGAAAAAATAGGTGCACTTAAAATGGGGTTTATAGGGTTAAAAAAAAACCATAAACAGTGTTAAAATGAACTGAAATGACACTAAAGTAATCCTAGAGAAGGGTGAATAGGATTTATCAATTAATTTACCCCTTTTTAAATTATCTTGTAGATCTTGTTAATTTTTTTTTCACTTTACTCAATTAAGTGAGTGTATGCTTCAATGTAACTACTCAAGAACAATATCAAACAATATGCTAAACAAGAATAGAATAGAGTATAAAGATGAAGAGACAAGCAATTACACAATCACAATCACAACAGAAGATTTATAGTGGTTCGGCACTCGGGCCTATGTCCACTCTTCTAAAGCTCACTATCGAGCTTAGGTATATTTCATTTAAGTACTATTACAACCTAGGTCAATATACAAACCTAACTACCTGTATAATAGCAAGCTAACCAACAACATTCAATGTCTCCGATGAGTGTGTACTACTTTTGGTGTCTCTGACGAAGGTAGTCAAGCTTCCGGTGTCTCCAGTAAAAGCAAAACAATAACAATAATGACTACGAATGCAAATTCCGGCAAATATTACTATAATATGAATAATGTTGTTAGTTGCGCAAAAGTGGAATGCTCCATGATGAGCAAGTATGCATTAGCTACCCACAAGCTCCAAGTACTTGGCTCTAGTGCTTCTTGAGCTCAGCCAAAAGTGAGTTCCTCTTGAAAAAGAGCTCACTACAACCTCTCCTCAATAGTAGAGTGATGCTCAATAGAAGAAAAAGAATGGGAGAGAGAAGTGAAGAATGCTAGTTACTAAAGCTTAATAATCTGTAGGTAATAGAAGTTTACATAGTGAAGAGGACTCTCAATATAGTATGCATCTTAGCTTTCTCAAAAATAACTTGGAGTGTTGGAGATTGCTTACTCTAAAGGGAAAAAGTCCTTTTTTATAGTAAGGAGGAGCATCCATAGCCTTTGGATATTCCCAACCAATTTTTCCGAAATCGATTGCGAGTTTCATAATCAATTTCAACTGAATTTTTCTACACTTTGATTTTTGGTTGATTTCTTTGGGTTGTCCTTAGGCATCTTGGTTTAGGTATTCTTAGGGACCTTAAACCATATCTAGGTTCATTATTAGACATACAAAATGATATGCATGCATGTGATATATCTTCCTTGGTGTGTTTCTTCCCGGTGCTCTTTCTTGGGTCTTTGGTCCTTCTTGTCTTCATGAGATGAACTTGTGAGTTCACATAGAACACTTACAAGACTCCTAGCACTACCTAAATGCACATAGGATTTACATACATCAGCAATCTCCCCCTTGTCAATTCCATGGCAAAACCCAAATACATATTTACATACAAGGTACATCATTTTCCTTCAATTCAATTACACGGACTCAACAATACACAAGAATAGGAATTCAACTCAATAGTCTTGAAATCACTTGTACTTTGAGTCAATAAGCCTTACAAACACAACCACCTTTCTCATGCCAAATAGTCAATGTATAAACAATATATATAAATAATGCAAAGCATGAGAGAATATATATATAAAACGTGCAACAAGTGAGTTGTTTTGGAGTTTAGGTTGATGTTGTTAAATTTTTAACTCCCCCTATGTTAGTGTTCTCTCACTAAATATGAAGTGGTTTATATAACATTAATCCTCTCAGTCTTATACCCTTATACCTCTCTTGTATATCTTATGTGAATTGAGTGACTCCCCCTCACTCTCACATCTCCACACCACACACCAATGCATGTGGATTTGAGTATCTCTCTCCCTATTTGGCAAGAATTGACAAGTATAGAAATTTAACATAGATAGAGCCAAAGATAGAGAATGAGATAAAGGGACAATCAAAATATATATCATTAAATAAAAGTCCCATAAGGCTACAGTTTAAGAGATCTAATAAAGGGGGTCGTTCCCTAGGTACAAGCAATAAAGAGAGATCTAACAAGAAAAGCCCCTATAAGGCATGATCATCTATACAGAGAAGGAGAAAAAAAACAGAAGTGACACCCACATCACTCAGAATCACTGCTCTCAGTAGTTATGACTCACTCAACTCCATCCAAAGGCTAGTTCTCCTCATCGTCCTCATCATCATCATCATCTCCTTCAACATCATCATCATCATCATCATCACCATCACCATCACCAGCATTATCATTAGCTCTCCATCATTTCTCTCTACCTTTACTCCATCACCAACTCTAACATCTACAGTAGTGGTGGCCTCATCCTTTGACTGAGGGTCTGCTCGCATCTAGGGAGAGTGCACCTTGAAACCTGTCTCCACCCTAGGCTCAAAGTCAAACGCACTCACCGATCCCAAGCGGATGGGATGCTCTGGATGATCAGCATTGTAACACCCTACCAACTACTTCTAGTTGGAAGCCAAGGTCTTCTGATTCTTTAAGACCTTGGTAACCTTCCTGACTAAGGTGTGAAAGAGAGTCATCATGAAAGTACGTGCAGAAGCAGTGCATGCATGAGAGGGTTTGACTGTGAGGCCTGTAGTCATATCAACCAGGCCCATCTTCTGGAGGGTCCCATGCCTAACAGCCCTCCCATCCTTACAACCCTTAGGTGTCACTTGAAAGGGCACCTTCGCTGCTTAAAGAATGTGGGTGATGAGTGTGGGATATGGCAAGCTCCTAGTCAAATTGGCCGCCTCGTGCGACCGAATCATTATGTGGTAGAGGATGGCCATGAGATTAATTGGTTGGTTGTTGATGATGCCATTAATGAGGTAGGCTGTGTCATCCGTCAATACACTCCTATTGGTGATAGGGAGTATTTTGTACGTAAAGATGTGGTGAAGAACTTGCACCATATGCCGACACTAGTTGTGCGGTAGACAATCGGGCCAGTTCACAAACTTTCCACATAGGTTCTGAACCATCCCGCCTTTCTGCTTCAATGTGAGGTGGTGAATCGGATACGCCATGGGAGTGGGAGGATGAGGTACCCCAAATAGCTTAGAGAGGATAGTGGGGTTGACTTCTACTAGGGTGTTACACACCACAATCTAAAATAAGAGTGCTTCATTGTTAATCTTGAACATGTTCGCATAGAAGACGTAAACGGTCTCTTCCTAGATGGGTCCTGATACCCAGATGAAGGGCATCCATCTCCTTCCTTACAAAGTTTTTGTCATCTGAGGCATCCATAGGGTCTCGACATTGACCTCTCGCTTAGTGATGATGGAGCAATGGGAGAAGATACACTAATACCATTCCAGACTAATGGCATTTCGATAAGGAGAGAAGGAGGCCACAAGTCTCTTCGACCATTAACGAGGTAGAGATTGTGTCACTGGTCGCTTTCTTGGGTTTCGAGGAGGGTCAGATGAAGACCCACCCTTTGATGTACTCTTCTTTGGGCACGGAGGCGAGATCTCAATGCGAGAAGACAAGATCTCAAAGGGGAAACCCAAAAGTGGAGAAAGGGGAGCTCTAAGAGAAAACAAAAGTTTGTTTGGTGTAAAAATGAGGGAAAACGAACGGTTTCTCCCTTTTAAAATCGCATGCAAATATTTGGACAAAAATACCCCCAAAATCAATTATGGGTTTTGCAACCGATTTAGGCAAACTTAATTGCGAGTTTCACAATCAATTTGAGGTGAAACCAATTTTGAAATGCGAAATCAATTTCAAAGGTAGATTTTTGAAATTTTCTTCCTTTTTCTGAGGTGGGATCCCCCCACACTACCACACTCCTCCCCATGCATGCCTAATTCCATAGCCATTCCCCACAGGTCACCATAACCATGGGAGAATCACACATGATCTCCCTAGATGGTGCACAAGCCTATAGCACTCCGAAGATAATCAAACCACTTGGAATCAAGAGGTTTGGTTGGAATGTCTTCTAATTGATCTTCGGTCTTGACATAATCCAATAATACAACATTTTCTTCCACTAATTGGCTGATGAAATGGTGTCTTATGTCAATGTGTTTTGTCTTGAAATATTGGATCAGATTCTTGGAGATGTCAATGGCACTCTTATTGTCCACAAATAGACTCATGGTGCCTTGCTCCAACTCATAATTTTGAAATATTTGCTTTATCCACAAGAGTTGGGTGCATCCACTACTGGCTGTAATGTACTCAGCCTCGACAGTTGATAGAGAGATGAAGTTTTGTTTTCTACTATGTCAGGAGACAAGATTGTTTCCTATGTAGAAGCAACCTTCACTCGTACTATTGCGATCCTCCACATTACTAGCCCAATCAGCATCTGAGTACCCAGCTACCTCAAATGTGGTATCAAATGGGTACCACAACCCAAACTTCGTAGTCTCATGGACATACCGAATAATCCTCTTTGCTGCCTTAAGATGTGATTCTTTAAGGATAGCTTGATATTTAGCACATGCACCTACACTGAATGCAATATCTGGTCTACTTGTAATCAAGTAAAGTAAAGTCCTAATAATGCTCTTGTAGTAGGTGGAATCGACCTCAGCTCCCTCGAGGTCTTTAGTGATCTTGTAACTCATACTAATGGGTGTGCTAGCTGATTTAGATTCTTGTAATCCAAACTTGGAGACAAGGTTTCTGGCAAACTTGGTTTGGCTAAAAAAGATGTTATCATTTGTCTGTTTCATTTGTAAACCTAGGAAGAACTTTAGTTATCATTCCATACTCATCTCAAATTTTGATTTCATTGTTTGGGCAAAACCATGTGACATCTCCTCATTGGTAGACCCAAAAATGATGTCATCTACATATATTTGAGCAATGAGTAAATGACCATTTCGCTTCTTTATAAAGAGTGTTTTGTCAACACTTCATCGATCAAAATGGTGATCAAGAAAAAACTTTGTGAGTCTTTCGTACCAAGCTCTTGGAGCTTGTTTGAGACCATACAAAGCCTTCTTAAGTCTATATATGTAGTTAGGCAAGTGAGGGTCCACAAATCCCTTAGGTTGCTCAACGTATACTTCCTGTTTGAGAATTCCATTTAGGAATGCACTCTTGACGTCTGTTTGATATAACTTGAATTTCAAATAACATGCTATGGACAAGAGGATCCTAATGGACTCCAACCTCGCAACAAAGGTAAATGTCTCCTCGAAATCAATGCCTTCTATCTGGATATACCCCTTTGTAACTAGCCTAGCTTTGTTCCTAGTCGTTGTACCATGTTTATCGTGTTTATTCTTGAAGATCCATTTGGTATTAATGACATTCTTGTTGGGTTTTGTCTTTAGGTGATCTTCAAGCTTTCAAGGGCCTCTCTTCTGAACATACCAAGAATCTGAGGGTCTTCCAATCCGATCCCTTATCCTAGACGCCTTGAAGGGCTGCTCCAGCTTGTTTTACTCCTTCGAGCCTCCTCATGACCAACCCATCTTCGATTTATATATCAATTCATCCTTTCTTCCATCACTCTGGATCCCCTTAATGCACTATGTGGGTCTCCAATGCGACACATACCCAAAAATTGTAAATCACAGCCCAAACTTATTTTTGGGTACGTGTTGCACTGTAAACGCACGCAGTAGAGGATCTGTGCCCATTTTTTATTTTATTTAAATCATCTAAATATATCCAGAGAAATAGCCTTTTTATATATTGTATTAAATTAATTTAAATTTTATAATTGACGATGAAATTGCCATATGGAAGCTTCGGCAACGCTTGAAACTGAGAAGGGGAATTTTAGTCATTGGATTATAAATTTGGTCATTACCAAATTACTGAAAAACTCTTAATTGTGAGTCTAAGAGGTGCGTAATACGCACGCGATCGTGGTTAGTTTCGTAATAAAAAGTGCGTTTGGTGCAGGAATTTATGGCGGAAGTGGAGGTGAGGGCGGCGCACAACGTGTTGGAGGCATGCGCACAGACGGACACAATAGATAAAGTGGTGTTCACGTCGTCAGTAACGGCCGTTATCTGGAGGGAAGAGGAAGACCGAAAGTCAACGACCGACTTCGACGAGAGGAACTGGAGCGACGTTAATTTCTGCAGAAAGTTCAAGGTTCGCTTAATTTGCCTAAACTACCCTCTTATTCAAGGGTAATTGTACTCTTTTCCGTAATTTACATATATACCCTTGTTAGAAAGGATTATTTACTTGAGAGTTGAGACTAAACCAGAAGCTCGTTATAGTTGTGGCATGGGCTATCGAAGACGCTAGCGGAGAAGACGGCGTGGGCCCTGGCGATGGACCGTGGGCTGAGCATGGTGACCATAAACGCGGGCCTCTTGTTGGGCCCGGAGCTGTCGATCACGCATCCGTACATGAAAGGAGCGGTTGAGATGTACGAAGATGGGGTTTTCGTGACGGTGGACCTAAAGTTTTTGGTGGGTGCCCATATCTGCGTCTTTGAAGACGTCTCCACCTACGGACGTTATCTTTGCTTTAACCATGTTATCAATCGCCCTGAAGACGCCGTTAAGTTGGCCCAGATGTTGACGCCTTCCTCCGATTCTCCACCTCAAAGGTTAGTTTTACCCTGTAGAAGGGGTATTTCTGTCTTTTTACGTGATATTTGTCTGATATTAATTGAAACACCTTTTTTCAGGTTAAAATTTTATTAAAAAAAAAAAAAAAAAAAAAACTTATGGGATGTTTGTGTGTTTTATTACAGCTGCGAGGATAAGAGGATTTTCAAACAAAGGATCAGCAACAAGAAATTGAACAAGTTGATGGTGGGTTTTGAGAGTGGAGTTATCGTAGATTGAGATCTCCCTAACCTCCGAAGTGGAGTGGAGTTACACGTCACCGACTTGTCACGATTCTTCAACCAAAAAAAAAAAAGGGATATAATTTTGTATGGGTATGGTTTTGAATAAAACTTTGGGTGCTGTATATGTTGTGTATATGCATTATTGCAATGGCCAATGACAAAAGGTTTCGTTTCTCCATTTTGATATATTGGACTAGTAAAATTGACAGTCTAATGATTCGATGGAGTCTGGATCCTTTACAGTAAGTAAAATACATTATCGTGCAATGGTTCTCCAAAACGTGGAACGTATATAAAGAATGTAAAATCTGGACCAAAAATTTGGTTGAGTGGAAGTTTTAAATTTTTATATATATATATATGTCACGTTGTAGACACTTGTTAGATGTTAAAATGGTTTGACGTTACCGAAAACACCTTTTGGTTACTCTTCTATACATGGCCACCTTAGTTGGATTGGAGAGATATCATGATGCCATTATTGATCAAGATGCAAAATGCCTAACAAAGGGTATTTTGATAAATACAGTGAACTTATAATTCCTCTATTAACCCTGTATTGTTTTACAAATGCCCCGCGTAGCGGGGGGGTCATTTTCGTGTCGCCTTCTCTAAGTCTGATATCAAGTGCTACACCCCCCTGACAACATTCTGTAGATATGCGATAATTGTCTGTATGCCAGTTTTGCAGGTCCTGCTCTATGAAACAGCTGAGTACAGGCCTAAGTGGCCCAACTGAAAAGAGTAAAAATTAGAAGAAAAAAAAAAAAAAAAAAAACACCTGTTTATTTTATCATTGATTTGGCCCGACTTTTCTCCATTTAATTCAAACTCATATTGGTAAATACATTGGAGATGAAGAATAGTGCATTAATAAATACCGTTTTTTATAAATTTTTATTACCTTTTGTCAAGCATCGTTTTACTGGCTAGTTTGGAAGGGCCTGATATCCTCTGCGACGCTCCCCTCTATGACGCATGAGGGCTGAGGCATAGGGGGGAATCAATTCACTTTTGGAGTTGTCGCTTTATTAGAGGTGGGCATGCTCGAGTCGGCCAGAGCCCGATCCTCAAATTAATTTAAAAAAGCCTAGCCCGAGCTAGGCTCGACGAGGGTCCGAATCCTTCCCGAAGCCTGAACTTTTGTTGAGGGCTGAGCTTGAACTTACATCGGTCTGGCCAACTTTTACATACATATAATATATATGTATTATATATAATATACTAATTATTTTAAAATTATCAATAGTATCTAGTTTAGTTGATAAAATTTGTTTTTTACAATAAGTATTGGGTTAAGTCCTAATGAAATCAATGATGTTTTAAAATAAACAGCTCTTAAAATTTAAATATATAGTTTTCTATGCCTTTTTAAAACTAGTAAATTTTGTAATTCAATTAGTGAAAGCATTAGGTATTACATGATAGGTCTATAGTTCAAAATATCAGCAAAATTTTATCAAAATTTTCCTACATCAAGGAGGTAACGAAATGAAATACAAGGGGAATACACAAATTCCCAAATTTCTTCAAAAATGTCACTAAAAATATGTCGATATTAGTGAAACATTGACGAAATTTTGGTAAAGTTTTACTGATATCAATACTTTCGACAATAATTATTATGCATGAGCTACACCAATTTTAAATCTATTGTTTGCTATGATTTTCGATCTATTGATTCTAGACCAAAAATAATAACACCACTTAAAACCTTTCTA
>JAOXJP010000968.1:0-11057 GCA_025762735.1 Platanus orientalis
AAAACACCATTGGCAATAATGTTTCATTACAAAAATACCCAAAAACAAAAATTTAAATGACCCCCATGTCCTAGGCTCTAATAACTCATGAAATATTAACTAAAACAGTAAACTGACTCAATAAAGACTCCATCATGTGTCTCCATATGTCTTCTCGTGTGGACCTCACCTTGACCCATGTGTGGGTCCCACCTTGCCTCCAATGTCTGCATCAGACTTCTTTAAAAATCAAAGTAATAAATGATGATTTTTTTCAACAACTAGAAAAATGAGAACGCAGTTCACAAAATCAAAGTGACAGAGAATGACGTTCCTTCTGCCACTTAAATATCAAAACACAGAAAAAACTAACTTTCACATTCTAGGACTCTAGTCCACAATAATTTTATAGAAATCAAAGTGCAAAAGATCCTAAATGGGATTGGAAGCCAATGGTTATTGCAAATGGAATTAGTGGAAATTTTTATTTTTTCTTATCTTAGTAGCTCTACAGGCTCTAGCCCACATGAAAGAAGGTCACAAACTGTTGATGTTACAAAGATAGACATTGAATAATTAAGGGATGGCAAAGCCTTCAAAGTGTCACATTTGAAGGTTCACAGCAGTTTTAAGATCTGAATGAAGCAGAGGCAGTCTATATTTCAGAGTATTTAAATTTTCTCTACATCCTCCTTTAAGTCTTTAATATATTTTAGCTTCAATCATTCTTATCATGTAAAGTTAGCTGTGTCAATCATCATCCTTGGAGATGAAAGTCGCAGGAGTGTAATCAGGAACGACTGTGATGATGATGATGACAACAACAATAAAAATAATAATAACAATTTAAAAATAAAAATAAAATAAAATAACTCATGCTTAGTTTAAAAAAAAAAAAAAAAGTGAAGCAAATGTTACTGCACTTACTTATCCCAGTTGCAGCCATATAGTCGGATTCTGGGTACGGGCAGTCATCAGTCAGCAATGCCTTACCAGCCTGAGTCACCTCTCCCTTGGATGCTTCATAACCAGAATATACAAAAGCATCGCAAGAAAGAGAGGGATGTACACTGTTCTCATGGGCCAAGATGTGCTGTTGGCTTATTTTCTCACCACTTTCAACAGATTCAGCCTTGGCTGAACCATCAATTTTTGAGCCACTATCTGCCCTTCCTACAGATTGAGACATCACGTCTTGACTATCACCATGAGGTTCCTCCCTATCCATTTCTTCAGGAATGAACTCATCCATTAGCCCAGGATCTGGAGCAGATTCACCCGTTTGACCCTGATTTTCAGTGACTTCAGCTATTAATTCAGCATCACCAACAACACTATCTGCTCTATGGACAGAAACATCGGTACCATGGATTTCAGCTTCATGACTAGCACCCATACCAACACTTCCTCCACTAATTCCAACACTAAACCCACCCCTAGCATGAGTTGTCACAGTTTCCGCATTCAATACTTCTTCACCATCATTTGTAGTACTGACACCCATTTCTCCATCAACTCTTCCAGCAACTGGTTGAAAACAAGTGCTCTGCTGTGCTTGATTACTGTAGTTTAACTCTGACGCATCATTCATGTCCAGATTCTTATATCTAGTTGGAGACGGAAAATGAACATCATCAACATCTCCGGGATAATTTTCAACACTTTCCATAGAATCTCCATCTACACCATGACAGATTGTATCCATTGCAATAACAGAGGACGCATGTGCTGAATCTCTAGTAGATGCATAACCAATAACCCGGTCATTTACTGGTCGGAATAGATCCATCCTATTGGCATCTGTATCTTTATCAAAACCCAATGAATGACTAGGACCAGCACCAGATGAATCTCTCCTATATGATGAATGGTGGGTATCAAAGATATCTGAGTCACGCGTGCGCTTTGAAGGCCCAGCTGAATATTGTCTACCATCATTGACTTCATCACCATCACGATCTATGACAGTTCCTTCCATGCTATCAGCCTGCTGAATCCTTAGATGCGGCCTGTCAACAGTGCTCCCACCTTCCTCTAAGCTCCGCTTCCGAGTACTGGGGCCTCGTGATTCATATGAAGCTGCACGATCACCAACTTCACTGCCTGAAGGTTGCCCAATCATTAGATCCCTTCCTATATCTGCATCTTGAAATTGTTCAGGCACTGATGTGATGCCCAACTTAGTAGATGGTAATCCCCCAGCCATTGTGAGATTTAAATCCACACCAGCATGTAGCAGTGATTTCCCCTCATCAGTCGTTGCTGCATCATCACGGTCCTCAGTCTGTTCTTTCTCCATACCATCAGCAGCAACCCATCCACCAATTCCACTGGCTGCACTTACTCCTCGTGTCAGTGCCATTTTCTTGTTTGTTTCAGGGATATCAATGTTGTCGGCAGCAAAACGAGCAGGACGAGGTACAGTAAGGAAGTCCCAGATTCGGACAGTAGCACCACATAAGCTACAATCTAACAAAGGTGACCTAGATTCACATCTAGACTCTGGAACCAATACTCTTTTCTTTCCCACATCTCTTTTAGCCGAAGCAGAGAATGAATTCTTGCACGGCCCAGGGTCCTGTGAAGGACAACCTCGGTCTTTTTTAGGGCCAAAAGAGCATTCATTTCTAGCTGATTGAGCAGAATGTTCCTCATAGTCTTGAACATCTGGAAGCCATCTTGGCTCCCATCCACAGAGGCTAATCAGCTTCTGGGCCTGCCAAAGAAAGAGAGTACAATTAGAAGCCCATATGGACACAACTGAGTAATAACACGAGTCATTTAGTAAGTCATGGCATAAAGAAAAAAATTATCATTATCTCACATGAGAATATATACAAAAGGCTTCTTCTCGCAAGAATTCTGATCCTGGGATGCTCTCTGCTTTAAAACCTAATTCTCCAGCTGCAAAATTGTGTGACTGGGTTAGAAAGCGATCAATTTGTGGGCCCCGAGATATCCGCATTTGCTCAATTGCGGATGCAGCTATAATGGGAAGAGATAGAAACTGCAGGAGTCCATCACATCGATCCTTATAACCGCCAACCAGCGCTGATGGGGGAGTTGGAGGAAACTGAACCAAGCTTTCTGCACAGCTATTTGCTCTCCAAGGACAAGTGATTTTGTGCCCAGTATCCAGCTCCTTGGCAAAGGCTTCACCAGCATCATCAACTTCAACCAAAACAAATGAGAACTGACCAATGTTACCATTCAGCAAGTTTATGCAGGTAGCACCAAAATAAATGCTCCAAAAAAAGGGAAGTCAACTTGTTTGTTGCTTCATGAAATCTATCAAATTATGAAAGAAGGAATAGAGTCCCAAATAGCTTATGAAATTCACCAAGGTACAAAAGGATGTTCAGAAAGCACATATAACCAAATTGAAAATTTTTCAACGTCAAAAGCAACCCAACATTCATTGGTTTGTACAATAATGAAAAAATATATATTTCCAACTCGGAATTCTATTACATTCTCTCTTTGTCCTATTTTTGTTTAGTTTTTGCAAAAAAAATTCCTCAAAATTCAAAGAGATAGGGGTTCCCCACAATTAAGTAATGCTTAGGTGACCACAATTTAATTATTTATTAACACCATGAACATTAAATAATGCAAATATCACAGGCAACTAAAGAATTAAATTTAGGCCAAGAAAAATATCTCTTAGTATGGAAACTTCCTAAATGTTTTTCCATGAAGTTATATTGAAGCAAAGGTAAAATGGAAAAGGGAAGTGAATGAAAAATGAGAAAACCCTATGGTGATGGTATTTCCCCTGAATCTTCAAATCCTTACATATAAATTGCCTTTTGGGGGGATTTTGCAGTCCATTTAATACATCTATTTACTCTATCTATAAGTTTGACAGGGATATCACTGTTCAACCATTGGGGTGATGTAGGTGGTAGAGACCATGGACTCTTCACCTGAGCACTGAGGCATCACCTCAGTAACACTTTTGACTACAGTAGATCAAACCCTAAGAAAGAAATTACACCCGAAGAAAATTTTTAAAACATTTAATACCAAAGCTTCTTTCAGAACAAGTTTTCTGGCTCTAATATAATGATCTACAATGTCCATGTAAAATCTGCATGTGTTGATGACAAACAGTAAACGCCAAAACAGAACCAAACTGACTTTACAGCTTGATCAGAACCCACATAACAAGGATGTCTGACATGGATATGAGGTGTCAGATATAACAGCCTCAGAAAACCCTAAGCATGAGTAAAGTAACATCTATTTTCATACTAAGGATGTCAAAATTCAAAAAACTCAAAAATCAAGAAATATTAAACACTTACATCATGCATTTTACAAGTTATGTTCTTCATTTAAAGACACAGCTGATGCAGAATGAGAAACAGCCCACACTCAAATTTGATGGCTTATGCAGGGGTATTTTGGGTTTAGCATTCTTGTATGAAATTTCTTTTTTAATTTGTCAATTTTAGGTTAATCTAGCTTAGTTATCATTAATCAGTTGGTGGAATTTTATTTATTTCCCAATAGACTAGGTTTTATTTATTTTTAGGAGAGTGAAATATCTATTTCCATCACTTTTCTTTAGGCCCTATTTGGAAGGTTGAAACTCGTCTGTTTGGCATGATTTTGGAGTCTTTTGAAAGGTTATTTAGTTACCTTTCTAACGAATCCAAGATCATGTGATGCGGATATCATGACTGGGATGATGATTGGGCCATGTTCACAGGCCATTTTATTTAAAAGAGGGCACAGAATTTTGAGGGTATTTTAGTCTGTAGGAATTATTTGAGGGTATTTTTGTTATTATTAATAGTGTAGGGTTATTTTTGTCATGGGATTAGTAGAGGGGGGTATTTAGTATTTATATTATGTAGGGTGTAATTAGCCTAGCTGTGGGGGCTATAAAAACACCCCACACAACCAGCACTCTTATGATACAATGAATAAAGAATTTTGTCTCACGTTTTCAGTTTTTTCTTCTTCCTCTTCTCTTAGGTTGAAGGCAAAGCAAAACCTGGAATGGGTCTAGGGACATCCCTAGTTTAATGGTTGTAGTGGAAGCTACTCCCTCCCCTTGGGTTAAAGGTTTTTTATCTCTTCTTCTTCTTCTTTATTTTTGTTTACAGGGTTTTGGGCTGGCTGCAAGCTCTACTTCACAGAAAATCCGTTACTACCCCATATTGCCAAAGGGTGTTGAGAAAATAGACATTAAAGGGGATGTATAAGGCTCCTACGGTCAATTTTGATACTCCCACATGGCCTTTAATGGTTGTTTGAAATTGTTTTAGAAGATATCCAGAGCTGCAGGCGTGGTTTCAGCAGAGCTATAGCATCATACAAAATTGAATCCAGCTTCTTACCCATTGGGAGTTGGAGTGTGATCTTCTCTGGGGTTGTAGAGGACTCATTCACGATCCTAAGTGTGGTGGGACCCATCCCAAAAGAGCCCCACATGATCAGGTTTGTTCAAAGTAATCCCCGTAGAGGCGTGAATAGCTCAGTTTTGGTTCTTCTACGAGATTTCATTACAAACTCATCCTCTTTTGGATTCAGCCAAAGTCATTACAACAGGGTATTAGCAACCCTAACACGATCCTACAGGAGTCTTCATCCCATCCAACAATTCCGGACAGATCAAGATACAGCCAAGAGAACACAGACTAGGCGTTAACTGGGCAGAAAATCCACCTGTACGAGATCAGCCACCAACTCTTCATTATTTTATTTTTTTGGATTTCAACTTCTCTGAGGTGTACACACCTAGACGATCCAGCAGCAACAGATCTTTGTTTGAAATAATTTTTTTTTTATGGCTTAAATTCTGCTGAGAGTTAATGGCTGGCAACATGATATATACAGTACCTGCCCATTACGATCAATTCCACTTTGGGGATTTTGTTTAGTTCAAGTGATTCTCTTCCTGGATTCCTCTCTTGGGAGCTCTAGTCTTCAGTTTGGAAGCAGCCACAAGGTATTTCTCCTATCATATGATGGTCTGTTTGAATCCCATAAGTAGTGTTCTTCATGACTATGTGATATGGGTTGATGACTGTTAAAGGCTGTTAGAACCTGAGTTTTTTTTTGTGAAACCTGATTTATAGCAATCCCCTAATCACCCTAAGCATACCTTGATGATTCCATAAGAGCTGTCCTATGTTTCCATTGATATGTTTTGAAATTTTCATGATTTCCAAACACTTTTGCATATTTCGATGCATGCTAAAATATTTTTACAGCAACTTAAAAATTTTGAAATCCCTCTTTTTATCTCTATTCACATCATATTGTTAGGTTCGATATTGCTCAAGATGTTGTAGACCTTAACTCTTATCATGCATATTGAATTTAATTAAATATTGGCCTGAATTCGTATATGAATGTGCAAGTAGGAATCATGTTTATGCTATATCATTACTCTTATTAATTTACACTTAACTCCTGGTGTACACACCCACTAACCTATATGCATGCTGCATCATCATACACATCCAATGTGATTTGAAAAAATTATGACCAAAATGGTGGCAGGGTATCACTTTATGACAGGAATTGAATTTTCTACAGTTTTATTTTTCTAGAAAGTCTATTTTGATTGGGATTTGAAAGTCTAGGGTATGGAATCTTTATATATACCCCTTGTAAGCTAGAATATTATTATTAAATGAAATTGATTATTGAATGAAGCAAATTGCTAAAGCTCCTAGAAGTGTGATTACCTTGAACCCAAGGTGTGATTGCCTAGAAAGCAACTAGTGTGATTTCTAGTTGGTATCTTCTATTTCTCAATTCTTCTGTTTGTTTTTCTATTTTTTATTAATTTCTAAATTTTCTGTTTATCATAAGTCCATTTTTTCCCAACCATAAAACCAATGCTGTAAATCAAAATCTAGCAACTTCAACCTTTCCACTAAACCCTAGAAGTTTCCCTAAATATCTAAAAAGGGGAAACTGATCATTCCCTTTTGGTCCAAGATCAGTTTGGTATCCAAGCAGTAGATCATTCACTTGGTCCAACAACTGCAGCTGTTAATCCCAGACATATAATGATCAAGTGCCTTGGAGGTAGAAAAGAATCTAATGTGCATGAAATATGTTAATGAAAATGCTTTCATATGTGCATTGTTAGTCTAACTTTTACATTATTTTATGGTTAATTATAATTTATTCATGTTTTGGAGGTAATGTGGGCTTAACATGTTAATGGGTTTTATCCAAGGCTTAATGATGGACTCCAAATCAAGTGAGAGGAATCCAACTCAAAATTATAAAACAATCTTCAAGATTTGAATGAGCCTAATTAGTTAAGGAGAGCAGTCAATCCGATTTTCTAAATTAGGGAATAAAACCAGATTTGATTAAAATTAAAAATAGATGATAATGGCACCTCACATCTTGCAAATTAGGAATTGATAATTAAGCCACCTCTCACATCTTACAAATTAGGAATGGATGATCAAGTCACCTCTCACATCTTATAAATTAAGAATAGATGATCAAGCCACCTCTCACATCTTGCAAATTAGGAAATGGATGATCAAGCCACCTCTCACATCTTGAAAATTAAAAATGAATTATCAAGTCACCTCTCACATCTTGCATATTAGGAATGGATGATCAAGCCACCATTCATATCTTGCATATTAAGAATAGATGATACCAACCATTGCAAAGTTGTATTGCTTTATTTAGATATCCTAAGTTTTGTGATCTTTACTAGTTTTGTATATAAATACATGTACACAACAGTGAAGAAACATCAAGGGAAATTAAGAGAAATTATTTACAAATTCCCTTTTCTTCATACTTTGCAATCCTTTGATGTGCAAAGCTTTCATAAGTGCCTAATTCCATTGTCTAAGGCCTAGATGAAGCTCTATGGTTGTAAGCAAACCTTTGATCTCTAATATTTTTTATGATTATTGAGTTATAATGCAAAAAATATTTTTTTTCCTTTAAATTCTCCATGGATGTATATTGAGTATAGTTTTAATCATGTTTTCTCCATGATTCAACTTAATTTTTAGATTATTTAATTTGATCTCATATTGTCAATTGTAGGGTCTCTTACTCTCTGTTATTTTTAACAAATTTACATTGAATTATTTGATCAGATATTTCCAAAGCCAGGAAGAGCACGACTTTAGTTTTCTAAAAGGATTAACTGAAGATTTTCCATAATATCAAATTGGTTTCAAAGCATTATGAAGTTTGTAGAAAAATTATGAAATGGATCAAGGTTTGTGAGTTCCAAAGTGGATTTTAGGGCTTAGAGTTTTCTTCCTTAAGTTTTTTTTTTAATTATTTTTCTCCTTTCTCATTCACTGTGTGCATGATTAATTAAATTAGTTTTAATTTAAGATAATCCCAAATCTTTTTTGCTAGACTATGGTTTAGTAAATCTAATTGGAATAAGTTTGCTCTTTTGAGATTATTCACTCAAGTCCCTATGGGTTCAACCTCCACTTGTTGAAACTATACTATTGAATAGATTCGTGCACTTACGAGTATAATAAAATCAACAACAAAATCTATACCAAGTTTAGACATGTCGACACATGTATCCATGTCAATACATGCCAACATGGTTTAATGTGTCAAACAGTTTCCACCACCTACCCCTAAGGCCTCATCTAATGGCATGACGCAGGTAGGGATTAATCAGTCTTCTCACAGGGGTCCTAACATATTATTGGGTAATCCGGTGGTACGGATTCATCGGGTCAAACCAATGGCCATACACAGGGCTCCGGCTCAACTAGTTGTTCTTCGAAAATCGGCTCTTCCAACGTTGAGGGCCCTTGTCCATCCGTTCGAGTTCCTTGGGTGGAGAATAACAACTGGATTGCTAGGAGGGGGAGTGATACCTAGTGAAGAAAGCTTCATATGAGCTGTACTAATCTCTAGGAATAGAGGTCAGGTAGCTGCGATTATTGTCTCAGGGTAGCAAAGGGAGAGGGAGAATCAGTCTTCTCTCTTTTGTGATCGAAGGGCTAATGGAAAGGATCGATTATGTAGGGAGAAGGATTTTGTGGAGGCTGAGTCTGGTGATTTCGACAATACATTGATTTCAATTGTTCGTATTCAACCGTCATCTAAGCTGAGGTCGAATCAAGATTTTTCTCATGAAAAATCGTGTACGAAGAGGACTTCAACTAGGGCTCTTTCCAGCCAAGGTGATTCTTGCTCCTCTTAGGTTGTGAATTCATTAGGGCAACCAAATGACTCTTTTTAGGGGCTGGTTATTGAGGATAGTGACAATATTCCTTGTAGAAGTGATATGGACAATGATAAGGGACACGCAGAGATTCCGGTCTATTTTGTGGAGGGTGAAGAGTTGCCTAAGACTGTTAGGGAGCAGGTGAGGGCTCAGGAGCTACCGTATCCTATGGGAACTAACTACAGGGGAAATCTTCTGATGCCTGTTTCTTCCAATCATTTGGTTCATGCTTTTCAATCCGGCCATTTTCCCCAATTGAAGTTGCCGACGAGTCATCATCATGTTAGTAAGGTGTCTTTCTTGGACACTAAATCTATCACTAGATGAGGCATGTGATAGAGATCCGGAAGTTTCTTTGGAGCATTTGAAGGTGTGTTTGGAAAGGGCCCTTCATAATGGCTTGCAGGGTCGTGAGGTGAAGAGGGTACAATCGAAGATTCTCTTTAATTCCAAATTTCATTCCTCTATGTTGTTGGTTGCTTTGGATTTATGCAGGGACAATGTGTCTGTTATGCCAGATGGGGGCTTTAATTTTATCCAAGAATATATCCAGAAAGGGGTGCTTTCAAACGCTATGGTTGGGGATTCTAATAATCAGTTGGTGGTGGTGGTGGTGGTGGAGGGTAAAAAAAGAGAGGGAGGGGATGATTGTGATGTATTGACTGTAGTGTCGTTGGCTACGGAGGACCCGGTAGGTCTAGAAGTGGGGATGTTGATGCGGACAACTTTTTTAGGCTAGTTTATGTGCCACGCCAGAAGAGGGTCAGATTCAAGATTATGTAATTTACTTTTTTTTTGTTATGTTTTGTTGCACTAGGGAAGTAGGAAATAAGGCAAAATATTGCCAAGACTTTACGAGTTTTAGGAGAGTTCTATTAGTTTTTTTTATGTTAGAAATTTAGAAGATGGGGCCCACAAGACGGCTGATCGTGTAAGAGGTGTTAGAGTCCTTTTTGGACTTTGAAACTTGATTCTAAAGGGCCCACATAAAGTTTGTACGACAGCCATGGAAAATCTCCAAAATTGTGTATTTTTTTTCTATTTTGGTAGGGCACCTTGCCCAATCGTAAACTAGAGTATTTTCACATATTTTGGGAGATCTTACACTCAAGTGGAGTCCTATTGCTTGGTCAGCAAGTCAAGTAAAGAAGCAACCTAAGTCCTAGTTTTTTAGAAAGCCTAGATTTTAAAGATTTTAGTTTTAGGACTTTCCTTTTTTTTAATGAGTTGTAACCCTATTTAAAGGGCCCAATGCATGAATAAAATTTAGTGAATTATAATTTGAAAATTGATTGAACACGAGTGTGTTTCTTTTAGGTTGTGACCCCATGCTTCTCTTTGGGTTGAAGTCGTGGACTCCCCCTAGATTCTCTCTCCTACCTCAGCATCTCCTTCTCCTATCATCTTCTCTCGATCTTCATCTCCTCCTTTCTTCTTCTTATATTTCTTCCCTCTTATTTTCTTCTCTAGTTTCATCATCTCCCTCTTTCAACAGCAAGTTCTGTAGGATTTCACCCTAACCTCTCTTCACTCTTCTCAACACTATTCCCCAACCCTTGCTCTATTGACCAAACCCCTTCATAGGAGGGTTACTATACCCTAGGCAATCCACCTGGGAGAATCCTTTCTCTCATAAGACCCTGCCCTACAAAATAGGGACTGGTTTATATAAGAATAGGCGGCACTCCTTGGACAGCACGTTTTGTTGATATTCTTTTATATACTTTGGAGGAGGCTTTCGGACAAACTCCTACACTTTCTCAGAGGTAATTGGATCTATTTTAAGAGGTAAACACAGTTCCTGAAAAGTTAGACTGAGTTTTAATAGGTGCTGGATTCTTTGGAGTTTCTACTAAATTCGGGTATTACATAT
>JAOXJP010000968.1:11067-32719 GCA_025762735.1 Platanus orientalis
AAAACCTAGAGTGATCAAAATTTTATAAAATTTTTAAGAAAGCACCCTGAATATTTACGTGGCCTAATCCTAAAGTTTGGAAATTTTCTGATGCATGCCAAGGGTATTTTCGTAATTTTACCACTTTTCTGAAAAATTACAGATTTGCCCCTAGACTGAAATTTCCAAATTTTATTTTTTGGGTTGTTCTTTAATTATTGGAAGTGTTCTGAATTATATCCTACATCAGATGTGTTCGGTTGGTATAGAAGGAGGGCAGAAGTGTTCTACTCCAATTCATGGTGCAAAGTAGTATTATGGTCTACTACTTATGGGTGTGGCCGAGAATGATGAGGAGTGTGTTTCGTAGTGGATTCTACATAAATTGGAGGAATTCAATCCCTTTTTGGGATTGTCATATGAGGGATTTGAAGTTGAAACCTTATAATTGTTGAATTCAATTGAACTTAGGAAAAGGAGAGATGAAAGAGAAGTTGATTCTAGATCAGTTGGTGGTAAACGACTTATTAATGAACTTAAAAAACTGGAGAGCAACGTGAATTATGACCGGAAGGATGGGGGGTTTAAGCCAAGGGGGGATTCATAGGGATAAAGGATTTGTCATTAAGTGAATTTAATGGATCTACGATATCCATCTTGGAATGTTAGAGCCATGGGCAATAGGGATAAAAGAGTGGCTATTAGCAAAGGTATCAACGGTGGTTATCCGAATAACCTCGTGTTGCAAAAAACAAAATTGAGACTGACTGATCAAATTGTGAAAGAGGTATGGGGTAAGAGCTCAATCCGCTGATTGGCTCTTCCCTCCTGAGGAGCCTCTAGTGGGATTCTCTTAATCTGGAATGAAGACAAGGTGGAGGTGTTGGAGCATGAGGTGGGCAGTGAAGATTTTATACGCTGACCCCTAACATGCGCCGACATCCGCTAATGATCAAGCAGGTAGAAATATCAGCGCCAAAAGTGATTTTCACTTTTTGGGGGCGTGTGTAAATCACTTTTGACGCTAATGTGGCCGCCCTTTGACCTAGGCGTTTGCATACGCCGAGCATAGAAAAGCCTTGCCGTGAGGTGGGGGGTGGGGGCTTTTTCGATTTCGGTTCGTTATAGGATGATCAATATGTTGGAAGAATGGGTTTTTGCTGAGGTTTATGGTCTAGTGCTCACGAGGGAGGTAAAGGCATTTTTAGGGGAACTAGATAATATAAAATGTTGTTGGAGTCTTCCTTGTGTACGAGGGAGATTTTAATTTGATCCGATTTATGCATGAGAGGAAATGGGATAATAGAAGGGATTCTATAATGTGTAAATTTGGGAACTTTATTGATAGATGGAATCTAACTGGTATCCCTTTGAAAGGTGCAAAATTCACTTGGTCTAATTTTTTAGAGAGGCCCTCCCTCGGTAGACTTGATAGATTCCTATATTGCAATGAATGGGAGGATTTGTTCACTAGAGATCTCAAGTGGCGCTCCCAAGATCAATTTCAGATCATACCCCTATGATACTTGAATTCGGCTGGTTATTTGGAGGTCCATCCCCGTTTAAATTTAAGGATTCATGGTTCCTTGAGCCAGACTTCATGGAATTGGTGGATCAAGTATGGCGTCAATCCTCCTTTTCAAGGAAAACAAGTCATATTTTTGCTCTCAAAGCTAAAGACCCTTAAGTTTCAATTAAAAGCTTGGAACAAAGTGTCTTTGGGATCTATTAAAGAGAAGAATAAGAGATACTTGGAGAGAATTAGGGGCTTTGATTTACTAGAAGAGGAGAGATTGTTATCTAGTGATGAGAGATTGGAGAGGGCTACGTGCCGCAAGGAATTTCAGATTCTTGCGCTTAAAGAAGAAACGTATTGGCGGTAAAGGTCTAGGATTAAATGGTTGAAGGAAGGAGACCGCAATATAAAAAAAAATCATAAAGTGGCATCGTAAAATAAATGTTCAAATGCTATTATTGGCCTTCTAATCAATGGGGAGTGGACTCAAAACCAAGTGGAAATCAGAAATGGGGTGGAATCTTATTATATGAACCTGTTTAGGGATATCCATCATGATAGGCCTCTCCTTGAGGGATTGGAGTTCGATAGGATATCAGGTCAAGAGAATAATTGGGTTGAGAGGCAATTCTCTGAAGATGAGGTGTTTAATACAATTAGAAGCATGGAGGAGGACAAGGCTCCTGGCCCAGATGGTTTTCCATTTCATTTTTTCAAAGGTCTTGAGAGATAGTGAACGACGATTTGATGCAAGTTATGGAAGAATTTTATTACTCGAAGAAATTTTGATGAACATCTTAACAACACCTTCATCGCCCTCGTTCCCAAAAGCGTGTGCTAAAGGAATTAAAGGATATTCGTCCAATTAACCTATTGAGCAGTGTCTACAAGATCATTTCTAAGATATTGTCAATTCGCTTAAAGATGGTACTGAAAAGCATCATCTCTTAAAGACAAATCCTTGATGGGGTGCTTCTTGCGAATGAATGCATTGATGATAGGTAGTGGTCTGGCAGGAATGCGGTGATTTGTAAACTAGATTTGGAGAAAGCCTATGACCCTGTCAATTAGAGATTTCTGGACTACATACTTTTAAGAATGGGATTTTGTGTTAAATGGAGGAGTTCGATATTCTTTTGTATTCACTCGGCCTCTTTCTCAGTGTTGGTCAATGGTTGTCCGACTGGGTTCTTTAATAGCTCAAGAGGCCTTAGAAAAAGGGATCCATTATCTGCATTCCTTTTTATTATGGTCTCAGAGGTCTTGAGTAGAATGATAAAAAAAAATGGAGATGGGGTTTATTTTTGGTTTAGAGTGAGATTTGAGGAAGTTACCATATCATACCTCCAATTGCAGATGATACTATGATATTTTGTAATGCTGATGTGTGACAACTGGGATATCTTAGATGTATCCTCAGATGTTTTGAGGCGGTCTCGAGCCTAAAGATCAATCTAGCTAAGAGTAAGATTTTCCAAGTGGGTGAAGATTGTGACATTGAGAGTTTGGCTAGGATATTGGGATGTAGAATTCACCCCCTTCCTACTTCATATTTAGGTCTTACACTAAGACCAAGTTACAAATCAAAGGTAATATGAGAGCCGGCAATTGAAATGATTTATTTTAGATTAGATGCATGGAAAGCTCCCCTACCATCGAAAAGGGTAGACTAACTCTGATCAAGGCTACCTTGGTGGCCATGTCAAATTACTTCTCATCTCTCTTTACAATTCCGGTATCTGTGGCGAATAAAATAGAGGCCATGTTTAGAAGATTCATTTGGGATGATTCGGTAGAACATCACAAATATCATTTAGTAGACTAGACTTCTTGTTGTAAGCCGTTGGACAAGGGGGGCTTGGTATTATGAAGATTTGTGATCATAGTAGGGTCCGCTGGCTATATGGCTTTGGAGGTTTAAGGGGAGAGAGAGAGAGTCTTTGGAGAAGGGTTGTGGTGGTTAGATTTGGGGAGTTATCTTGTTGGGAGTCTAAGGAGGTTAGAGTAAGACATGGATGTGGGATTTGAAAGTCCGTTTTAGCAATTAAAGATGTATTTTGGAACTATATTAGGTTTAAATTAGGATTCAAGGGGAACATTAGCTTTTGGAAGGATTTGTAGGTGGGGGAGATCCTGCTAAAGGAGGCTTTCTTGAATATCTATAAACTAGCTTTGGATCCCCACGCTTTGGTGGCAAATCGCTTTGATTCTAGTAGAAGGGTTTGGGATCTTGGATTGAGGAGAGCCCCTAATGACTGGGAGTTAGGAGAGTTGGTGAGTTTATTGGGACTTTTGAGTAATATCAACTCTATGCCGGATGGTATTGATGAGTGGGTCCGGTTGATAAAGAAAAGGTTTTTCACTTCTAAATCTTTCTATGTTGAACTGTCAAATCCCACAGAGCCATTCATTCCCCACAAAAGCATTTGGAATGTGGATATTCCCTCCAAAGTGTCCTTTTTTATGTGGAATATTTTCCTAGATAAAATTTTTACCCTCAATTATCTTCAAAGTAAAGATTGGAATTTGGCGAATAGGTGCATCATTTGCATGGAAGAGGAATCTGTAAGTCACATCTTCATTCATTGCTCGATGGCTAAAGTGCTGTGGACCTTTTTCCTTTCTCACCTTCAAATCTCCTAGATCTTTCTGAATCTCTTCAATGAGCTCATTTTGGGATGGTAGATTAGTGACCTTGAGAGACTCATCATTTCTATTCGGTGTACTATTGGGGGGCCATATGTTGGGGGCTTTGGAAGGAAAGGAATAGCAGGATCTTTGATGATAAGTATAAAAGCCAAATTGATCTGGTGACATTCATCTATAGCATCCTCTTTGAGTGGGTCTCGATATGATTGGAGTATGAGGAGCCGGTGTGGTATGACATATGGTGTGAGGAAATGGAATTTGATTTGGTTTGGTTTGTTTTTCATTCTTCCTTATTGTTGTTTATCTTCTTCTTATCTTTTTATGTGGTATCACCCCCTGGTGATCCTTACCTGTTGTACTTTTGTTGTCTTTCTATTCAATAAATACATCTTTACCTCTCAAAAAACAAAAACAAAAACAAAAACATGCCGACATGGTAAAAATGTTTTAAAAAAAAATGTCATTGTTACATAGATCATACCTATATCATCAACTGAAAAGGCAAAAAAAATCTTCAGAAGCCTGTGCATTCAGATAAAGCCTTTTAAAATATGATTGGGAAGGGAAAGCCATAAAATATAACTGATTTACAGGTATACCTTCAGTGGGCATCCAGGATGCTAATATAACAAAACTCAGGTTTGCACCACAGGACTCGCATACAATTTTATCAACATCAACATTCACCCAACCTCTTCTAGCACAAGCCAATGAGCTGGCAACCTGCAAAGAGTCACAGAGAACAAGAAAAATACCATAAGAAATTTCAGAAGGGCAAAAGTCGATTGAGCATTTACTACCAAGAGTTAAGCATGTACACATAAAAATTAAAATAAAATAGAAGTGAAATACAGGTGCTAGAGCAAACTATCTTAGATAAAGACATGTAAAGAAAGACCAAAGGAAGACCAAGCACATATCAACCATCATCCAACACAAGGAACAAATATAGGTACGACTATAAAGGTTTAGGTACAAGTTAATGGTATATGTAAAGGTATAGGCAATAGAATTTGGCATAAATCAAATTACACAATCCATAGACATACTATGTGAATGTGTAAACGTTCTTTGTGTGATGTGTACAAGGAAACATGAGCATGGGGGTTTCTTGCACTTAGATAAACTAATGCTTATGTGATGCGGGAGCATTGATGAGAAACAAGAAGTTAGATGATCATGGATGATCAAGTGGGGTCCACTTAGAGTTATGTTTTATTAAGTTTTTATTTACTTAGAGTTATGTTTTCAGGTTTTTATTTATTTTGAGTTGTATCCTGTAACTTAATTTTAACTTGAATTTTCTAACATCAAAACTTTTACCCTTTTGGCTTGATTTTGGCATCTTTAGAAAAGTTAATCAGTTACCTTTCAAACGAGACAAAGATTATTAAATCCGATGTGATTTCCTTTCAAACGAGACTAAGATTTCGCAAACCTGATGTGATATTGAAAAGTTATAACCAAATTACTAAAGGGATATCAGTATGTGAAGGGAATGGAGTTTTAGTAATAATTTTTTTATATGTTTTTAGGAAATCTTAAGAATAGGTTCATTTAGTTTCTAGTTTTAGTAAATCTTTTAATTTGTTAGTAGTCAGAACTAATGCGAACATTAGAGTCAGGTGGAACCCACACATGGCTTGGTGGGGTCCACACGAGAAGAGACATGGAAGAACATGTTTGGGACACATGATAGAGTCTTTATTGAGTTAGTTTACTATTTTAGTTACTATTTCATGAGTTATTAGAGCCTAAGACATGAGGGTCATTTTAATTTTAATTTTTTGGTATTTTTGTAATAAAGCATTATTGTCAATAGTGTTTTAGTAATTTTAGAGAGTCAACAAGTCAAGTGGGGCCCTCTACGCGTGCTTGTTGAAATCCTCTAGAAGGGCTTGGTTTTGACACTTTTTGTTGTCAAAAAGTCAAGTTTTTAGTAGTTTTGAGTTTATGAAAGTCTTAGATAGCAAGTAACCTAGTAGTTTAGGAGTTTCTTAGTTTGTTTTTTGCTAATTTATTGAGTTTGTGAGCCTATATATAGGTTTCATATTTTTGTATTGGTCTGATGGAATTAATAAAATTTTAGCTGGTTTCTTGCTTTCCATGAGTGGAACTCATTCTCTTCTTCAAGTTTTTTGTGCTTAAACTTGAACCCAAGAATGGTGATGTCCAAGGGCTTCTGAGGTAGGTGATTACCCACACCAGGTACTATTCTCATCTTATGTTTTTCTTCTCTTTTTCTTTTTTTCTTCTTCTTCTCCTTATTCTTTCTTTCTTTTCTTTATTTGTTCTACTGTTTCACCATTCATGAACCTTTCTTTAGATGATTTCTTGAAACCCAAACCTGCAAATACCTGTCCAATCACTACTCTCCCTTGCCCACCATTGTTTTCCACCTTCACACTCAAGCTTCCTTCACCTGAAGCCTATGTCAGATTGAGAACCATCTCCCTACTGTTTCCCTATCACTCAAACTAGAAAATCAAATCCCTAACCATGCAGCACTTTCTCCTTTGAGAGTTTTTGTGTCTCAGTCTTGAAATCAAGAAATCTCCATATAATTATATATATATACCCTGCGGCGCTATCAAAAGGCCTTCTTTGTAAATGTCAAACCTGAAACTATAAGTTTCCCTTGATTGATTACTTGTGGCAACTACGGTAGTGGATTCTCTTGGTGAATCAGATTTACTCCCTGGAAATCAGACCCGAGTACAGCCCTGAAACTCCCTGTTGAGTAGACCTGAATTCAGCCAAGTTGGGATCTCTTATTATCCCGTTTGACCCCACAAGTTTGGCCAGTAAACATTGCATGAATGCAGTCCAATACTGTCCCTATTTTCCCTGTTCTGCTCTCTGATATGTACCTATATAGCTTGCTGCCAGATTCTGTTGGGATACTAGAACAGTACCTATTTCCAAGATAAAACCTTTGTGATGAGGACATGGAGGCAAGGTCGGGCCACACTTGGCCTTGGTGGGGTCCACACCTGAAGAGAAGCAAGTTCGGAGATGTTGGCTTTGATTTATGGAGGTTTTACTAGAGTTTTAGGAGTTTTTATAGGGTTTATAGATGTTTTTTTTGTGTTTACTAGAGTTAGGACATGGAAAATTTAGTTTTTTATTTAGGTTAATTTTGAGAGACGTGTAATAAAAAAGCCAATTAAGGCTTGGTCGACCAAGAGAGAAAAGGGGGACGACTTTAGCTTCTATTTTCTTTATATTTTTGTTTCTAAATTTTGTAGTTGAGAGAATCTCTCTACCATAATCATGGGTTATAAAAGAGACCTTTTAGCTTCTTTATTTTTTCAATGAATGACATGAATAAAGAAAAGAATTTATGGTGGTTTTCTCAACAAAAAAAAAGTTGATTGATGAAAAAAAAAGTCTTTGTTTTCTCTCTACAAGAGTGGGAATAATTCTCTCTTCTCCAAGCCATGGTGTCAAGATTGGACACCTTGGTCAGTGATTTCCAAGGGACATGAGGTCGGTGATTTCCTCATAAAGTATCCATCTTTTTCTCTTTCTTCTTCTCTTTTTCTCTCTTCCGCTCTTCTTCTTTTTATTCTCTTCTTCTTCATTTTCTCTTTCTTTTATATCATTGCTGCTTACTAGTTTTTCTCCATAAAAGACCCATCTTCTCAAGAGTTTCTTGAACCCTTTTAATACCCAAACCTCTAAATCAGTTTTCCAACCTTTTCTGAAATTCTTTGATTTGACCCATCTAATCTTATCGGAATTTCATGAAATTTTAATTGTAGAACTCTTAAGCACGTCAGAAACTACCCTAAAATTTTTGAAATTTGAAGACGCATCAAAGGGGTATTTTCGTAATTTTTGCCCAAAATTATATAAATACCCTTTTGGGTCTTTTTCCTTATTTTATTCTTCTTTTCTATTCCTTTACATTTTAATCTCTATTTTACCATTCGATTTCTTGGTTTCCCCTATTTTGTGGCTACTTGATTGTCTTAAAATTCAATTCTTGAAATATCTTGCTTCCGCACTTTAAATCTCATATAATTATTTGAGCCTCTTGGAATTATTCAACATCAATTTTTAGTATCTTTCCCTTGTGCTACATCAAATTTGGTATCAGAGCCAGGTTCTCAGTTGGCTCCAATCCAGCTGAATCCTGTGAACATTGGAATCCTATTATGCTGAAGTTCTGATTTAAAATCAAAATCCTCACTCCTAAATAACCTGCTACAGCTTTGGGGTTTCTGCCTTTTTGCTTGGTGTTGGACTAAATCCCTCATCCCACTGATTGGAGAGTTGTGGTAGACATGGAGCTTATTCAACTGTTGGATTTTGGTTTAATTCCTTCTATTGTCTGATTGGAACCTGTGACCCATCAAGCAAGTGGAAATTTTGTGGGAGTTTCACCTTGGAAGTAAAGAATATACATGGTATTACACCTGGCGGCAAAAGAAGGACTATCTTTCCATCACTGATATTATTATTGATAGGAAGATTTAATATCAAGAACTGCAGCAACTCTTGGAGAGTTTCTCTTGCTGATTCAGACTGTGGTATCAACTCCCAGGGAACTTAACTTGAGAATTTCAGGTATGTTTCTATACATTCTTTGCCAGCGGGTTAGAATCAAGGAATCGTTAACATCATTTGGGAGTTATTCTATTTGCTGAACCTGAGAGAACACCCTACTGATTTGTTAGTGAAAGAAGTTATATGAGGCTTTACCTACAAGATGTTTGATACAATGCCTGAATGGCTGCTGCTTTGATATATGTGCTTTTACTGTGTGCTGATGCTATTGAGGTGTTGCTGAGATCCTGTTGGGTTACTGATGTGTGGCTGCTGAACTAATTTATCAGATCCTACAAGTTAACTTCTTCAAGTCCCTTTGCTGCCCAGATTTCTATCTACTTACACTGGTTTTTGAGAAAATACCCAAGAGTGTATTGGAGTTTATTTTGTGAAGTAATTGCTGTGGTTACAACATTCTAGAGGTTCATAGTAAGTTGTATAAAGTCCTTGAACATAAAGTGTTTGATACAATGTCTGAAATCAACCACTTACTAAACTATGGTTAACAGTCATCAGTCTCTACACCTGGACAGATTCTACCCAGGTTCGAGAACTTCGAGTATCCTCTATTAAGTCCCTAACAGCATGTTTCTTTTATCAGCCCTCTATCACAGCCTAGCACACTAATATTGAGACCTCAATCCATGACTTTGTTGCTTAAAGTGAAGCCCCTATTTCTTCCCTATTCAGCCTACTTAAATCCACAAGTCCTTCGACAGTAATAAATCATACCTTCAATTACCATGCTGTCCTAAGCCAAAACCCACACCTTGTTGGTTTGAGGGCATTTACAGCTATACCTTTACACAGACAGGCTGTTGTTCTGATTATGATATCAGCTTTGAGAAGTCTTTACTTATGCTGCTATTTGAAGATTTCTAGCTGTTGATTTATCACTAGAAGAACTCTTGCTAAGAATTGATTCAACAAACATTTTTCTTTGGCAGTTAGCACCTTAGCGCTTGTTGATTGTCCGGTTGTGGATGATTTTAACTAGCTGATGTAAGCCAATGGGTTATACAGTTGAACACCCTTTTACTTTTCTTAATGGACAGCTTCTACGGGTCATACTTAGTGATCAGTATGAGGATAACTACAACACGCCTGGTTTGGCTAGAAGATTATCAGCACATTCAGAGGCTAGATCATCCTGTTTTTATAAAGATGACCACTTTGTTGTTCAGTTTGAGGTTGGAGAGTTTATTGATGGTACTAAGTGTTTTTTAACAAATGTCTGTCCATAGATCATCCAATAACTTTTGGAAGAACATGGTTAGATGAGAGGAGGGCTTAATTTTACCAGATATCTAATATTCTGCGAGTTTGTAATGGTGGAATCTGTTATTAGTTCCAAGTCAGGCCTTTCGATATGGGACCACTTCTTTCAGACTTATCAGATAAGAAAATGCATCATGATATTACAAGAACGGCATATAGTTTTTCTTATACCAGTGGGGCATATTTGGAAGGTATGAAAAGGTTACAAGCCATCAGTGATAAGATCCAACTTCTTATTCAACGGAGGAATGCCAAGGTGGATGACTCCAAGTCTAAGATTGTAGCACATGCAAAAGAAATACAAAGTGTAAAAGAAAAGCCTAAAGTGGTAGTACATGAAGATGAGCCACAAGTTGTGGAAGCAAAATCTGAGATGGAAGTTCAGAAATGTGAAGCCAAAGGCCCAAAACCACAGATGAAGATAGTAGTGTGGGAGAGACCGAGGTCACTAGTGATGATCAATTCGATGAACTCGCAAACTCTACAAATGGGTGTCTCTTTGCTGCCCTGGTTTGTGACCCACCATCTGATGATGCCTCAGTTTCCGTTCAGACCGAGATTCAACTCATTTTGACAGATGCACATGTTATTTACTCTATGGTGGTTCCTGAGATTGTTGTTCTAATCCAAATTCAACAGGATGAGTATTACAAGTTGTTTCCGTTACCGGTGGCCTCAGGAGACTATTATCTACTCTGAGATGATTCTTACATCAGACACTTGTAAGAGGACGGGTCTGCATCATAATCTTACTATTTGAGGATATGGCTCGTGGTTGATTGGTGCAAATTCTCACATCATTCTAATTGTTTCCCTTTATAAAACTTGAGGTCGAGTTTTTTCAAACAAGGGGGGTTTGATGAGGACATGGAGGCAAGGTGGGGCCACACTTGGCCTTGGTGGGATCCACACCTGAAGAAAAGCAAGTTAGGAGATGTTGGCTTTGATTTATGGAGGTTTTACTAGAGTTTTAGGAGTTCTATAGAGTTTATAATTTTTTTGTGTTTACTAGAGTTAAAACATAATGGAAAATATAGTTTTTTATATAGGTTACTTTTGAGAGGCATGTAATAAAGCCTATTAAGGCTTGGTCGACTAAGAGAGAAAAGGAGGACGACTTTAGATTCTATTTTCTTTATATTTTTGTTTCTAAATTTTATAGTTGAGAGAATCTCTCCATCCTAATCGTGGGTGGGTCATAGGAGAGACCTCTTAGCTTCTTTATTTTCTCAATGAATGGCATGATTAAAGAAAAGAATTTATGGTGGTTTTCTCAACAACCAAAAAAAATTGATTGACACAAAAAAAAAAAAAAAAATTCTTTGTTTTCTCTACAAAAGTGGGAATAATTCTCTCTTCTCCAAGCTATGGTGTCACGATTGGATACTTTGGTTGGTGATTTCCAAGGGACATGAAGTTAGTGATTTCCTCGTAAGGTATTTATCTTTTTCCCTTTCTTCTTATCTTTTGTTCTTCTTCCTTCTCTCTTTTTTTTATATCATTTTTGTTTGCCGGTTTTTCTCCATGAAAGACCCATCTTCTCAAATGTTTCTTGAACACTTTCAATACCCAAACCTTTAAATCAATTTTCCTACCTTTCATGAAATTCTTTGATTTGACTCATCTAATCTTATCAGAATTTCATGAAACTTTAACTGTAGAACCCTTAAACACGTCAAAAACTACCCTAAAATTTTTTAAAATTTCTGATGTGTCAAAGAGGTATATTTGTAATTTTCAAAAAATTGCTCAAAATTATATAAATACCCTTTTGGGTCTTTTCCTTATTTTCTTCTTCATTTTTGTTCCTTTACATCCTAACCTCTATTCTACCATTCTATTTCTTGATTTCCCTTATTTTGTGGCTACTTAACTGTTTTAAAATTCAATTCTTGAAATATCTTGTGTTCGCATTTTGAATCTCATAATTAATTGAACCTCTTGGAATTATTCTACATCATTTTTTGGTATCTTTCCCTTATGCTGCATCACTTTGTTTACTCACTGTTTAAATCTCAGAATAACCTCTTGCTTAGTATATTGTTTTATACTAAGCACATTCCTCAATCCAGCTATAACCACGTCTTACATAACCTATTGTTCCAGTGTATTACTCTGGTTACTTAGCCATTAGTCTGTCCCCGCCTAATCCAAACACT
Organism: Platanus orientalis; assembly: GCA_025762735.1. Classification (NCBI taxonomy): domain Eukaryota; kingdom Viridiplantae; phylum Streptophyta; class Magnoliopsida; order Proteales; family Platanaceae; genus Platanus; species Platanus orientalis. Next base: position 23,203 of record JAOXJP010000968.1, read on the forward strand.
CCCTTTATTCACTCACTGTTTTGGCCTTTCTAAGGGTGGTGTTGCATCAATTTTGGTATCAGAGCTTGTAGGTCGCATCAATTTTGGTGTCGAAGCTTGTGTGCTACATCAAGTAGTTTGCAATTAAAAGCAAGTATTGTTAGAGAGTTTTTTTTTTATAGCAAAAGTTGATCTTTTCTCTTGAGGTTGACGTTAGGCCTATTAAGTATTTTATAATTTCTCAATCCCATTCCAAAACTGTAAATATAATGAGTGATCTTAGCGTTGAACAACATGTGTAATTTAAAATATTATGTAAGTCCAAATCGAGTCCGAGAATGTGCTACACGTCATAAGTCAATGCCAGAAGACCACCAAGCAACAAGAGACCGAAGTAAGATTGAAGATCACAAGAAGTCTCAAGCTCCAAGGACATGCAGCCTCAAGAAGCCAATTGCGATCTTCAAAGTTAAATCCAAAGGTAAATGTTGATAAGTAGTAAGGTTGGATGTTTGGATATGGACCTATCCAAATCCTAGAGAAGACCCTAAAAAGGTTGGACTGATGATATATCAAATTGGCAAAAATTAAATAAAATAAAAAAAGTGTTGAAAAGTAAAAATGGTTCAACTTAAAAAGGCCATAACTTTTGATCCCGATGTCCGCTTGGGGCTTTTAAGTACTTAAAACAAACAACTCGATAAGCCCTTTTGGAAAATAGAAAGACCTCTTATTCAAGATTCACATAACGGCTAGTTTTTTATCGTTTTAATAAATCCGTTAAAGAGTGTTTTGAGTGGATTTCTCCGCTCTATAAGTAGGGCCACGAATCCCAATGAAAAAATAACTTAAATAAGTGAATTCTAGGTTAAATTGTGAAAAAAATCAAGTTAAATTGTAAAGCATATGAGTATATGAGTAATATCTGTATGGCCATAAATCTTGGATGTTGTTCATATAGTTACATCCTTACCAAGGTTATACAAGAGCTTCTTGTATCAAAAGTTACATCGTATTGAAGCCACGAAATGAGCACAATAGTCAAACTAGCCTACAAATAGGCAATTCAATAAAAAAGAGTTTCTATACTCATCCTTTATAAGGAACTTTCAATGGAGGCACTGGAAAGCGAAGTCATTGTGCACTTACCAAAGCCAAGTGTGGAGTTCAATGGAATCATTAGAGTTGTACATACGAGGTATGTAGAGTTCACGTGGATAACTCGTAAGTAAATTCAAGTTTTTAATAATTTGTCTTGTAATAGCTTAAGATAACTATTAAAATAAATTATTGGTTAGAAAATGGATACAGGCTTAGAGTGTTGAACCACTATAAAATCTTTGTGTTGTGGTGTGATTCTATATTTACATCATTTACATTATTTATTTATTTTATACAAATTAGAGTTCACTAAATAATTAACTTAAATTTTGCTGCATAGTTAAATTAAATCTTAAGTAAATCAAAAGGTTATACTTAATAGTTAAATAACTTTAAATTAAGGTCGGATCCTGTTCACCGCCCTTTAGGATATTCGGATATCAGAATCTTGCAATTTCAATAGGATCTTGCTTTAATTTAAAATTATTTAACTATTTAGGCCAATTTTAATTCTCTTTAATTTACTTGAGTCTCAAAACAAAATTATGACTTAAGTAAATTAACAAGTAAATGCTAATATATCATGGGGCCCATCGTTACTTATAGTTTCCTATAACAGAGCGGAAGCAAGGCAATTAATTGCACTTAGAGTTTTCTTAAAGGATAAACAATGTAAAACAAAGCAACTAAAGAGTTACACCACAACACAAGAAATTTATAGTGGTTCAACACTTCGATTTATATCCACTCTCCAACCAATAATTTATATTTAATAGTTATCATAAACTATTACAAACAAAATTATCAAAACTTGAATTTACTAACAAGTTACCCACGTGAACTCCACACGCCTCGTAATTGCGACCCCAGTGACTCTACTAGAGCCGCTCCATCTAGTAATTCCGCTAAACTTCAGAAATCCTGCACTTGGCTCCAACAAGTGCTAAGTGAATCTGCACTTCAATGACTTCGCTAAAGGTTGTTTGATCGGATGAGTGTTGGAACTCCTCCCTTTCTCGAATTGCCTATATGTATGCTTATATGACTATAGCGCATACTCATTTGTTTCAATCAGATGTAACTATGAACATAGGAAGCTCTCTACACAATCTTGGCTATGATATGACTATAGGCACAGTTCCAAAATCAAACGCCCAAATGAAATTTTACTACACTGTACATAGGCTCTCATGAAGTTTGATTTCTCCAAAAATTTGACTTTATAATTCTTTCATTCAAGTTATTCAATCATTAGGATTTGGTACCCTATTTATAAATTGGAAAAACCAGCTCAAAGAATCCTCCAATGAATCTATTAAAACTATCAAAAAACTAGTCGTTATAAGAATCTTGAATAAGAGATCTTTCCATTTTCAAAAAGAGCTCATTGAGCCGCTCATTTTGAGTACTTACGGGCCCCGAGTGGACATCAGGATCAAAAGTTATGGCCGTTTTAAGTTGGACCATTTTTACTTTTCAACACTTTTTTATTTTACTTTATTTTTGCCAATTTGGTTCATCATTGGTCCAACCTTTTTAGAGCCTTCTCTAGGATTTCGATACATCCATTATATATCCATTACTCTATAGGTCCATACCCAAACACCCAACCTTACTACTTACCAACATTTACATCTGGAATTAACTTTAAAGATCATAGTTAACTTCTTGAGGCTGCATTTGCATGCCTTTGGAGCTGATCTTGAGACTCATTGTGATCTTCAATATATCTTGAGTTTTTTATTGCTTGGTGGTCGTCTAGCTTTGACTTTTAACTTAAAACACATTCTCGGACTTGTTTTGGACTCCATAATGTTGCAAATTAATACATGGTCTAATACAATGACCACACATTACATGTACTAGTTTTGGAATGGGATTGACGATATACAAATACCTAACAATCTCCCCTTTTGTCAATTCCATGACAAAACTTCAAAAACATTAAAATTTACCAATAAAAAACCTAAATACATGTTGTCTACCCATAACTCTCCCCCCCCTTTTTCTCATGAGTTGACAAAGCATTACTCCTTCCTCAAGCTCTGATAACTTTACCTGTGTCACATAAAATAGTAAATACCTTTCTTAAAAAAGGCCATTAAGTCATATAAAGTGACACTTTAAAAAATTTTAATTATCAAACACAATTTCAGTCCAACAGATTTTACTATTTAACACATGTACAGTCCATAAAAATTTTACTATAGAGCACACATCATAGCACATAAAGAATATTTTACTATGAATGCAACTCTCCCCCTTAGGTAATATTCTAAACAATTTACTATAAGTCTATAACATCATGATATAAAAAAATATTTTATTGTAAAATTCAATTCTCCCCCTTTCTAATATCACTCCCTTTTCATGCTCTCTCCCCCTTAATATTTGTCGATTACGTGCAAGCATGCAAAATAAGGGATCATAACAAATATATGCTCAACATAATCAAAGAAGAGATTTAATCATGAATATCTCCCAATTTATTCAAAGAGAAAACAATTATATAAAAGAGAGATAACAATTAAGAAACAAGGAAGCAAAGCATTTCTATTAGAGATATACCAATAAGAACAATAAAAAGATTCAAGATGTAACCTATAGATTTAAGGTCACTTGCCCTTACCCAAATACATTTCGGAGTGGCATACTTTTTTTCTTTGATTTCTTGAATTTTTCTCTTTTTCCCATGATTTCAGAGCCAAAATTTTTCAACCATTTCATTTGCCAATATTGTCCTTTCTTGCTCTTTCCTTTTCAAAGATCTATTATTTTTCCAATCACCCCCTTTCGTTTTGCATTCAAACCTCATGTATCCTTGAAGTCCACAAGCATTTAACTATTGGATATGTTGGATTCAAGGCATGAGATTGACAAGCTTTAGGGGTTTTAGATTTTCCTTTGTAGATCAGTCCCGTATTTTCAATTTTTCCAACTTCTTCTAATTTTTGACTAATTTTCTCATGAGACTCCCTATTTTGGTCTTCTAAGATATGTATTTTCATTTCCAAGTTTTGATTCTCTCTTAGACGATCATCTATTGTTTTCTCTAAATTCTTTTTCTCTTCTAATTCTTTAGATAATAATTTACCAATCTCATCCACCTTAGATTCTAGAGAATTAGGCTTGTCTCTTAATTCAAGATTTTCCTTTCTAAGTCTAGAGTTTTCCTTAGCAAGTTCCATGTTTTTCAAGTACAAGTTGTTGAAGGCATCTTGGATATCTTCAACATCTTCATCACCGTCATCATCACTGTTTGGTTCTTCTTCACTCTCATTGGAAAGATCAATGATGGCCAACATGACTCCAGTAGTGGAGGAGTCATCCTTACTACATGAAAATTCATTTTCCAATGAATTGGAATCACTTTCATGGGTCTTCTCTATTAGATCCCATGCATCTTTGGCGGAGTCCAAGTTACATATTTTAACAATTTCATTTTCATTTGTAGCACGCATTATAGTATTTAAGGCTTTGAAATTTGCATCATATTCATTTTTTCAGCCTTGCTCCACTCACTTTCAAGTTTGGTGGATCTATCCAACCGTCATAACGGAGCACCAGATGTCAAGAGGCCATTAATTTAAGAAAGATTTGCATTGGCACCTTTCATTCAAAATAGTTAGACCCATCAAAATAAGGCAGTCTATCCATGGGCATTCCCTCGGCCGTTTTAGATATCTAGGGATCTTTATGCTCGGGTTGTTAAGCCCAACAAGGGCAACCTCCCTTATTATTCTTCTACCTAGGTCAAGGTCTGGCCTCCCTGCTACACAATACAGCTGGGTTGTTGGTGTTCTTTTACTTATTATTCTTTTACCTTTTCTCCTTTATTTTTTTAACCTTTTTACTTCCATCATTGAAGAGTTATTACCACTGCAAGTTGGTTGAAAGAACCATCGATTCCACACCAAATAATCACCTTTTTTATTCTAGAACTTTGACTGTGCTGAATTATATGAGACAGACCTGAGTTTTGCATATTTTATATACTTTTATTAATCCGTTTAAGCTCAAATGTGCCGGTCTATTCTTCATACAAAAACCTATTACCATATATAAAGTCATTTGGATAGCTCTACATTGGGTTTTTGTTCCTTCCAAAATTATGTCCAAATTTGCATCCAAAATTGATGACCTCAGCTTCCCTTCCTTTAACCCTAAATAAGCCTAATCATTGTGAGTTGTTTCAGTCCTATGTCAAGTCTACCTTGGGCCCAAACCCATAGGACTTCAACAGATTACAAGTAGTTGATGCGAACATCAGAGATCATGACATACCTTCTAAGGTGTACCAACATAGGAGGAGCCTTGGGATTTGGTTCGAGTAGAGTAGTTGCGTGGGCCCACTTACATCAGCCACGAGGGACTAATACAGATATCATGCTTCAAGGAGGCACCTTCCAGGTGTATCAGAGGAGGAGGAGAAGGAGGGGCAACCCCTTGTTATGGTTCAAGTATGGGCCTCGCTCTCTTGGACATGAGGCAGCCATGGACACTTGGCAGACTACCTTATTTTGGGGTTTTATTTCAGTATTAGTTGGTTTGTTTAGTCTTTTATTTCTATGCACAAGTTTTAAGGAGGAATAACTAAACTTTTATTAAATGGGGGGGGGTTAGTTGTTAATTCGCTGTTAGATAGGAGTTTTATTTATTTCTTAATCTTCATGACTTAATTTGAATTTTTGAGTGGGAGAGGCACTTTAAAACCTCTCCACACGTTTAGAATGTCATTGATGGTTAATATTTAAAACAAATTTATGGTTTCTCCTCCTCACTATCGAAAATTTTAGCATGTGAGTGTGTGGCTAAACCTAAAACCATGAGTGGTTTCCCCTTTGGGGTTTATGTCAGCTAGGTGGAAACCTAGGTAATCTTCTCTTCTTCTTTTTCTTTTTTCTTATTTTTAATATACACTTACTGTTTCTACACATTCCACCCCTAAATTCCAAAAGCATCAATCATGAGTTGTGTTTTTTTACTGATTTCTTAGCCAATCTCCATCTCCCTAACACCATGTTCAAGAGCTTGAGTGCTACATCAAGGACCCACATGGAGCATTATTTGGTTGGGGCCATGACACATCTTGGAACCACCATTGTTGCGGATTTACTGTATTTTTTTAGTTTATTTTATGTTTTTTGAGTCTAGGACATATGAGGTATTTTTATTTTTGATTTTGAGCCTTTTTGGAACAAGCATTTTTTTTAAGCAAGCACGGTAATTTATAAAATTCAAAAGCAGAACAGCATGAGAAAAGCTCAAGACAAGAAAACAAAGACAACCAACAATTGTCACAAACCCAAACAAGAGCCTAAAACAAGAACAAATCTCATTCAAAGATCCAAGATCTGAATGGGGGAGCTTCTCTAGACTGCGTCAGGAAAAGCTACCCATAAACCTTTGCAAGAATGCAATCAACAATATTGCGAGGTTCCTTCGCAACACCTTCAAAGGTTCTCCTATTGTACTCCTCCCAAATAGTCCCTCATATCACCGTCGGCACCAATAGCCACATCTCCCTGCTAATGCTTCTCCAAGTATTGAGAGATTGCTTCGGCCAGCATGAGAGTAACTCCTTAATCGAGCACAACTGAACCCAAACAACCCCAAATTTGCCAATGAAGTAGTCCCAAAACAGAGCAAACCATGGGCAATGCAAGAAAGTGAGGCCGGTTGATTCTCCATCACCCTTGCACAAGCAACACCAATAGGGGAGAATCAAACCTCTCCTGCATAAATTGTCTAATGTTGGGATCCTATTCCACCACAACATCCACAACAGGAAGAAGGCTTTAGATTGCACATGTGAATTCCAAACGCACTCCCCCGGAAATGAGAACTGACTAGAGGGGTCAACCGCCTCGTATATCGATCTAACAGTGAAGCCCTTCTCTTCTTCCAAGCACCACACCATCTCATCTTGTTGATCCGCATCCCCAATGCAATACCAATCCAGTAACTCCAGTAAACACCCCATCTCCTCAATCTCCCAGTCATTAAGATTCCTTCTAGGCTGAATATTCCAAGAACAAAATACTAAGGTTCTAATCATATGGTCTTTAACCGTCCCCCACTTGCATTCTGTCAGGCTGTAACAAGACGGAAAAAGACTAACCAATGACTCTCTCTCACACCAAGGATCATGCCAAAATCGAACCCGCTCCCCATTGTTGATTTTGAACCTGACAAAACGAAATAAGCCTTCTTCCCCCTTGCAAATGTTGGCCCAAACCCCACAACCTCTAGCCCCCTTCGGAGTACCACTAGTCCATTTGAATGGCTTCTCCTCATACTTAGCAACCACAAGCCTCCACTACGAAGCATTCCTTTCCGCACCAAATCTCCACACCCATTTGTTGAGCAACGCTCTATTGGATAGCCCCAAAGAACGAATGTCCAATCCTCCTGCGAAACAAGCTTGCAAACATCCTTCCACCCAACCCAATGAATCTTCCTCTTCTCCATATTTGAGCCCCACATAAAATCCCACATCACTCTTTCCAACTGATTAATAACCAGCTTAGAATCCTGAAATAGCGATAAGAAATAGATGAGCACATTTGCGAGAACGCTTCTAAGAATAACCAACTTCCCCCCTTTTGACAAATACTGTCATTTCCACCCTGAAAGCTTTCTACTCATACTCTTAATAACCGGATTCCAGTGACCGAAGATGTAGCCTTAGCGCCCAAAGGAAGACCCAGGTAGGTAATCGACAGGTCTCCACCTCACAACTAAGCATTGAAGCAAGACTCCTTATATTGGGGATGTACCCCACCAAGCTTATAGTGGATTTACTCCAATTCACCCTTAAGCCTGTTGACGTTTCCATAATCAACAGCATACATCTCAAGTTTTGCAAACCTTCCAAATCTGCCTTCACCATGAAGAGGGAGTCATCCGCAAACTGGATAAACGAGACCGACACACCACCCCTCAAATGAAACCCTTGAATGAGACCCACCGATTCTGCCTTGAACACCACTCTACCCACAAGATCAACCACTATAATGAAAAGATAAGGAGATAACGGGTCGCTCTGCCGAAGACCCCGACTGCCTTTGAAAAAGCCTTTGGGAGAACCATTCACCATTATTGAGAACGATGGAGATGTCATGCAGATCTTCATCTAATTCCTCCACTTCAAACCAAAACTCATTTGATCCAAGACCCAATCAACGTAGCCCCAGTTGACATGATCATACGCCTTCTCCATGTCCACTTTACAAATCACCCCTGCCCAACCCGCTTACACCATGGCATCAATATTTTCATTTGCCAATAGTGAACAATCAGTCATCTGTCTTCCAGGGAGAAACGCATGTTGAGATCTAGAAATAACATCTGACAAAGCTTCCTTGAGGCGGATAGCCAAGGTTTTGGCCAATAATTTGTAAATGCACCCCCACTAAACTGATCAGCCTAAAGTCCTTAAGCTCAATCGCCCCTTTCTTCTTAGGAATAAGAGTAATAAACACCACGCTCAAGCTTTTATACCATTTATCCTTCGAATGGAACTCCGAAAAAACATCAAAAACATCATTGCCCACCACCTCCTAAAAAACAAGAATAAACTTGGTCGGGAACCCATCAAGGTCCGGAGCCTTATCCTCCTCCATACTAGTGAGAGCCAACCAAATCTCTTCCCCGGTAAAAGGCCTCTCCAACCTCTCACACTAATCACAATCAATACGATCAAAATCCACCCCTTCAAGAACCGGCCAGGTTGGAAAAAGCTCAGTATATAGTTTAGCATAAAATTGCTCCATTGCATCCCGGATTTGCTCTTGGTCATAAACCCATTCGCCATCCACTTTGAGGCGGTTCATGCAATTGATGGCTCCTCTCCAACTTGCCATCTTATGAAAAAATTGTGTATTCTTATCCCCCTCCTTAACCCACAACACCCTGCATTTTTTACACAAAGAAATATCCTCCATTTGAGGAATTCTATGATAATCCTACTCAGCACTCATCTTCTCAACATTCTCCTCCTCCTCCAAATCCCCCTCCATTTCTCTATTCTTTAAGGACTCAATCTTTTGCAAACATGTAGACTTTCTGGATTCGATTCCCCCAAATTCTTCTTTCTTCCACTTCACAATCTTCTCCTTTAATACTTTAACTTTTGAGCAAACAAGAAGCTAGTTGATCCCTCCGCCACACTCTCCTTCCACCACAATTTCACCTTATCAACAAACCCCGGAACTTCCAACCACATTAGCTTGAACCAAAAGGGGCACAGGCCGGCAGGCATGAAAAAAGGCCGAAGAATAATCGGAATATGGTCAGAAGCCAGACTAGGAAGAGCCTCTTGAATAAACATAGGTGCGAGATCTAACCAATCTTCCATAAATAAGAATCAATCCAAGCGACTACTCACCCTTCTGCTTTGATTGTTTGTCTAGGTAAACGAGGCACCCCTGAGGGG
>JAOXJP010000969.1:0-18364 GCA_025762735.1 Platanus orientalis
GTGTTCAGGGAGCACCGTTCTCCTTCACAGGGGTGTGGGCCCCATGCACTTTTTGCATGGGACCCACGGCCCCTGTGAAGGGAGGAACGATACTCCCTATACACAGAATTTGTTTCAAAAAATAAGTGTCCAAAAAGAGACCAAATTCAAAAACACATCATGTGTCAATATGTGGCATGACTTCAATTAAGAGACTTTATCATTGCTGACATTCATTATCCAACAAGTATATATTCGTCCCATTTCATATAGTCACGTAGATGGAAACAAATATGCAAAATAAAAGTCGTGATTGAATTAGGGAGGCTCACGCTTTGTTATTTTAATTTTTTGGTTGGCCTGTCATGGACGGCAGATGCGTAAGAATGGCAGATTTCAAGACAATCACCTATGGAATGATGTCAGTAACTCTTAAACCCAACGATAGAGATGAAGGAGACTGGCTGGTGGGGTGGCTCATCTCTTTTCATTCCTTTTATTTATTTTGTTATTGCTTAGGGTTATGCTGTCTTCAACCCGCAAAGCCTCTTACATTGGAGAGACCACATCTGTATTCTTTGCATATTAACTCTTTGATATTATTCTTTATTATAAAGGATTGCAATCCAACGTTTTTGGTTTTACTTGGCACACGGCATTGCTGTTTTCCTTCCCATTTTGCTGTTAGTCAAACCATCTAGTCCCTGCCTCCCCGGTGAAAACAAACGAGATCTTCTCAAGGTTAATAAATTTAAATATTGATTAATGATAAACCAAATAAATTTTATGTTCTATTAGGAATTTCAAATAAAAAAAAACAAAATCTTATAGTGCAGCCACCAGGCTTACATCCACTGTGACGTTTTTCCATTAGATGCTAAAATGGTATCATGACATGTGTAAGTATGTATATAGGAAGACGCTAGCAGAAGGTGGTCGATATGTCAGGATATATAGGGCTGTCAATCGGGCTGAGATTTGTTCGAACTCAGCCTGAAATGTTTTACTTGAATCTGAACTTAACCTGTTTTAAAACAATGGGTTTCAGGCTGCTCAAATTAAAAAAAAAAATTCTTAATTTTTCACTTATTTTAGGCCCATAATTACTCTTAAATGCATGTTATATGGGCTTCTTTAGTTGCTCATAGAGAGTCGTACACTTTTTCATTTTAGAACATTTGTTTTGATGAAAAAACCTCTATAGGTCTGCCACACATTGACACATGATGAATTTTCAAATTTGATGCCTCTTTTTGGACACCTACTTTTTCAATTGAGTATTGTTTGATGTTTTTAACCGCAACATATCATGTGTTAGCTTATAGTTGCTCACAGAGACAATTTTTCATCACAGTGTTTTGGATGAAAAAACCTGAGCTGGTGTGCCACACATTGACATGTGATGTGTTTTTTAATTTGGTGCCTCTTTCTGGACACCTACTTTTGCATCCAAGTACTTTTCTTGATTTTTTAACCCCATCACACCACATGTCAGCCTATAATTACTCATATAGACTCATAGACACTTTTTCATCACTGAACATTTGTCTTGAGAAATACACTTGAGATATACCTTTCTTGGGTGCCAAGTGATCAGCTGTAGCAAATTTTGCTATATTTTATAGCTTGAACAACAAAATCACAAAAAGACAAAAAAAAACATGCTTAATTAAAAAACATGTTTTTTGTTCATGCTTCAAAAACCTACAACAAAATTTGCTGCAGCCAATCACTCGTCTTTTTTGGGTATCAACTACACTTATGATAATGTAAGGTGCTTTAATAGACATAATAGATAGTATGACGTGTATTTATACCAAATTATCTTAATTGGGAGATTGTTGGAACCTCACTCCCATTTGGAATGCAGATGATCCAAACACATGGAGCAAACCCATTAAACCAATATTGAACGAGGATGAGGGGTCTTAATTAAGAAGAATATGCAAATATATTCTCAGCCAACATGTTGTAGAAAGAGTGACCCAGTGCACGAGGCTCCCGCTAATGCGGGGTCTGGGGAGGGCAAGATGTACGCAGCCTTACCCCCATTTCTGGAGAGATTGTAGCTTTGTGAAAACCACAGAATTGGAATCTCTTGTACTTTAAGATTTAGAGTGAAGAATAATAATACTAACTACTCTAGTTGTACACTCAAAATAGTATAATCAAACATATTAGATTTAATTTAAAAAAAAAAAAAACTTATTAGATTTTATATTATTCACTGAGGAAATGGTTTTCTAGATAGGATTGTGATGGTCAATGACTCATGATCCTCTACGCTGTAAAAAGAAAAGGTTTGTGTGTTGTGATATTCAGCACTCAACAAAAGGGTCAAATTTGGTATTTGAAATGGAAGAAAATCTTCTACGCTCAAAAATTGTCTACTCCCGTCTTCCCATAAACCAGGCTTCCACGCGATGATTATTTTGAGAACTATTTAAATAGTTTGAACTCTAAACACCCCATCCTTTGTGTATGGGAGAACGGGAAATATACAACTTTTGGGAGTACGAAGATTTGCTCACTAAATGAAATTTGGGGACATTATGTCTGCCTATTTTGGCAACGTGTTGTGTGCTGATTATTATAGAACCACACTCAGTTTCGCCATAGAGGATCCGGATTCGTGGCCAATGCCCCTTAACCTTTTCAAGAGAGATGGATGGGCCCAATTACTGTTTGTGGGGTTTTTGCTCTACGATGCGCTACCTGTGGGTCTTATAAGAAAAAATGGAAAGTGATTGACATCTTACATATTTTTGTTTTCTTAAAATTGAAACTTCAAACGTAGAAGGTAGTTTTCTCTTGTCCATCACAACCTAACCCACCATCCTACCATCCTTTGCCCAAGGCAACACAGTCATATGGAGCCTCTTTTGAATGTTAGAAAATAAAAATCAGAAAAGAGATAAGAAGACGATGTAATAATGCCTGATTCACGGATCATGTTATTTTTAAGATAGTATCCGTCATCTACTCAGTATTTGTTTAAGACAACAAAGACTTGTCCCTAAGATAAACCATGCCCAATTAGTAGGTTGTGTTATTGATATGACGGATTGAAAAAACCGTAAGATCAATCCTTGATACTTAATGTTATTACAAAAAAATGAACACTAAAATATAACAAAGGAAATACTGAGATGTTTCATTGTAAAAGAAATAAATAAGGATAGAAGAAAGAGATGATTTTGATGTGATTAAAACACTAGCTAGTAGGAGTACTTCTTATTTATAGATTTCGTATGGATGCATTTAGCCAATAGTTGTGTCTGTGTATTCTATATGCCACTTATTAATGTGTGTAGACACCTAAGGCACCCCTTCATATGATCCCTTTTAATGAAGAATTGTGTCTTTCTACACTCGGTATAGAATGTGCCCCTTTTATGAAGAGTTATGCCTCTTCATTAATCACTTTTGGACACACCTGTACATGCATATGTCAAGCACCACATGTTGCACCATGCACCATATGTTGTGCTATGCACTGTCACACGTCACACCTACACCTACACCCACATCTGTGCCATGTGCCACACATTCCACACCCACACTATGCATCCAACACCTACGCTAAACATCAAGAGCCTACATCATGCACACACAGTAGCACCATGTACCTCACACACACTACACTTGCAATGATACGTACATACGAAATACAAAGTGCGCCTAAAGCACCATTACTCCAATGCCCATGCACATGCGTAATACATGATGTGTGATGTGTGTCATGCATCATATTCATAGTCTCCTCCTGTGCTTAAGTGAAAAGCAATGAAATTTTCTCACTTATAAAGAGGTTTCCCTATTAGTTTCTAAGTAATGTGGGACTAAACATTTTTCTTTAAAAACTTGTTGTCAATTACCATATAATTTTCACAAAAGTTTGGTTTCCTTTCTTATTTCAAATTCAAATGATTTATGAAAAGATAAATTTGTAAAAGTTAGGTTTAAAACTGTTTTGTAATTAGACTTTAAAAGTAAAAGGTATTTTGATCATTAAACATCTGAAATTTTTTCACTAAACTTTAAAAATATCCAATAATCACCCACTATTTTTATAAGTGTAGAAATTTCTAATAAATATAGAAAATAAAATAAACAAAAAATACATTTATGGATAAGAGGTAAATTATGCATAAATGAAGGTGACTTAAACCTTCACCTAGTCCAAATACATTAAATTTTGTTGAGGTGCATAACAACTATAGGTTTGAACTAAAGAACTCATTTTGATTAAATTGGATATATCAAACACATACTTTACCTTACTATTATTCAAGCATAACGAGCACATTAACAGGCCTTGTGCTATTATCCTATTTAGTAAGTGTTCTAGTAGGCAAGTCTGAGACTTCATAGAAAGCTGCATCACTTCCACATTTACATAGGCAAATTTATCTAAAGTGTATTTGTATAACTTACACTTCTCTATACAGATATAAACTCATTACGAGTATTAATACTAAACAGACATGTACTAACTATGGATGGATTAGAAATATTGGTATCTTTTTGTTTAGTGTGTATCATTGATTTCTATGCACTACAGTAAAAAATGCCTTTTACCGAACGTTTTTTAACTAAAGACAACGTTTTTTAAATGTTGTTTTCAGATGCGTCGCGAAAAGTCGGCAACTTTAGCCAGCGTCTTGAAAAAGCTAGCTATAGTCCCCACTATAGCTAGCATTTTCAAAATGCTGGGTATATTGGTTTTGCTAGCGTTTTTAAAACGCTGGGTATAGTCCCACTATATACAACATTTCAAAAACACTGGGTATACAACATTTCAAAAAAAAAAAACTTGGTTCCTTTCCTTGTATAGTCTGAAAGGGATATGATATTTCATGAATACAAAAATTGTAAGGAGAGACACTATAATGATCCAATATTACACAAAATTCATTAATACAACATATACTCTAAGAATGAGAATATGATAAAGAAAGGTTCATAAACAAGGGAATTTGATCATCAGCCTTAATGAAAGTTGAGATATTACAACATGATGGGTTACAAGGAATGAAGTATAAGATGGGAGCAAAGAATGAGGAGGAAAAAACTCAGTGCATGACCTTGACATCTTGTAGAAATGAATTGCGGGCTCATCAAATGTCGCCTTCTCTTCCTCTACAGCATCAACATTACCATGACATAGGCCTACATCCATGCTTGTACTTGACTGCTAATCCCCATCAACATTCATAAGCTTTGGGCTCAAATGAATAGGTTGCCCTTGGGCAGCATCCATTTGCTCGACTAGACCTTCATAATGCAAATGGTCAACTGACATAGAGATCCCAAGAACTTCTGAGGTGGCTACAGGTTCAACAGACTTAGTGCTTGGCATGTCTGTTGGATTCATAATAGGCTCTGATAACTCAAGGGCATGATTCTTTGCTGCAACTTCTTCCTATTTTTGTGCTTTTAGTCTGTACTCTTCCAAAAGCCTTTGGATCTTATCTTGCTTTGCTACTAGATTCCCATAGTGCCACTGCAAATTTTGCTCAAGCTCCTCCTGCTTCTTTACTTCCTCCAAAACACATTTGATCTTGTATGATGCTAACAACTGTTCTTGCTTTTGTAAAGCTTGGAAGCACTTAAGTTCTGTACCAAAAATGTCCATCTGCTTGTAATTGGCCTCAATTTGGGACCAAAGCTTCCCAGCGCGCTTCTACTCATTTAAGATACACCCAACTATTCAGTAACCTATAACTTAAAGCTCCTATAGAGAGACAACAAAGTTACATTATTAAAATCCAGGAGTGAACGGCAAAATCAGTGACTTCAATTTTTAAATGTCCAAAAAACCCTAATGAAAAAATATATGAATGCTAGTGTCAGAACAACAATAATATCCATTACCATCCAGTCCCAAAATTCACTAATTAAGTGTTAGGATCGCTTTACCTTCTTTGTCTCAGAAGAAAACGGGATGCAATAAAATCAACAAGCAAAACAAAAATCAAAATCACGCACAACACAAGATTTATGTGGAAAACCCCAGTTTAGGGAAAAACCACAAAGCCGTAGAAAAAACTTTCACTATCTGGAAATCCTTGTCAAAGACGATTACAATTTTTGGAATCTCTCCCTCTTCACACATAACCTTAGAACGAAATATATAAATACCCTCAAAAACCCTAATACATAGCGGATACGGTTCGGATCCGGTTCGGTATATAAAACCATAAAAACAGGTCAAAAAAAATGTTCCCGGGGGCTTCGCTTCCCGATCCCCAAAGGCAAAGGATTCGCGTTGCTCACCTTCGCCTGAAAAAATTCCATATTCAGGTTTTTTCGAGTTAGATTCGAGTGAAAATTTTTTATGCGAACCCAAATCAAACTTCACACATTACACTAAGGGACCTCTTACTTGTTTAATTTTTTTGGGTTAGGTGTTTTAGGAAATATTTTCTTTTTCCCCTATCGGGTTCACATCTCTAACTCTATCCTAATATACCTTTTGCATGCCTCTTTAAAATTACATATTATATTTTTCTTCCATATAATAGCTAAACCCCCTAATAATCCAACAGGGTCTATACAATATGTGTTCCAATAAGAGTTGATTTTTGTCTTTCTTGAATTTTGATCCTAAACATTTTGTCTCAAATAAAAAGATTATATCTGGCTTTTATGATTTTACAAGCAATTTCATCACCCGAACTATCAAGGATTGCTAAATTCCTTGACAGTTCCATGCCATAATTTTCATTGGATGACTTGGGATTGATAAGTGACAGCCACTTGAACCCGTTTATTTTTTGAACTCACTATTTGACATCTATTTTTCCTAGTGCTTTTTGCAATTTACAAGTGTTAATGTAACACTCATTATCATTCAATTTCCATCTAAATTTCTTAAAACTATAAACAAAACATAATAATACATATATCTTCCATACCTGGTGTTCTCTGGAAACATTGAGTTTGTGTTTTGAAAAGAGTACCTTTGCCTTCTTCTTTCTCTCTTGGCTCTAGTTCTTCTTGCTTGATTCTTCTTTCAAATTTTCCTTCCTAGTTGCCCCACCAGATGTGATGCTCTTTTGTTGTTTTATTATTATTATTATTATTATTATTATTATTATTATTATCTCAGCTAGGAAACTGCTAGAGTCAATTTCCATCTTCTGTATCCCTTGTCCGTTCTTTTCTTTATTTTTCATTATTTTTTCTTCTCTGGGATGGCACGGAATTAGAAAGGAACATAAGGTGTTTTAGCATTGGTATTTGTATTTAAGGAGTCCAATCTGCTCATTAATTCCAGTTCCAAGTCCTTTTCATGGTTAGATTTAGACCCACCTGTTTTATTGTTATCTGGTTCAACCCTTGGGTTTGGTCCGTCATTTGTTGCTAATTCGACCATCTCTCTTATCGCGACACCACCCAGTTTTTTAAGGAATGGGTAAAAAGCCAACCCTTTCTTCCATTTATGTTAGGTTTTTTTTTTAATTTCCTATCACAGGAGCCCTTACCCACTTTTTTTCCGTTCTTTATTTCATTGTTCCTCCATTCATATCTTCATTAATTTGGGTGCAGGTATGGTAATCCAACAACGATCAATATGTGAGATTCATTACCTGCAAGATCGACTCCTGTGTATTCCCATCCCTTTCCCCTAGAGGCTCTTTCAAATTTTCCTTTTTCCTTTTACTGCTTTCCCCAAAAAGGTGAGATTTTTGAACCTTATGATTCATTTGGAAACAATAATTGAATTGTTCCCGGTTGGCTTCTTCCAATAATTGTTGGAAAGAGATGCTTCTTTCACGCTAAAATTCACTTGAGTTGCCAATTTAGGTTGTTTCCTTTTGGGGCTTGTTATTGTTGCATGATTCCATTGCCTGAGTCATGTTCCGGTTCAGCTCCTAGTGTGGCTAATTCTTTACTAAGTTGGCAGCCCTCCAACTCGACTTGGTATTGTCTTCTCAAGTGGATCCCTGTTTCCTTTAACGATTGATCCCCTGTTTTCACTATAAACATTTGATGGGGAAGAAAGGGGCCAACAACAGGATCTTTGTTATTTGTATAATTTCTTATGATATATTCCACCCGCATATGATTTCCAAAGCCCCGTCTCTATTGGGTGATTTCTATTCAAAGTCCCTTTTGTTTGTCATTAAAGTGCATTTCACACTCTTTTTATCTCATGACCCAAGAGACCAGAAT
Source organism: Platanus orientalis (assembly GCA_025762735.1). Lineage (NCBI taxonomy): Eukaryota > Viridiplantae > Streptophyta > Magnoliopsida > Proteales > Platanaceae > Platanus > Platanus orientalis. The sequence goes on from JAOXJP010000969.1 coordinate 8,161, forward strand.
AATAGCAAAACTTGGGTAAATTCTCATAAGCAATAGGGCTTTGAGATTAGGGAGATTGTCTCAATCAAGAGTTATTTTTGGCCTAAGGGTTGATCCAAGTTTCAGACCAACCTTTACCCTCATATACTTTCCAATGAAATCTCTATTGTTATAGCTCAAGAACATTCCAATCTTTTTAAATTACTTTTTACTTGCTGTTTCTGGACAGTAATCTAGAGGAAGATCATATAATTGAACCCAACAATATATTTCATTGAAAGCAAATTCTTTTAACCCCCCCGGTCTTTATCTTGTTACAATTAGGTTTCCATTAAAGACCATGGAGCTCCATCCAATACTTCTTGGATGTCCCTTTGGTGTTGTAATAAAAAAATGTAGATGCCAGAGTTAGTTTTCTTCATTTTTAGCCCATGTCTTTGGTTCCATCTGTAATGTGTGAAGTTTGATTTGGGTTAGCATTAGATTTTATCAACCCAAATGTGACCCGGATATGACCCGAAAAAACCCGAATACGGAAAATTTCGGATGAAGGTGAGCAAAGCGAACTGAATCCGCCATGTATTAGGGTTTAGGGGTATTTATATGTTCCATTCTAGGGTTGCGTGTGAAGAGAGAGAGATTCTAAAACATTGTAATTGTCTTTGATGAGGTTTCTAGATGGTGAAAGTTTTCTCCACAGCTCCGTGGTTTTTCCCCAAATTGGGGTTTGCGACGTAAATCTTGTGTTGTGCGTGATTTTCTTTTTCGTTTTGCTTGTTGATTTTATTGCATCCCAGTTTCTTCTGAGACGAAGAAGGTAAATTGATCCTAACACCATCTCGCATGGAGAAAGGAGTGTATACTATTAAAATTGACATACCTCTCTGTGAGAATCCTACAGACAGAGTTCCCATTTGATACTTTGTAGATCTCTATTCTCCTCTTCAACATTGACTTGATCATCTTCAACCCAAGGGCTGCACATTTGGTCAATCAATGCTTCATATTCTTTAGTTAAGTTCTCATTTCCAGTATTTGTTGCGGGGGATGACTGGTTTGATTGGCTCATTTTATAGCTGCTACCACAGATTCCTCTTCCTTTTTTCCCCAGGTATACCCACCAGTTCACCCTAATGGGCTCTTGCAACAGGTTTCTGATGCTTTTGCAAGTTCCGATTACTATTGCTGGTCTCTCACCCTAATCCGAATAGATTCAGCCAGAAGTGGAAGATATGGATATCTTTAGATTGGATTTTTGAAAACTCTCCATACCTCATCGAATACAAATTTCCTTATTATGTAACTGCATCCACTGAATACCCTAGTCTAGGAATTCATTATGTTATTTCGATCTATGCTAGATTCAATTCTCACTGAATGCACTAGTCTAGATTGATACCTTTCCAAGTATTTGTAAAAATACGTTTCCCTTTGTCATTTTGTATTTTTACCCATTTAAAAACATAACAAAACTGAAAACTTCAACAGTTCATATCTGAACAATCGCTTTCACATATGAGTCGAAGCAAATCTCATGCTTTTAAAAAGTGCAATGAAAAAAACAAAAAAACAAAAAAAAGAAAGAAAAAAAACAAAAAAAAACAAAACAAAAAGCTTATAGACCAAATATAAGCTATAGATTAGATGACTAAGCAACCACTATAGCAGCAAAATATGTAATCCCACCATGCTTTACACTTGAGTGGTTTGGTTCCTAGAGCAGTTGTTGGGTTTGCTCTTTCTCAAAGCAGGAGTACTAATGGGCAGTCAGTTAATCAACCCATGCCTGATTTGGAACATCTTTTGAAGGTTTAACTTCAACAAAAGTGACAGTTTCAGGTCCAACAAAAGCAGCTTCAACTCCACCAAATGCAATTGCAGCACCTGGGACTCCTGGGATGAACCTGGATGTTGTAAACACTCTGGCTCGTGCTCAAGGTCTAAACATATAGGAGCGGCAAACTAGTATAGACCCTGTTGTAAACTAACATGAATGGTAAGTTGTCTGTGGATAAAGACTTATTAGAAGCTGAAGGAGGGGGGGAGGCAACCGAACATATCACGATCTAATCATCGTTTTGTTGAAAACCGAAGCAAGGGCCCATACCTTAACAAATATTTGTAGCTATCTCCATAGCATATCCAACCAAATCCCTGTCGAATTCAAAACTGTATCACGAAGAATAAAATGCCTACATAATCATCAATAACGAATTAACGTAAGTCTACCAATGAAGGAAATTTACTAGTTAAATAATCAACGTATACAGAATATTAACATATCCTAATGCCATGTCTTCAATTCCAACTCAAGTAAAGGTACTAGTCCAAAAATTATGCATTCTAGTGGCAATGATGCAAATGAAATCAGACCGTAAAACAATTCTTCAACTAAAAAAACAGCTCATCGTATGGGTAACAAAACAATTCTTCTAGTAACAAAACAGCTCTCTTCAGAGTATCCATTGCAACATTTCAAGCAGCCGTCATCACTTCAAGCGCGGAGTATCTATAGCAAGATTTTAATATTAGATAGAAGTAGACATATCGATGGTGTCTAAAGCTTTGCATAAATAACAAGCACCTAGATCCATGCAAGAAACAACATTATAATATATTCTTATGCAACCTTTGTCAAAAAGTGGTAGATAGGCCTAAGGGAACGCCATGAAGGCCAGAGATGTCTCCCCATTCTTAAGTCTGATGGTGCAGAACCTGTTTTACAACAAAGTAAAAATGAACCACATTGGTCATACACTTACGTATTCAACAATTTATTTTATTATATAACATACCATCACTTTTGGATCATGTAGGCAGTTTGTGCTCACTCCATCTTTGTCCTTAATAGTTGCGTCGCAAAAAATAGCGATGGTTGCACGAATCATTTATAAGTGAATGCAACAATAGCTAAATATTGCACATGGAATAACAAACTTATGATTAGGTTTCATAAAAATTACCTGACTCATTACAGAAATCGTATGTTTGGTCCTCTATTTCAAACCTCATGCCACACAAGAAAGTTGGTGTCTTGCCTTCAAAGCCTTCAATGGGATTTTTCTTCTCATGTGATACAGTGTTTTGCAGTTTATCTACTTCAACAAAATCTATCCTACTTCGACGATCCTGTGCCATCTCACTGCGTTCCATATCGAGGATGAAATAAACCATATAACATCAACACTATAATGTTAGAAAGACAGGTAGAAGGTAAACTAATGAGAAAAAATATCAAGACCCATTGTGGCTTAATTTGTATAAGTAAACGCTATGAAGATGTCATAGTAGCAACAACAGCAGTGCCATATAATAAGACAAGCGATGCAAAGATGGCATATGTATCTAAATGCACAAAAGATGATTTTTCCTCCCTCATAACAATGCCCAGCTATTACACCAGATTGATCTAAAAGTTCTTAAAGATGTGAAGCGGATTTCCAGAACACGTCAGGATGACGGATCCGCTATCAGATCGTGAATGTATGCCATCTAGCGGAAATAGATATTAATTTCTTTTTTCTTCCATTAAGTTGAATTATAAGTAACCAAGGTCTCAAAAAAAAAAAAAAAAAAGTGTCTCAAAAAAATATTAAATAAATAAAATTCTTATGGGATTATTGTACCCACCCAGAAAACACTATTATCCAGAGACTGACAATACTAGATTCCATACAGTGGCAAGACTGAGAAAGTGAATACAATTGATAAAATGGATTGAGCAACCTTGGAAAAAATATGAAGTTTTGGAATTAAATCACCCTATGTTTCACTCGGTAATTATAAACTTTGGACATGATACCTATTTTAAAATGTCAATTTTCAAATATTTTTGCTTCACTTCCTATGCTTCGTTAAGGGCTCTACTTGTTAGAAGGAGAAAAGTAGTCATAAACTTGACACCTGAAGAAAGTAAGAGCAAATTAGCCACTCTCCACCTCAACTGCTTTGTGTTTTGATAGAAAAATAAAATAAAATAAAAGACATGGAATGAAATCCATCTCCAAGGGTTACTTATGTTGTGTTTTGCAGCAAATATTTCAATACAAATAACAAGAAAAATAAATAAAATAAGATCAAAGCACAGAAAAATAAAAGACACCAATATTTATGTGGTTTGGCGATGTGCCTATGTCGATTGGAGAGAAACAATATTTTTCATTTTATAATGTGAACTCCATACAAGAATATGTGCAATTTCAAACCCGAAACCCATACCAAAGTCCTTGTACACCTTTTCTCTCTTACCCTCTTAAAGCTATGAGAAGAAAAAAGAAAAAACCTTGTTGTACGACTGTCTTTTTTTTTGATATTTTTCCCTAATTCAAATTATGGTTGTTTTCTTGCTTTTGCTGTTCAACAGTGACTCCCTTAGGAGGAGTCCTTTTTTTCTTTTTTTTTTTTAAATCCAACTCAAATCCTAACCGTTAGATCATACAAGATCTAACAGTTTTGCTCTCTGATCCTCAATAATAACTACCCTAAATTCTTAATTTACAGCCATTGTAAAACATCTATTTTCTATTGTTTACTATTCAATAGAGACCATCATTCTTCACTAATCAATCTAAACTAGAAAAGAAAATTAAAAAAAAAAAATTTAAATTCAAAGTAATACGAATAGATAACTCCACAAAGCAAAGAAATATTAAAAGACAAAAAATTCTTTACCAAACTGGAAAATAATCGTTATATGTCACCTGAAAGGATAAAAAGTGAGTTCAGTTAGCCAAACTGAAACCCATACTAGTAATAATTCCCTTCCATCCCACAGCTCAGCTAGGGCTATAACCACAATAAACTCTTTACCTGTTCCATAGGCTTACATAGTTATTGCCAAAAATATCTATTTTGGCAAATTTCCCTGAACTCATTGACCATGTCAACTCCTATTCAATCCGACTCAATAAAGGGTATCCAATGCGATTCAGAGAGGTGGTTCGGATGGATTGCTACAATCCCTTTCGCAGTATGTGCTTGTTTTACTGATGTCGCCCCCTTGCGCTCTTTCTAAATTTCAGCACTATCTAGCGGATTCTCTACTGTTGAATTTTACTTCTACTGGTTAATGAGTTTCCTCGGAAGACTTGATCACATTCGATCTAAGTTCAAATTATTTATTTGCCCATGTGCACATCACACAGCCGCAACACAAGCTATGAACGCCGAGGATCATGTAGTGAAATATGTAACATGTACCTTCTCCCTCTAAACACCACATCATAAACACATCATTACTAGATTACCCTTAAAAAAAAATTACAAAAATAAACTTGGAGTCAGAATTACCAGGTCAGGCAGCTGTCCAGGATGGTGTCTTGGACACCAGGAGACAAGTGGAACAAAATGAGGTAAGACACCATCCTGGACACCAAATCCTGGATAGAACATTTGGTTCGTTATGAAAAAGCAATTAGGGTTTGTTGGCTTGAGTCAGTTCTGTATTTGGGTTGATGGATGATATGAGGGGTTTGCTTTGGGTTTATGGATGATATAAAACAACCGAACCCTGAATTAACTGGTAGAGTTCGGGTTGGGTTGGCTGGTTAAGTCGGGAATTACCAACATAAGATTAGATGGACCATTGTAAACCATTGACCTGACCACGGGACATGCAGATTTTAACTAAAAGCCATTCAAGAAGTAAAAAAGAGCAGGGAAGAATTTGAACATGCTTCCGTCTTTTCTATTATTATGATCCTCCACACAATTATTACGTATGTGATTAGTAAGCATATATAGATTACCCAAGATATTCTCAACTAAACATATTGAAGATTCGTTTCTTAATCTAAACTAAAATGAAATCTGGAACATGGAGAATTTGATGATAGAAAAGAAAAGGAAAATCTTTTTATTTTTATTTTTAATCTTTATTAGGTTAAATGAAGATTGAAATGGAGATGGAAAAAGAAGTAACAGACCATGATTACCTTTTATGTTTGTGCCACGCTTTTGCTTCTTTTACGGATTTAACGAAAGATCCCCAAACAGGTTATTATGGACCCAGAGAAGAGTCTCTCTTTCCGAACTGTGTACCATGATGGAGGGGATGTGGGATATAATGCTCCAGTCCTCTCCTACCTCCTTTTGACAACGTGGTTCTAGAGCAGAACAGTTCTCGATCTCTAATTCTTGAAGATTGGTGAGATGTCGCAACTCCTCCGGCAAAGACGTGAAGGAAGGGCAGTCAAAGATTTTTAAATGCTGGAGCATTGTCAGTTGGGCTAAGCCTTCCGGGAATAAGGAACAATTTGATAGCCCAATTTCTAAAGACTTGAGGTTGGAGAGGTGGCAGATGTGGTTGTTGGGTGCTACTGACTTTGATAACTCACCTGCATCCTGGAAAATACGCAACTTCTCAATTTGTGGCAGAAGAAGACAGCATGATGGTGGCGTCCAAGATAATTTGGGACAGTCGAATATAGTCATGGAAATCTTCTTTTCTAGTGAAATAGCATCGGTGCGGTGGTATGCCAACGCCTTTAATTTGTTGCAAATTCCAACTGTTAAATAAATGAGGCTTGGCATAAAAATAATCTTTCTTCCATCTGCTTCTTTTATACTCAAATCCAACTCCTCCAAGTTTTCCGAACTGATAACCGCGAATGTCTTCAGCTTGGGGAATACTCTCTCGACTTCTCCATCGCCACTACCATCATCAGCCTCAATAACTCCAGAAAACTCGCTACCAATATATTTAACCTCTTCCATGTCACCTATAAAGAGCATTAAAAGCAATGGTAACCTCCCGATAATAGGAGGCAATTGTTTCCATTTGAAACCATATAGGGCTAAACTGACTAAATTGGACAACAGTAAGTCACCATTACTTACCAACCATTTTGGGAGCGTAGTACCAGGGTAATAATTTATTCCCAGAGATGATAAGTTTGGATGTGGTTGGAGAGCTTCCAGCACGATCTCCATCCTCTCTTCTACCGTCTCTCCTCCATCATTGCCATCAAAATATAATTGGAGATTACTGAGGTGTTCCTTATTCTTTAATTCTGCTTCATTAGCTTCATTTGCATTTTCCACTCTCCCCAGCCCTTTTATTTCTAATACCCCTTGGAGAAGATTGAGGCCTTTTATTTCCCCAATCTTACATCCTTCATCGACACTACCACCACCAACAATGAATTTGGATAATGTGTGAAGCGAGCTTAATCTTCCAATTCCTTGTGGTAAGTAGCTTAGGCTCTCACTACCAACAAGCACAAGATGTCTCAAGTTCATTAATCTCCGAAGCCCCTTTGGTAGTTTGTAAAGCTGGGAACAAAATTCAAGTTTCAAAGTCTGTAAATTATGTAGATTGCATACGGTTTCAGGCAATTCCTTCAAATATGTCCTAGACAAGTCTAGGTATCTTAGATGTATCAATTTCTCTACTTCACTTGGCAATTCCTCAAGTTTAATACAACTTAAATTCAGTGCCCTAAGACATGTCAAATGACAGAATAATTCAGAAGGGTTTATAGTAAACGTAGCTGGGATTGATTGTAACCAGAATTGGAGAGTGCGTAAATTCTTAGCCTTATAAAGAGAGGAAGGACTGAAAATCGTATGATTGCATTTCAAAGTTAAGTGACGTGCATTGCTACAATTCAGGTCTTGTGTATTGCTTTCGAGTTCCATAATAGAGCATTCACTCTTCGTGAGGAATTGCGCAACATCATGCACAAGGTCGTGCATATTGAATGTATATTCATCACCTGGATATTTATGAAGAATTTGAAAAAATGAGCGCATCAACAAATTATCAAAATATTCTTCACCTATCATCTCCAAATCTCTCTTTTTTTCCGTTGAACTGTTACTAAGAAAACCCTGTGCCATCCACATCTTTATTACATCCCCTTTACATAACTCTTCATCTTTTGGAAAAATTGCACAGTAAGCAAAGCAAGGTTTCAAATGTGAGGGCAAATCGTTATAGCTCAATAATAGAGTTGGTAAAATACCATTTTCAATCTCCGATAATTCCCAAAAGTCATTTCGTAACACATCCTGCCAAGCCTGTTTTGTTTTTTTAAATCGTAAGAGACTTCCTAAGGTCAGTGCAGAAAGAGGCAAACCCTTGCACTTTAGTGCGATTTTCATACCGATCTCCTCTAAATTTGGACGCTCTTCTTCTCTTCCTATAAAAGCTCTATGGCTCAACAGTGACCAACAATCATCATCCGACAGTTTTCCCAACCTATGGATGTAGGTTGCCCCCATCATCAAAGAAACCTTCTCGCTACGTGTTGTGACCATTATTCTACTTCCTCTTTCACCACGATTGAAACAAAGCCTTAAAGGATCCCACTTTGTTTCATCGTCGGTCCATATATCATCTAGCACAAGCAAAAAGAGTTTTCCCTCGACAGACTTGCTCAACTTATGATGCAAAGTCTCCCATTCATCACCGTCATCAAAACTGGCTGTTTCATTCACAGCTTTAATGATTGCCTTAGTGATCTTCACCCTATTAAAAGGATCAGATACACATACCCACATTTTCTTCTGAAAATGTTTATCCACCTTCTCATCATTGTAAGCCAGTTGAGCAAGAGTCGTCTTGCCTAATCCCCCCATACCTACGATTGAGATGATGGGGATTTTGTGGCTGTTATCTTGCTGACTACTCTCACTCAGCAACTTACTTACAATAATTTCTCGGTCCAAATCTCGACCAAAGGTATCAGAAGTATCAATTAAAGAGCTAGTGGTTAATCGCTCCTGTTTCTCCTCTGCCTTCGTAATACTACTTTCGATAAAGTTGTATTTATCTTTCTCAGTTGAAATCACTTCAAGTTTTTCCCTTATGTCCTTTATCTTCTGACCAATATCATGGCGCAGGCCTAATTGTTTGAAACAAAAGCAAGCAGAGAACAAGTAGGTAGTAGGTACCTTTTTGAGCATGCCAACAGAAGAACTTCTAGCTCCCTCGAGTTTTGATTTCTGAATCTCGGTGTTCCACTCGTCCAATATGTCATCCATGTCATAAGCTATGGCTTTGAGCTCTTCTAACCAAATTTTCACCAATTGGTCCTTTAATTGCCTCTCCTCTGCATCGTTGAGCACGGCTTGGATGGCCTTGAACGTAACAGACAGCTTTTCCACCTCTTTTTTGACACCTCTAACCAATCTTACTTCTTGTTTGACCTCTTCAACGAGGATAGAGACCAGTTGGTCCGAGAGAGCTGAAACAAGTGCATCTGCCATGCTGGGAGATGATTGAGGTAGAGAGAACTAAACGGTAGGGAGGAAGGAGGAATAATGGAAGAAACAGGAAAGGTTGAGAAAGTAAGTGTGGTGGTATGACGCTCTCTGCTCTCTTCTTAAAGAAGAGTACAATGTCATTTAGAAAGAGTATACTTGTGAAAGTCAATGGACGACGCGATATTAGCAAATACCACATGGCCACTTGCGTATACAACTCTAAGCAAATATATATATATATATATATATATATATATATATATATATTTTGAAGCAAGCAAAATAGTTTTTTAAATCCTGATTAATGTAAAATATTAATATGATAAGAGGTAATGGACAATTACATGGGTTAAAGACAAGTCGGTGGATTAATAAAATACCAACTACCACAATGCCACATGTATTTACACCTGTAATCAAATATAAAAACATTTTTTTTTCTTTGGTCAAAGTAAAGAAATATATAGATTTTTTTTTTTATAAAACGTAAAATATAAATCTGATAAGAGAAACTGGAAAAGATTAGTTACCGAACTCACATTTTCCTGATGTATTAGAATGGCATCAGGGGTGAACACATCAGTACTGAAAAGTGGTAAACACCCCTAAAAAGTGAGGTCTGGGATTGGGTATGGAAATCAGTTTTTCCTGATGTATTAGAATGACATCAGGGGGTGACACTTCAGTGCCAAAAAGTGACTTTCACTTTTTGGGGGGTGCTTACCACTTTTCAGTACTGATGTGTTCGCCCCTGAGGCCATTCTAATACATCAAGAATAAAAGCTGATTTCATACCTACTCTTTTGTGGAAAAGTGAAAGTCACTTTTCATCACTGATGTGTTAATCCCTTGCTGTCATGATAATACATCAGTGCCAGGCCCCTGATGTCATTCTAATACATCAGGAAAACCTGATTTCCGTACTTAATCCCAACCCCTTGGTGGTGCCATATCAAGTGCACCACACTCCTGATGTGACCACTCAGGAGGGGGAATCAAAAACCTCCAAAAAGTGAAT
>JAOXJP010000979.1:0-18364 GCA_025762735.1 Platanus orientalis
GAACGGGCCTTATAGTGCTCGGAACGTCCATTCGAACACCCCTTGTGCTACTTGAACTAGTGTAATCGAACGTAGCATGAAAAAAAAATAATAGAAATACCCACCTGGGGCTTCCTTCTCGTTCTGAATCACTTTTATGGTACTCCATAACCTATAATGGTAATAGTTTGCAAACGAGGAGGGTTGGGAAGAAGTTGGGAGAAAGGAAGAAGATGGAGAAGTGTTAAGAAAAATGGGAAACATAAGGAAAATTTTGGAATGAGGTGTGCCTAGAAATTTAGATTTTTTTTTTAATGTTGGAAAGGGGTATAAAAGTCTATTCATATTGTGGTATTTTGGGGAAATTTTTTTGAGTTTAAGTGAGGTATACTTAGAAATTTTTGTGGTGCAAATGTAGCTCCCTTTTTTAATGAGAGAATCGAGAGATGGCATGCTATAACTTTTCTAACCGAAAGGTCGGGGTTTCAAGCCCCATACAGGGTGGCAATTCTCTAAGTTTCCCTCCCACTGCCTCCTGAGATTTGGTATGCCCCTTAAAGAACACCCAAGGTCCGCCTTACATTAGGGTTGACACATCAGCATAAAAAATGTGATTTACACTTTTTGGGAAGTGTTTTTCACTTCTCAACACCGATGTATTCACACCTGACGCAGGGCTAACTTTAGGCTTTTTTTAAGGCATTGTACCAAATCCCAGCTAGTTGCCAATCAGCCCAAGAGGCCCTACCAAAAAAAAACCTTGGGATTAGTCTTTGTCCAAGGGAAAGGTCAAGATTTCAAACCCCATGGGCAGCAATTTTAAAATAGATTGAACTGATGTTTCCCTGCGTGGTAATGTGGAGTTACCAATGCAACAACGGGGCTGAGAGGCCCTGACCCAAAAAAAAATATAAGCTATACGGCATTTAACATTTAGCCATGACAGGAAATGTAATTTGTACCCAAAAAATATATTGGCCACGTGTCAGCTGTATGCTAAAGCCCCACTATGATTCAACCTTGTAAAACCATCTCCGTTAATCCAGTGGCGAATGGTCTAACAATTAACATGTGGCACGTATTAATTCATAGTAAGTAGTCAAGCAATTGATTGTTTTTCAAGGTTGTAAATTCATCATTGATGTAAAGGTAAAGGCTTGGAAAATCTTTCATTCTATGGCGATATGAAGGGGATGTAGGGAGCTTTCACTCTCAAACTGACTGACTGGATATGTGAAAAGCTTATGACACAATGGAATGGTGATTTCTGGTATGATGCTTAAAGGGTTTGGGCTTAATTGTGAAATCCACTAATTACTATGAGAACGATACCAAGGGACAATATTCGAGTTCCTAAAAGTGATATACAAACAATTGAACAATATACTAAACGACTTCTAGTGGGGTCACTGTAAGAGCAGCATACACATGCATCTGAGAGCAATACATAAGTTTTAGAAAGATAAAGTACCATGGGGGGGCTTCAGCATCAAAGAAATGGACGCAGCTAACAAAGTATTGATTGTTAAAATAAGATGGCAGTTTTTACAATACCTTACCTCCATATAGGCCTGTTTATTAAGGCTCTATCTAATGTGTTTCCAATGGGTCAGAAAGAAGGGAATTGGAAAACAACTTAGGAATCCAAATGGAATCCGATTGGAATAAAAGTATCACTTTCTTTCCAACCTTTCCAACACTCGTCTGATTGAACAATAGGTTGGTTAGAAACCATTTTCACGTTTTCCAATAAACCGATCAAACCAAAACCCTCAAACCTTTATTTTATTGGTAGTAAGCTTCAAGTCCATAGGTCCACCATTATTTTCTTGAAAACCCCAAATTCCACAAACATTCGAACAACCCAAATCAGCTGAACATTATTCTTGATAAATCCAGAAACCAAAACCCTCAATCCTACCTAACCATTCAACAATGTTATTGGAAATCTGAATCTCGGATTCAAAACCTGAGAGCTCCAAATTATTTGTAAAAATCCAAAGCAATAAGCAAACTACAACACCCCCTTCAAACCAACAATGCTCTTGTTGATTACCCAGATTCTTTTATCAACTAACAAAAAGCATATTCCTCCTCAAAATCCCAAATATGTGATCTCCAAAAATCACAACACGAAGAGCGTCCAAACACAGTCTAGAATCCAACATCAAACATAGGAATTGATTCAAAATCAAAATTTGAAGCTAGAATTCTAACAAGGTCACGAATTTTCTGTTCTTAATTGGTTAAAGCGATAACATAGGTATAGCTTCTTGTATAAATGCACCTCTGCAAATCTCCAAACCACAACCACCTTGTCAGCACACGAGCCCTGCAAATCCGAGGAGGTTTTGTAGATGCCTGAACCTTCTTCTTCCTCCATGACGGGAATAAGTCCTTATAAAGTAATAAAAAGAAAAAACAATCATAGATTTTCAGTTATACTAGATTGTATTTCTATATCTCATCTTAGATGGCTAAAACGAAGAAGGTAAAATGACCGTTGCACACTACCATTGTTTTCCTCTCGGAATCCAACGATTCAGACCATTTTTGGTCGGAATGCAAATATGCATGTAAAATGAAGATGGGATTCCCATGTTGGAAATCACAATAATCGAGAGCGGTTTTCTCAGCAATATTCCAACTGTATCAAATGCCTGGAATCTTTGTTTTCCTAGGAAAGCCGTACAGGATTCCTAGGAAAGTAGGGCTCCGGAATGGAAACAGACGGAGCCTGAGAGAAAAATACCTTGGAAAATGTTGGAAATCATATTCTCGAACCTGGTCCAACGTTATGCAGTGCAGGGATCTACTAAGAACTGACATATGTTGGACTATATGCACAGGCAAGATCATAAACATAGGGAAATACTTATAAATTCCCTATACTCATGGACTATATGGCTGGCAAAATCACTGGGATCTTGGGTACTTGGGGTTTATGAATTAGTTGATCCACAACGAAGAATTGGTGTGTGGATTACATCCAGAAATCATTTTCACCACTCATAGTAAATGTCTCAAGATACATTTAAGTAATGGAGCACATCAAGCGAAGAATTCATTAGTCTGGACACAAACACCCTCGAGTAAATTTACAACCAAGTCAGTATATACGATTATCCAAGTATTCGTAGCCTCCACATCGAATTCAAGAGATGATAGTATGCAATCTATTTGGAAGATATAATGGAAAATCAAAGATCTATAGTTGCATATCATGAAGTTCATATTGCGGTACCTCAATGGAGCAATCCTCATTTGAACTACCCTTTTAAGATTCATTACAAGAATTAACCATACTGAGATTCCAAGAACCGATATCTTAAGATCCTAGCGGGGGTGAATAGAATTTATCCTTAATTTAAAATTATTTAACTATTAATTCCAATCTCTTAATTTACTTAAGATTTAGTTTAATTATGCAGCGGAATTTATGCCTTAAGTAAATTAAGTAATGAACTCTAATTTGAATAAAATAAATAAACAAGGTAAACGATGCAAATAGACACTCACACCACAACATAAGGATTTTATAACGATTTGACATACCGGGCCTACTTCCACTTTGAACCAATAATTTATTTTAATAGATATCCTAAACTATTACAGGATGAATTATCAAAAATATGAATTTACTTACGAGTTATCCACCTGAATTCTACACACCTCCTAAGTGCGACCCCAATGACTCTACTAGGTCTGCTCTATCTAGTGACTGTGTTGACTTCATACTTGGCTCTAGAAAGTGCACAATAACTCCTCCCTCCAATAACTCCGTTGATGGCTACGTATGAAGGATGAATATAGGAACTCCCTTCATGTTGAATTTCCTCTTTGTAGGATGGTTTAATTACTATGCTTACTCCGTAGCTTCAAGATGATGTAACTAATGTTACGAGAAGCTCTTGCATAGCCTTGTTAAAGATGTAACTAGATGAATAACATCCAAGGTTTATATCTAGTCAAATATTACTCGTATTCAATTATTAGGATTTGTCCTCTATTTATAGATTTGAAAAACAAGCTCAAAAAATCCTCTAACGAATCTACTAACATGGTAAAAAAATTTGTCGTTATGGGATCTCAAATAAGAGATCTTTCCATTTTCAAAAAGATTTCATCGAGTTGCTCATTTTGAGTACTTATAGACCTCAAGCGAACATCTAGATCAAAAGTTATTGACCGATTTAAGTTGGACAATTTTTCTTTTTCAACACTTTTTTTATTTTACTTAATTTTTTATAATTTAATCCATCATTGATCCAAACATTTTTGGGCCTTCTCTAGGACTTGGATAGGTCCATTCTAAGTCCATTGGTCAATAAGTCCATGGGTCTATAGGTTCATACCCAAACTCAACCTTACTACTTACCTACATTTACCTTTGGATTTAACTTTGAAAATCACAATTGGCTTATTGAGGTTGTATGCCCTTAGAGTTAAAGACTTCTCGAGGTCTTCAATTTGTCTTGAGTCTCTTATTGCTTGGTGGTCTTCTGACTTTGACTTTTGATTTGAAGCACTTTCCCAAACTTGTTTTCAATTTATATAATTTCATGTAACTTGTGTGATCCAAAACATTGACCACACATTACATGTACAATTTTGGAATGGGATTAACAAACTAAAAACTACATAACACATACTACCCCATTGACAAACTAAATGAGGAAACATTGAAGTAAGAAACATTTGATCACTTATTACTTGAATGTGATTCCACAAAGATAATATGGTTTGGACCACCAATGGCCCCCATATTCAAAAACAAAGGAAGAGTTTTAAAAACATGGATTCAAAGTGGATTTGAAAACAATCAAATTATTCAATATTCAGACTCGGTGTTAATTCTTTGGTCCATTTGGAAAGCTTGTAACATAAAGACATTCGATAATCAAATCACTCCAATGGGATCAATTACTATCATCTCTACTACATTGGTCCAAGATTATGATAGAGTTCCTATCATTGAATATCATGCCTTCCCAAGAACCAGATCCAGTTATGCCATGTCTCACTCTAAACCACTAGTGCCCTCTTCTTATCAAAACTCTTGAAATTAATGTAGATGGAACAACTGGGTTGGTCTATGCAATGGCTACAATTATTTGAGATCCCTTAGGTAATTTTATGGAAGGGAAATCCAAATATCTTCAAGTATTCCTAGTAGAAGAGGTGAAGGCATGGAACTTTTTACTTGGACTAAGGTTAAGTCAATATATAACTTCTTATTCAATTATTCTTGGAAGGGGATTGCCTGCCTATTGTCAATCTATTAAATGAGGCGGGAACCCTCCCCATGGCAAATCAAAAAAATAATTATTTAAAAAATTACAAACACATATTGTCCTCATCCACCAATATCCAAGTCTCAACAATAAGGTTGCACACACCATGGCAGCTATCACAGTGAAGGAGCATAGTTCTAGAGTTTGGAATGGGATTGATGTTCCTAATGTATTGGCATTCATTGTTACAATGGAATCATGTAATCAGGCAAATGATAATAGTTGACATAGTTGAGCTTTAGCTCTTTACATAAAAATTAAATAAATTTCTTTATCCCATAATGAATTAGTAAACTAAACATACAAATGATGTTTATACTTCTTTAAAAGAAGTTCCTTTAAGGAACCTAGGAACAAATGGTATGTGATGGTTTGTAAGAATTTGCTATGACTTAAAAGGGAAGCAACTTGATAATTGAGACTTGGTTCTGAACAAACTGTTTTACAATTCAACTATAATTAGTATTTTTTTTATAGGTAACGTTAGTGGTTATTATAGTATTAGGTGAAGACGGGTTTTGAACCCATGTCTATGGTACAACACCCGCAAACTTTACCAACTTAGCAAGCTAGCATCTTCACAACCATAGCTAGTGATTTGGGTAACTACTAGCAAATGAACCCATGCAAATTCGCACAAACAATGTATTTAGGGTTGTATTTTGTTTAAAATCTACAACTTCACAAAGTGTGTGAAAACAAAACAACGTTTGTCTTTTAGGATGGGAATTAAGTAACAAGTATTAAAAAAAAAAAACTAAAAAATATAAGATCTGAAAAAATTATAAAAACAAAAAACAAAGATACAAAACCCACCATGTAAGCCATAAAAATGTTCTTTAGCATTATTTTTTGTGTAAAATCAACACTTAATGCCTAAATTAGAGCTACATAAAATAAAATTAAAAAAAAAAGATATTTGAAATCAAAGATATATATTAGAGAACTTTAAAAAATATTGATTGCTTTTATCAAGCTTCCATGTGTTAATTGACTGATCATAAGAAAATCTTGCCCCTAATGGATGCAATGTAACTAAGAATGCATCTATCAATCTCCTTTATGATCATTACAAACAGAGAATCAGTATTTGGGGTATTGGCAAAGAATGCACATATGTTTTCTTCACACCATTCAAGTTTCCTCGAATAATCAGATTCTAATTTGCAAAGATGGGGATATTCATTCGTGTCATTTGTTTGTTTGCACAAAAAATGAAAAATAGATAAACATGTAAATAAAAATAAATAAATAATACACTAATAAATAGAACTAATGATTTACCTTTCCACGTTACTTGGAAAGTCAAGAAGGGAAGGTAGCTCAAAATAAATGAAATTAAACTTTTGATTTGAAATTGGAATCACAATATAGTTTAGGTTATAACTCACTTAAACCAACTCCAAAAATTATGCCACTACTAGGGTAAACTTTACCAGTGTTAAGAACTTTAAAAAGAAAAAAAAAAAAAAAGAAAGAAGGAAAGAAGAAAGAATAGATAAGGCACCTTATGCATAGTTTGCTTATAACGTTTCTTCCTAATAGATGATTACTACTTATTGAAAAATGACACTCTACTAATTTTATTTATGCCTTGAGCTTTTTTTTTTCTTGTTCTCGATATCAAATGATTGCCTGCCCACAATAGTAAAAACCATTGAATTACAATTTTTCCTTAGTGATATAAGTATGTTAAAGTAGTTAATAACCTTTTTCAAAATAAGTAAAAAATAAATCTTTTTGGATTGTCATGTATTTGGATTTGTCTCCTTTATGACTACCTCAAATGGAATCTTAATGAGAAAGGTACATATATTAGCTGATTTCTCATATACTATTGCATAACCAATATGAAATGATGGTTAGAGAGAGCCTAAACTACAAATCAGCTAATTTTATCCTTATTACATAATATAAGCTCTACAATGTTAATATCAAATTCTAGATAAAGAGTATAGACCAATGATATAAGCCCATAGTCACGGTTTGTAATATGCATGTAAGGGTCCATTACTAGTAGGTCAAATATAAAACTCAGGGTTAGGAGATTAGAATAAAGCATGACCTTGATGAAAGAAAGAAACAAAAGCAACCTCAGTGGCTAAAAACCCATAATACATGTAGTTAGGCTTGATCATCATGATCACGAAGTAATACATAGCATTAAGAAAAAACAACATATTTATACAGTTCATGAACTTTAGTAAAAAAAGAAAGAAAGAAAGAAAGATTAGTGTACCTATTACACAGGTTCAGGCAATAACAATTACAACATACCAAAAAAGAGAATAAATACAAAAAATGAAAGCAAAGGTGCATAAATATATAGATTCACTAGTTCTGACAAGATACTCCATTAAGACTACATAGTTGTGATAATTCAGAGAGTATCTTGATTTAAACATTTCCTTGTAAAGCTCAATGGCCTCATCTGGTTTGTTATCATGAGAAAGAACCTTCATCAAGGCGGTCTAAGAAAATAAGAAACAAATGTTGGATGTCACCCATTTGCTTTCATCTCATCCTCCAACTACAATAGCCCATTAACATTCCCATCTTTAGAAGCCAATGCAAAAGCGAAGTATTAGAAACTACATCAATTTTTACACCTTTCATTTGTTTATGTTGGAAGATGATAGGAAATCTAACTGGTATAATTTTTTACAAGATAACACATCCAAGTTTAAGGGTAGGGGGTTACCATTTAAATAGTAAACCAATTGGTGGATAAATAAAACTGCATAAGATAGTTTTGATAATATAATCATAATATTTAGATTTAGCACACGATCCAAGTAATTTAACATGGTTCTTCCAAAACTCTAATGCTTTAAAACAATGATCATCATTTAAAACCTATAAAGTAGAAAAACCATCTATTTAACAAATCACAAAATCAATTTTTGTTACCAGTCAAAATTAACTTTAAATTTAAAGGAGAAAAAAAAGCATATCAAACATGAACAAGCTTGGAAAAAAATATTTAACAAACTTCATGCTTATGGGTTTGAAATCTTTTGATTTCAAATGAAAGTAGAACATAAAAGATAAATAGAAAAATGACTCATAGAAAAACAAATAGTGGCAACAAAAATAATTATTATCTAAATAGTGCCAAATTTTTAGCTAGGAAAAAGGTCAATATATATCCAAACTGAAATTTCATCATCTACTTTATGATTTTTGGAGCTTTTAACATATACACTTATATGCAAAGATAGAGGCAACATCTTCAACCACTAACCTTCTCCAAATATTGATAAGTGAATATTCCATAAAGATTTCCTAGGCTTTTGCTAGATATTGCAATTGATGAATTATCATATGCAAGAGCTTTAACTTCATTAAATTTGGAATTAACCTAAGCATACTGTTGGGAAAAAAGTCTTTGTCCACACTTTGACCCGGGCTTAGGTAACCCGGATAACCAGAAAAGGTTCGATACATGCCTCAACAAAGAGGACTTTTCACATTCCTCGAATGGAAGGACTAAAAAATCAAACTTTGTTAATATAATAATTGATAGCACGATACAAGTATCATGCTCAATTCAAGGGAGACACTTCACTCTTTGGGGTTGTCCTTCTTGATATCGAACAAGCTCATGATAGAAATCAAAGAATGAACCAGGGATAATCCTCTCGAACTGAATTACATACTACTTTACGTTATTCCTACTCCTAAGATAGATCTGCTCCAACTCCTAAGATAGACTAAATTTAATGATGATGTTGAGGATCCTTTCTTCTTCCTTCTCTCACCTATTTATATTGAGTCAATTAGTTGTGGCAATTGTAGCATCTTTCCATGTTGTAATGTAGTTACTTTTCATTCACCATCATAGACACTTTCTCCATTTTTCATCATGACATCGAATGCTCGTCGTGGGGTGTATCATGGCCCTATTTCATCTCTTCATGTGGATGATGGACCACGTTCATTGTATGCCAAACACCATAGCATGTACTTTGGCAAAAACTTTCCTGTTTTGCACCCTTGTTAAAAAATAAAACATACCCCGTGTCTCCGCTTTAGTAAAGGTGTTCTAAGTTAACCAAAGATACACGTGCCTTTCATCCATAAGAAAATTCTCCGAATGGTTCCAACAAATGCCCCCTGCACGTTTCTAGTTTATATCTTAACTAGACGTGTGTGCTCTTCTTTTAATGCCCAAGATTTGTCCACCTAGTCCTCATTTGTTGTTTTAGAGATTCTTGCTCAATGATGTAACTAATTTGACTTGGTTACCCCACTTATCGCCTCTTTCAGGATGGAAGATCTTCTACTGTTAGTCATTCCTAGGATTTGCTCAACTTCTAATGCCATCAGGTAAAGGAAGCGGTGGTTTTTACATGGAAAACTAAACCGTCTTCATTGCCCAACGACAATTCTTGCTTTTGCGTTTCTATAAATATCTAGCCTAGACATCGTCTAGTTCTCATCCTTCTTTGCTATGATTGCATGTCATTCTCTTGCAATCATGTTGACAGACTTCGATACTCCTAGAGTGGTTTCAAACCTTATTAAATGGGGCAATCCCTCTTTTTGGCCTATAGTTGGTTCCCAGATTCTCTTGCTCATGAGATTGTTCGATATTTACTTCTCACGCCATGTCCTTTGCTTGAATCACTACCCCATAGCTGGGGATGGCTGTTTTATCTCATATCTCCCTATTTTAAGGAGCAGAAGGGTTGAATGGATCCACTAGATAATCTTGGAGTACTGCTCAGGTTATGGAGGAGTGCTTTACAAATTGAGACATAATGTTATCCGTAGTTTTGCACATGAAGTCTCCCTCTACACATCACTTGTCTCTTATGCGTGCCACAGTTTTGCCATAAGGCACTCACTGAGTGAGGCATACTGACTTGAGTCCCTTCCTTTGCTCTCTTGATCCATAATTGTTACTTGGGGTGATTCATAAGGTGACCTCTAGAGAGGTGAAAAACACACCCCACCCATGTCTCCTCGGTTCATGGTGGCATCTACTCTTTACCTCTATTCATCGCTAACCTATGTGCCTTATGTTGATTATTGTTAAGCCATTATTTGTATTAAGAAACGATGTACAGTCTCGATATGAGCCCTTATATTTTCATCATTTCATTATGACACTTTCACCCCTAGACATTATTTATCTTGATAAGAGTCTTTGTAACTTTCGACCTAGATAATGAAATTTTATTTAGACATTTTTTTCCCACGGATACTTTCCTGAACATAAGCCTTCACATTAGACTCTTTTTATTTTACGACATTTTTTGTCTTTTTATGAGCCTTTGTATTTGACTCATATCATTTGTTGTAAGGCATTTTTGTCCTTAAATATTTCTTCACTTCGATATGGAGGTTTTGTAACACCTAGCATTACACTAAAAGGGTAAAAATATAATTTAACATGTGTAAGGGTAAAATTATAATTTCATATGTTTATATATACCTTATAATGGTTTATGAACCCTTTGGACCAAACTTGAAGTGTAGAACCCAAGTCCGACCTTAAACTTGTCAAATCTTATAGTTGTTCCAAGAGCGTATTTAGGGTAACTTTGTAGGAAAACCTATACCAACCCCGATATAAATTGGGGGAAACCCATATATAGTTGGAAATATCTATGAGTCTACTTTTTAAGGCATCAAATGGTGTGCAATTTTGAGTTTCCTATAAGAAATTATGTCAATTCTCCCACAAGGTGTCTATGCTAACAGGTCCACAGATTTTGGGTAAATTCCTAAATCCACTTACACTAATTCTGAGTGAATTAGGGTTCAATCCATATAGCCCTAGAAATATATTGAAGTCTAGTTTTCAACCTAATAAACGGTTTGCAAAATGAGTTTTTTTATAGAAAGTTATGGCCATTTTAGTATGAATGGGATAAACCTGAAAAAAAGGCATCCGAATGGATCCGCCACTATCCATTTTAGTATGAATGGGAGGACCCCGATCGATC
This sequence comes from Platanus orientalis, assembly GCA_025762735.1. NCBI lineage: Eukaryota > Viridiplantae > Streptophyta > Magnoliopsida > Proteales > Platanaceae > Platanus > Platanus orientalis. The sequence continues at coordinate 11,228 of JAOXJP010000979.1, forward strand.
CGGCCATGGTGACCCGTGGCCTAATTGATCAGCCCTTCACAAATTTGTTTCAGAAAATTGCTCCTTCATGACTTTTGATGGTGAGGACTTCCATAATCGTTCTAAGACTCCTTTAGAGTCTATAAAAGCCAATGATTTTGACCTAATTCGACACAAAAACACAAGAAACAATGAAGAGAAATAAAATCAAGAGCAAACTATGGTTTAAAGTGATTTTTGGGGATTTTCGAAGAGGAACGTGAATCTTTAGTTTGGGATTCTATTTCAAATCAAAAGGTAAATAAACTTGAACGCTTAGCATAGTTTTTTAATGCTCTTAGGTTCTAGAATCGTTCATCTTCTATTTTGTTAAGATTTATGGTTCTAAAATCGTTCATCTTCCATTTTGTTAAGATTTATGAAAGTTTTGCTTAGTTTGAGTTCTTAAAAACAAGGTTTTGCAAAGAAAATACATTTTAAAAATAAATTGAACTATATGCATCATTTTGCATTGTTCTTAGGTTCTTAGATTCGTTAGTTTACAAGTTTTGCGAAGAATAATGTTGGTTTTGATTTGTCTAGGTTCTTTTAATATGTTTTTGAAATAGAAAAATTATGCTTTAAAGAAATTTTACGATTTATCTCTTGTTTTTTATTTAGATAGGTTCTTAGATGGTTTTAATTTCTGTTTTACAAAAGTAAAAGATTGTTCTACTCATACTTGAGTTGTTTTAAGAGATTAAGATGTTTTTGAAGGGAGTTTTCAAAGGATTCTTAGTAAACATATTTTAAAGATTGTTTTAAAGAAGTGGATGTGGAAATAATCTTTTAGTGAGTCCTTTCAAACTTGTGTTAGTCGCCAACTTTTCCTCCATGCTGGTTCAGCCTTTGTTGCGTCCCAATAATTATTTGGTGAGTCCTTTCATTGTTTAAACTAGTATTTCTATTAAATTCCTTCACAAAGTAGTCATATCCGTGAATTTGGCCTTCTCCTCAAGAATTTTTTTTACTGAGGTCCATATTCATTTGATTAAATCTAAATTTTAGTTGGATAATGATAGAGTGAAGAGTTTTGAAACCAATTATTAGAAACTCATTCATGTATCAAATCAGTATTTCAGACAATTTGAATACCTTTTTCATGTCTCTTTTAGTGAGATGGAATATATAATAAATTGTTCACTATAAGAGAACTCCAAATGCGCGATAGTGACGAACTTTTAGTTGGATGTAAAAGAGAAAATGACTTACCTACATTGCTCATCATATTAGAAAAGTTAAGATATCCTAACATTCATGCATATGACAGTTATCATTAAACTCTAATTTTTTATATGAAATGTTTTGTTAAGGGTTAACACTGAGAATATAACACCCCAAAATCCCATCCCTAGACGATACTCCGAAGTGTTAATTTTTTAACACTCTTACTCTTCTTTCTTTTACTCAAGACCCTTCGAAGCGGAATAATATAAAAGGGTCTTTAAACTTTTTTTCCTATTAAATCTTTGCATTCACTTAGATCATTTATTGCCATCCATAAATATAGCGAAGTATAAACTACTAACTCAAAACTATTATCATGTCTAGCAAGATTTAAAATTCTAAATCATTAACATCATAGTGGAAGGAATCTAACCATTCATAATAAAATCCTTTCAGATATCTTTAATCCTTTTAAATATACTTCTCATAATCAAATCTGAAATCAATTATGTTGTCTCATTAACTAAACACATCCCACTACATGGGTCTATAGACATAAACTGAAATAAATGATGTCTGAACAAATAATTGAAAATAATAAACTAAACTGATGTCAAATGTATGAAAACTGAATATCAATTAAATCCGCTAATAAATCTTCATGCCACTTCGTATCACCATGACGCCACCTGCTGACAATATGCTAATCTAAAAAACAATGTTGAATGGTAAGTTTCATAACTCACAGGTAATAACATTAAGGCTACAATAGAATATGAGTCAAGACTTAGCACGATATTTTGAAAAACTTAACTAAAATATAACTAAATTGAAAATTTTAAAACATGTTGAAAACTCTTTTATTCAGATTTCAAAATTTGACTTATGCAAAGACTTTAAAACAAAAACTTATTTTACTTGTCTTTATACTTATCTTATGCTTTTACTTATACAAATAGAACTTACAGTTGTCACAAGAAGACTTATCTTATCCATATACAATTTTACTCTAAGTCCTAATACTTCTTTCACAAGTAATCCTCCAAGGATCTCCAAATTACTAATGTTCACTTAATCATAACCATTTAATGATCTCTGAATACAATCATCAACCATTCCTCATATTCAACTCATCGAGAGTCTATGATCCATTATCAAATTGGACACACTTCCAAGTTAGGAACATTCACCACATACGATTCATCCAAAGTCTCTAATATATTTCTTAAAACAAACATTCTTCAGGGTTAGGACTTTCAACACATAGTGATTATCTCACATATAAAACCTGTGAGTAGTTCTCCAAATGGTTCTCACATACAAAACTTGTGAGTAGGTATCCAAATAATCTATCTTAGATATAAAACCTATGAGTAGGTCTTTAAATAATCTGTCTCATATATAAAACCTTTTAGTAGGTCTCCGAATAGTTTGTCCTACATACAAAACCTCTGAGTAGGTCTTCGAATATAACTACTACCAGTGTCCATCTTCTAACCACTGAGGACTTTAAAACATATAACTCGTAAGGGATTTCTAAACATATAATTTATAGGGGATATCCAAAAATACTAAAACATAATGAGTCTCTAAAATATTAAACTACAATAGGTCTCCGAAATAATAAAATACAATGGGTCTCTGAAATAGTAAACCACAATGAGTCTCTAAATTACATCATCACTAACTTCTTCACATAAAATCATTAAGGTCTCCAAATCGTTCATAAACCACATGAATCGTATAAATCCCTATTTATTTTTAAAATACAAATCACAATAATTTTCTGAACTGAACTTCTTATCAAAACTTACATCTAATACAAAACAATTAGATGACTTGTCTTACTTATAACAACAACATTCATACTTAATCATACATTAATCTAAGTCAATGAAGGTTTCAAATAAATTTTACATAACTAAGCATGACATATGTTATGACTTAACATTATATGCATGGATGCATAACTCTTTTCTAATTAAACTTAACTTTTCAAAACTCGTTCTCTATTTTCAAAACTCATAATTTTATTTTCATAAAATTTCAGATTAAACTCATGGTTAAAGCATCAAACAAAACATTGAATTACTTAACTCAATTTAAGCACAAACTAAGGATGTTTCTTCTTTAAAAATCATGGTTAATCATATACAATACTTATGCTTGTAGAGAATCATATATGCCTAATAATTCTTAATCAAAACTTTAGAAAAATATTAATGATATTCTTCTAAACATAATCAACACATGCTAAACAAATAGTAATATTTTCTTAAATTATAAAACATGTTTATGCATGAAAAAACTTGCAAACCTATAATCCACAAAGCTCGTTAGCTAAAACGTATATATTTTCCATGAAATCAATGATTAAAACATGTAAAATCAATTTTAAAAACTTCAATATTTATCAAAGAGTTTTTAAGAACCTAAACAAGAGTAAAAACGTATAAACTTTGTATGATTACTTGTCTCTTACTCCAAAAAAATTGGATTCCAAAACTTGTTATAATTATCTAACCTCTTCCGCTTCCAAAATCCCAAGTTTTCCTCTAAACCCTACCTTTATCTTTTATCTTCATTTTCTACTTCATTTTTTGCATTTTTTTATCTAATTAAACCGAGTTTCATCACTTATACAGACCCTAAAAGAGTCTCAAACAAATTTGGAATCTTTCAATTTGAAAAAAACAGTGAAATCCCAATTCCAAAAAATTGGCCGACACCTCAATTGATCAGAGGGATTCTCAATCAATTGGGCTACCCCACCCTAATCGATCTGGGCTTAGCCCAATTTTCCGATTTTTTTCCTTTTTGCACTAAAATGCTCATATCTCTCCAGGAAACTCCGATTCACTTGTTTTTTTTGTGTTGGAAACTAAACTTCAAGATCTTTCAAATAGTGTATAGTTTGCTCACTAATTCATTCTAATTTTTTTTAGGTTTATCTCTAAAGTTGATCAAGTTTACAGGTTAATGAAAATGTATTTAAATCCTACTAAATGTGTGCAAGTAGGTGTGGGGTTTTATAGAGAATCTTCTTACTTATTCATAGGCATACACTTGGCGAGACTCCATTCATAAAGCAAAGGTAATGACATCGAGGGATATCCTTGTGAACAATGATCATAAAAATATTTCATGTCAATGGGCTAGGCTTGGCCTAGTTAACATTTTCTGTCACAACCCAAGCAAAGTCCAGAACAATGACAGACCTGAATCTTTTGGCTAAACCTAGTCTTACAAATTCATTTGACATGTCTTGGGTGAGACTCACAATAAATTGGGCCTACAATTTATCAGTCTAGTGTATAAGGTGACTCAAATTACTATAGTCATAATGACTTGAGGCTGTTGGTTGGCTTAATCTAGAAAAGTCAATACATAATAGATAGTGTTGCCTTGTTTTTTCTATAATAATTGTAAAATTGCATTACTTTAATAGCCTATATAAAAAAATTCTTTTTTTTTCTTTACAAATTTTTTGTTTTTATTTTATTGTAAAACTTGTATATAAAGTATATAACAACATGTGTAACAAATAGTCCAGCCCCATAGGCTAATGCAAAAAGATACTTAAGCTCTACCCAATCGACCTTTTATTTATTTTTCATTTTTTTGGTAGAGTATTCAGGCTCAAGCATAGATATAGGTCTATATCAAGTCAACCATGAAAGTTGACAACACATCACCCACTCAGGATCCTCTATGGTTGTTAAAATGTGATAACATATCACAAGAATCACGTCATGACACATGTTTAAAATTTTGAATGTTGGACTAATGTTCTGAATTTTCTAACCTTGTGTTGCACTATGATTGTAGGCATGACATTACCACGGTTTAATAGGCCGTCAAGGATTCACTCTCCACATCATCAGGTATGCAAGAGCATTTTTTATTCGTACAATTTTACGTGTGTGTGTATGTGTATATTGTTAGTATTTTATTTTAAAATAATATATGCGATCATTACATGCATTATGAGTAAAATAGTATTTTATTATTAAGAGAGTTGTTACATATATTTTAGTTTGATTCAAATTTTTTGTTTATTATTATATTAACTAGTGGACAGTTATATACGTTTAAAGTTCAGGTTTTACACCAATTTAATTTATATTTATTAAAAAATTGAACATTGGGTTAAAACCGCCCAATGAATACTTGTTTGTGGATCAATGTTTATAAAAGGGGGTTTATCTCTTGGTTTGGTTTATGGTTCTTTTTTGAAAGAAAAATATTGGTTTAGTTTGGCGACACTCTCATTTTGATCTACTTTGTGTTAAAGAAAAATATTTTGTAGTGTTTTGTTTTTCTCTCTATTTTTGAGCACGTGTGAAGTGACATTAATCGTACATTACTAGTGCAAGCAACATACAAGACAAAAAGTTTGGCTCAATTATATTCTGGAGAGTTAATTATCTGAACTCTGTTACACTAAGAGGAAACGATTAACGTCTTGAAGATAATAACCTCCAAACAGCACTTTCAAGCAGAGATGATCTCTATGATCCCCTAAATTTTTCCAATTATTTTACGATGTTAATTCCATATCGAGATCATGTTGCTCATGGTGACAATCATTGCACCGGTTCAAAAACCATTGCGTTTGGCTCAATTCGACTGTTCAGACTTAAAAAGATAATAACAAAAAATACACTTTTTGCTGACAACTCTCAGGGTCTCATTGTACTCTTAAAACCTTGCCCAACGAAAAATAAAGAAATAGATGTAGTTGCAGAGTGGAAGGAAGATGATTACATGTGTCGTGGTCACATCCTTAATGCATTTTCAGATTTTCTTTTTGATATCTACGCAAATACTGCTACGTCAAAAGAAACCTGGGAGTCTTTGGTATATAAATACAAGACCAAAGATGTAAGTAATAAAAAATTCCTTATACATAATTATATCGACTTTAAAATGAATGATGACAGGTCAATTCTTGACCAATTTCATGAGTTGAAAGTCATCGCAGATTAGATATTGCTCAAGGAATCGAAGTAGATGAAATATTCTAAGTGAGGATAGTCATAATTGAGCTACAACCCTCCTAGAAAGATTATTGGAATAAATTGAAGCATTAAAAGGGAGAGATGAGCATGGATCTGCTCGTTCAACACCTTAGAATTAAAGAGAAGTCTAGACTCTGAGATAAATAAAAGGAGTTGACAGAGTTACAATCCAAAGCCTATATAGTGGAAAATAAAAGTGAGATGAAACATACTTCTCTTGAAAGATCCAATTGACCACAATTCAAAAAGTTTTTCAAACCCAAGAAATTCCAAAAATTCAAAAGTGGTCTACTAGATAAGAAAAATATTTATTGGTATGCATGTAGAAAATTTGAGCACTTGACAAGAGAATGTTAACACAAGAAAAAAATCAAAAGATGAAGTGAATGTGACTGAAGAAAACCTAGGGGTCATGGTAATTGAGGTAAATATTGTGGGACACGAAAATGGTTGGTGGATTAATACCAGAGACACCCACAATATCTCTAATAATAGAACCACCTTCAAAAACTATGAAATGGTGGGTGCTAGAATTGAACTCCTTATGGGTAAGTTGGTGACTACTAAAGTAGTGGGAAAAAGTGATGTTGAATTGAAATTTACTTCAGAAAAAACCATAGCATTAAAGAATGTGCTTAATGTGTCTAAATATTGTAAAAACCTCGTTTATAGATATTTATTAAACAAGCATGAGTTTAGGATGGTTTTTTAATCTAACAAATTTATTTTGTCTAAGAATGGTACTTTTGTAAGAAAATGATATGCTAAAAATGAGATGTTTAAGTTGAATGTATTGAAAATCAAATCTGATTCTCTTCTTGATTATTTGAATGATTGTCGCACCCTGAAACCCATACAAATAAGGCCATGAATTTCGGCACGTGACATTAACACATCACTTCACTTTTCATTCATTCACCCATTCTTAACC
>JAOXJP010000989.1:0-18363 GCA_025762735.1 Platanus orientalis
ACAAACAGTCCAGAAAAATTAATAAAATAATAAAATATTTGATATATATATATATATATATATATATATATATATATATATATATATATATATATATCTATGAGCATTCACCAGCACACACCTTAGGAATCACCAACCAAGGCAAAAGTTTTGATATTAGATCCAGAGTTTAGTGCTCGTGGAACATTCATCCTGGAAGGAACCTTAATGATTGGGAGATCGAGGAGATGGAGTGATTACTGGCCCTCTTAGAGAATCGTCATCTGGGAGACGAGGATCTTCATGATGAGAGGATTTGGCTTCTTGATGAGGAGAAAGACTTCTCTGTCAAATCTATGTACGAGGCTTTATGGGTTCTTGCCCCTATCTGTTGCCCCAGTAAATTTCTTTGAAACTCTCATATTCCCTCCAAAGTTTCATTTTTATGTGGGTTTTATGGTGGGATCGTGCCCTAGCGGTAGACAATTTGATTGCTAGAGGTTTTGTTACCCCAAATTAGTGTTGCATGTGTATGTCAGATGGGGAATCCTTGGGTCATCTGTTCCTCCATTGTTTGAGAGTTGTGGCCCTTTGGGATTTTTTTATTGTGCGGTTTGGGGTTCCCTGGTTCAACCGGCTTTCCTTCGTGATCGTTTTCATTGTTGGCCTTCTCAGCCTCCTCTAAGTTGGAACATGTTGGGGAAGGAGATTTGGATCGTGATTCCTATGGCGATTTGTTGGTCCATTTGGAAAGAGCAAAACATGAGTATTTTTAAAGGCTCTTCAGTCCCTGATCGGAAGTTGTGCGATTATGTTTTTTCAAGTCTCTATGATTGGTTGGCCTTTTGCCACCGATGGCGTTTGTCCTAGCTACGGATCTTGGCTGTTCGACTGAGACTCCTTTATCTTCATGCTTTAGTGGTGTTATTTTCCTTGTTTTCTGTTTGTCGTTTACTTCTCTTTGGTTGCTTGTTTGTTTCCTAGAGTATGTCTTATGCTGCCGTGTTTTTGCCTTTTGTTCTTTAATATATTTCTTTATCTTAAAAAAAAAAAAAAGAAGCTTGCAAAGAGAGACCTACTCGAGTAGAGAGGAGCAACCACTGTATTTATGTAAAATTTATTCATTAATTTCAAACAAAAAGGCTATACTCTCTTATAAGAGAGCCCCCTAGGGTTACACCCTTATTACAATCTCAACCATCCATCACAATTTAATATAAGGGCCCCCACGAACTGAGCAACCGACCAACCAGGTTGTAGCCCTGTATTCTTTTAAGAAGTGAATCCCTTTAGTACTAAAAAACAATAATAAAAATCCCTATTTTGTCCCCACTGCTAATAATTAATAAAACATAACTATAAAGAGGTTTAAAGGCTCCCCACACATAAAATAGCCTCTAAACTGATGTCCCTACATGTCCTAAAGAACAAACGTGCTCCCCATCCAGAAAATGTGGGCCCCACATGTTCCCAAAGTAGAAACTTGGCAAATCTGCTCCAAATCAAACGTGGATCACATGTGGACCTCTCTCAAGTCTCCTACTCCATCCAGATGGTCAAAGGATCTCTCCTCCTCCTTTGATAAACTCCATGAACACCATGTGACATGATAAGAAGTTGCCTTTGGCATGAGAAAACTCCAATATCGCTCAAGCATGTCTGGATTAATCTGCTGTAGCTTGTCTTGGGTCAACCAAGTATTGTCTATCTCGGCTTGTCTTCCACTTGACAAGGTACTTTGGTAACCCCCTTGTCTAGTAGAAATTGCTTGCTCATTCAAGATATACTCTACCTGCTCCCGTTTCTGTTGTAAAGGTGGCGATGGTGGAGTGGGTTGGTTGAATTGAGGTACAATATTAGTGGAGTCTGCAAAAGGATCTATAAAAGGAGAAACAATGGCATGGTAAGGAGAAACAATGGCATGGTATGGGACTAGGTTCTCAACATTAAATGTCGAGCTAATCCCTAAGTCAACAGGTAAATCAGGAATATACATTAGCTCCAATTCTTTTCAAAATTTTAAATGGCTTAGAACACGTGCATGTAGTTTCTTAGCAATTCCAGGTTGGAATTGCTTGGGCCAAAGTCCCGATCTCCCTCTTGAAACACTTGATGTACTAGACGAGAATCAACAGATAGCTTCTAATGTTCATTGCTAAATATAATCTTCCTATGAATCTTTGCATGCAATGTATGAATGTGCTGTGCAACGATGATCCAAACTCGGATGGTTTATGGGTGACTGACATGGGAATGAGGTCAACAGGAGCCCTAGGTTTATAACCAACAACAATCTCGAAGGGACTCATATCTGTGGTCCTATTGACTGAACTATTATATGCAAACTCAACCGTGGATAATATGCCATCCCAAGTTCTAAGGTGATCCCCAACTAGACACCTAAGAAGGTTGCCTAAACGCTGGTTCACCACTTCAGTTTATCCATTTGTTTGTGAGTGATAAGCAGATCATTTTCCAAAGTGTCTTCCAAAAATAATTCACGAACTTGACATCTCAATCAGACATAATGGATTGAGGAACATCATGTAATCTAACAACTTCATCAAAGAATAATTTTGCCACTCTCGAAGCATTAGAGGTTTTAGAGCATGGTATGAAGTGGGCCATTTTGGAGAAATGATCTACAATGACCAGAATGGAATCATGTTGCCTAGGGGTCCGGGGTAAGCCTAGCACGAAATCATACTCACATCTTGCCATGGAATGTGAGGAACTAGCAAATGCGTATATAATCTTGATGTCTATTTCCTTTATTTTGCTAGTTGACAAGTATGACATTGCTCTATAGTTTTGGTCACGTCCCTCTTAACGATTGACTAGTAAAATCGATATTCAACCAAAGCAATGGTCTTGTCTTAGCCAAAGTGGCTTGACAAGCCTCCTGCATGTAACTCACACACTAGGAAGTTACATACTAAGGTGCGGGGAATACACAGACGTGCATCCCTAAGGAGATAGCCATCTTGTAAAACATAATCATGTAGACTCGCAGATGGATCACTCAATCAGGTCCTATTGACCTCCCCAAAATCTGAACATGAATCATAAGCTTCCTTCAGCTTTTCAAATCTAGTCACCTCAACCTTCATGGAATGCAGTAAGGCGATTTTGTGGTTTAAGGCATTGGCGACCTTGTTTTCTACACCGGCCTTATGCTTGAGGACAAAAGTGTATTCTTGAAGAAACTCAATCCATTTAACATGCTTAGAATTAAGTTTCTTCTGAGAACCCAAATACCTCAAGGCCTCATGGTTAGAAAACAGGATGAACTCATGTGGCAATAAATAATGTCTCAAATATCTTAAAGCTTATACAACTGCATAAAATTCCTTATCATAAGTGGAGTACTTCTATTTAGCCTCGTTTAGTTTTTCGCTAAAATAGGCTACTGGGTGACCTTCTTGCCTTAAAACTCCACCTATTCCTACTTCAGATGCGTTACATGCCACCTTAAAGATTTTAGAGAAGTCTTGTAGGCGCATGACCGAAGCAGAAGTCATCCTTGACTTAATCTCTGCAAAGGCCTTGGCAATTGATTTAGTCCATTGAAACTCCCATCTCTCGAGACAATTTGTAATGGGAGTCATCATTGTACTAAAATTATGAATGAATCGCTTATAAAAGGTAGCCAAACCATGGAGGCTTCATACATCATTTATATTCTTTGGTTTGGGCTACTTTATTGGAGCTCTGACCTTTTCAGGGTTGGCGAACATTCCTCTCTCAAACACTAAATCCTAAGAATACAACTTGTGGAGTCAATAATGCACACTTCTTAAGGTTCACAAATAATTTCTCCTTATTCAAGAGATTGCACACCTCTTTCAAGTGTCCCAAATGTTGCTTCTTGGTAGTAGTACTATAGATCAAGATATCACCAAAGTATACTACCAAGAACTTACCAATGAATGACCTTAACACTTGAGTCATAATCATCATGAATGTGCTAGGAGCATTAGACAGTCCAAAAGGTATGACTAGCCACTCATATGGCCCATCCTTCGTCTTGAAGGCGCTTTTCCACTCATCCCTTGGTTGGATCCTAATCTAGTGGTAACCACTTTTAAGATCAATTTTGGAAAATATTGTGACAGTTGCCATCATGTTTAATATCTCATCCAGTTTAGGGATGAAAAACCGGCATCATACCGTAATCTTATTAATGGCCCTGCTATCCACACACATTCTCCAGGACCCATCTTTCTTGGGTGTGAGGAGAGCATGTATGACACATGGGCTCATGCTTTCTTGAATGAATCATTTATTTAACAGATCATCCACTTGCCTTTTCAATTTGGCATGCTTAGTTAGATTTATTCGATAATGAGGCAAGTTTGGTAACGTAGCTCCTGGGACTAAGTCTATAGTGTGTTTTATGTCACGCATGGGAGGTAATTCACTGGGTAAGTCCTTAGGAAATATGTCACTAAACTCAGCCAAGACTGGCTCTACCTTAGAAGGGTACTCATGAGTAGAATCAGATGTCACTTCCTTGAATACCACAACATATACCATAGTTTTCCCTTTAATCTCTTATTCAAAATTCTTGGCTCCAATTATATGTAAGGATTTAGACTTACCATCTTTGACATTCTTGCCTTTGCTCACCTTTTCCTTCACCTCAAGCTCAGCCTTTGGTGCTTTTGGAACCAACTTGATTCTTTTATCTTGGTACTCAAATGCACATGTATCAAACCTGCCATACAATGTGACATTCAAGTCATACAACCAAGGCCTACCCAGTATGATATATCTTATGTCCATGGGGACTATATCACACCATATGGTGTCCTTATAAGAGTATAACTCTATAGGTACTTGACAGCTATGTGATACTGGGATGGAAGTTGCATTGACCCATGCATGATGCAACCTTGTAGGGACGAGGATGTGACACTGGTGAAAGTCCCAACTTCTTGATGGTACTAGTGGACCCATTATCAATAATGAGCTTACAGGTCTTTTCACTAGATTTAACATATGTATAGAAAACATTGGTCTTGCACCAATCATCCTCTTGTTTGGGTTGTATGAGAGCACATCTCACAACCCACAGTGGGACCTCGTGGGAAGAAAGAAAGTCATCAGCCTCACCCAGATAGGCTAGATGTCCATCTTCATCACCTATGTCCTCATCATCGCTAGGGGTTCCATAACCTGGACAAGTATCGTCCTTAGGTTCTTCTGAACTCCCCTCTTCTCTAGGACCAACTCTCTCCACTCTTGTGTCCTTGATGTATAAGTTACTCATCTTCGTAGGACACTGTGCTCCTATGTGGCCACGACCCCCGCATTTAAAACATCCACCAGATATAGGTGCCTTGGGAGTCTTTCTGGCAATTTCTTTGCCCTTGTCTTGCTTTGAAATGGGCCTAGGGTTGCTAGATAACCCACGTTGAAATTGTCCCCCGGCTTGAGGCCTACTTGAAGACATCTCAGGTCTAAAATCAATCCTATGGGCCTCAAAAGGATGCAGGGCTTGAGGTCTCAAATAGTGCTCAGACTCTTGGACTATCCTAAAGGTTTCATCCAAGTCATTAACTCTATGGGGTATCAATTCCCTTTGTAGTTGTGGTCGAAGTCCTAACCTGAATCTACTCAACGTGGCAGCAGGATCCTTAACAATATTGCACCTCAACAGGAGCTCCTCAAAGCAGTCATTGTACTCAATGATGGACATACTACCTTACTACAAGGAGTTCCATTGATCCACTAGCCTGGAATGATGGGACAGGGGTAAATATTTCTCTTTAAGTTTCTCTTTCATGTCATCCCAACTCTCTATAGGATTTTGGCGCCTTAACTATCTCTGGCGCTCTACATTGTCCCAATGACAATGAAGTTTTGCTTGCCCAACCATTTTCATCTTGGCAAACTTGACCTTGCGCTCATTGGACAAATGTACCATTCAAAGTAGGTATCCATTCAAGAAAGCCCTTTGGATCGGATTTTCCTTCAAATTGGGGTGCCTCCACTTTAATCGATCTCATGTCCAGGTCATCATAATCTCTTGGGAGTGTGTCATTTAGGGGAGGGGTGTTCCTTACTCTAGTATTCCTTCTATCTAGAGTTTCCTTCTGATCCCTTCTCCTAGGGTTGTCTCCTCTACTGATCCTTCACTCTTGGGCCTCGTATTTTCTATCCCATCCATCCTTTGGTTCATGCTCCTAACATCTAAACTCATTGCATTCATCTCCTCCCTCATTTGACTCATGGCCTCATTGGTGGCCCTCACATCTTGTGACACAACTGTTGGATAAGTTGGGTCAAGTCAGGGTGTCTTGCAGTCATCTATGGATGGTAGTTGGTACCTGATCTAAGGGGCATATACTATCTAATATGGGATGAAGGTAGACTCTTGAGGGTCTTCCTAAAACCAAAGGTGATGATGGATGTGTGTGCAGCCCAAGTGATGCATGCAATGAGACACTACACCTAACTCAATCCAAAATATGTATGCTGTGTAGACAAGGAAATGTGAGTGTATGATACAACAATGGATGGATTGAGGAGGTTCAAATCAGATTTAAAAGCAATGCTCACAATAACCAAGATTCCTACTCTCTAACCAAATACACCAAAGTCCTTTCAGTTTTCAAGTTATGTTTTGACATAGGTACCAAAGAATAGACCATAAAATGAAGAAAAGAACTAGCTATGGGCTGATTCTAGACTATCTGTTTAGGGTCTGCAAGCATTCAATATTAAGTACCTATTTGGCTTGATCGGTATTAAGTTTGGCTTAGATAGGTTAAACAGCCCACAATGGGATGTTTTAGATAGTTGTTTGGTGCTGGACAGCAAGTAGGGAGATGGATATATGGAAGGTATGTGCTGGTCAATGGCCAAGAGGGGTGAATTTATATGATTTGGGTGCTGGGCAGCAGGCTAAGGGATGGTTTTGTGGGTGGTTTGGGTGCTGAACAACAAGTAGAAGCAATGGAGATACAGGGATTAGTATCTCCTGGTGTAGAAGAGCTCTTGAAATGGAGACAACAGTGTTGATAGCAGCACCTGAGAAGATGAGACAGCCTCCAGCAGCAGTACTTCAGCAACTCAATCACAAATCATTGATGCAGATCACGTAGCTCTCCAACACACAGCATTCAGCAATGCAGTAGTGCAAGGATGGACAGTCGTGGACAGATGCGGCAACCACTTGAAGTAAGATATACTCAAATAGAAGCAATGGTGCACTCTTCAGCAAATCAGCAAGTCAGTCGTAATGGCAGTGGCAAGGCAGCAACAACACAGTTCCCCAAACGAGATGTAGAAGTTGGGATTGGTATTATAGGGGATATCTGTGAGCAATCACCAGCCCACATCTCGGGAATCACCAACCAAAGCAAGCTTTGATATCAGAAAGCTTGCAAAGAGAGACACCTACTCGAGTAGAGAGGAGCAACCACTGTTTTGCTGTAAAATTTATTCATTAATTTCAAATAAAGAGGCAATACTCACTTCTAAGTGAGCCCCCTAGGGTAACATCCTTATTACAATCTCAACCATCCATCACAATCTAATCTAAGGGTCCCCATGAACTGAGCAGCCGACCAACCAGGTTGTAGCCCTGTATTCTTTTAAGAAGTGAATTCCTTTAGTACAATAGTACCTTAGGAGAGGTGAGAACTTAGGATGAGATTATAAAACTTTTTTGTTTAATGAATAAAAAACTTTATTAAAAGAAAAAGGGATGAGAAATCATCTAAGAACAACAAAAAGAAAAGGAAGATAAGACCCCCAACCCCGAATAAACTTGGGAGGCGAAGAAACCAAGAAGAGGAAACCCCCCACCCTAACCAGAACAACTCCAATTACAAAGGGGATCATCCTATTATTTCTTTACAGCCCCTACCAAGATCCTCAACCCTTAGAAATCCACAATCCTTACATTGAGAAGACCAATACAAAATTTTCTCTTTGGCCCTTCTGTTAACTTGAAATGAAAATTCTGCATGCCCCTCAAAGACCATCTTGTTTTTCTCAAGCCAAATTGACCAACACAGTGCCGCCGGAACAAGCCTCCAAATCATTTTCCCTTTAGCAGAGAATGCCTTGCCCCTCCAAGAGAAGAGGAGCGCAATGTACATCAAAGTCCCTAAGAATTCCAAACCAGACCTCCCAAGCGAAGAGATAATGCAATAATATGTATGTAACTGACTCACCATCCCTCTTGCACAAGTTGCATACATTGGTGAGGATCAAACTGATGCAACATCTATACAATGGCTGGAGAAAGTGTATCCTATATGGAGGTCCAAGCTCACTAACGTGCAACAATAGAGTCCAAGATGTGTGGGGTAGTTGATATTTAGAGAGTTGATGTAACAAGACTTTTTGTGCCAATTATTTGTGGATTTTTGGTTAAGGGGTATTCCTTTGTGATAAGGCTTATAGCCAGGGGTAAAGTAGGAAGTGAAGTGCTGGTCGTCCATCTAGTCTTTTTTGTCTTTTTGTCAGGCTACTAAGTCAACATATGGGGCCCACAACCAAGTTGGTTGACTGCCCCATAAGTTGCCTAGTAATGGCAGTCTAAAAATTAGGAAAGTTCTATTAGAATGTTTGAGGAGTTGCTAAATTTAATGGTTTCTAAAATTTGAACATGCAAAGCCTATCAAAGGCTCATTGATGAGGACATCAGGGGCACATCCATAGGGTGTACCAACAATAAAGGAGGATCGAGCCTCATTCATTGTGGCTCGAGTAGCTCGGGACTATGCGGGGCCCACACACCAGCTCATGTGGGGCCCACTTGAGGACGTTCTTGAAGGAGTTAGATTTATTTTTGTGTTTTATTTGCTGTTTTGTTTATGTGTAGTAGTGTTACATTTAATTTTTGTGGGTGGGACAAAGGGAAATATCATTTTTGATTTTGGGTTTATGTAAAGAGAGGTTGGGGCATCACTTAAAAAAAAACCCTACTCTTTTGAAATTTTAATGAAGGATTTTATGAGATATGCTAATGATTGTTGCTGCTACCTAACTATCCAACGATTGGAGATCTAGGAGGCTTCCTAGGTCGGTGCAAGCTTGGTGAGAGGCCAAGACTATCGGATTCTCTTATTCCTTTTTTTTTATTGTGTTCTAATGGTTGTGAGGATTAAAGGCTGATTTACTGCTGGTTTTCTCTTTCCTAAGCCAAATCTAGATTCCCTTGAATTCCTTTGTTACTGATTTCAGATAGACACAAGACTCATTGCTGAAATTTTATACCCAAATCTCCAAATCTTTGTGGGGATCTATAGATTTGAAAATTTCTGGTTGTTTTAGTGCCAAATTTCTTGTTCTCATTTGTGTTAGCCACATGCAGAAATTTTCTGGGCATTCCTAGGCCCATGACCTAACCCTAACGGGCCCGAATTGGATCCCCAACTAACCCCGCCATTCGGTTGAATCGAAGGGGCTAAATTCCCCTCATCTGCTATGAGAGTGCAGGCCCCGTGTGACCTCTTGTGGACCTAACATATGCTGCCTGCACACAGCACCCTGCGGCAGTCCGGGTTGATCTTGTTCTCTTTATCTAATGTCATTAAAGGGACTGATCAGTGCCCTTTTACACTTATGGTATAAAACAGAACCTACTCTGATTGATTTTACTTATGCTATTTTGTTCCCAACTCAGCAACATTGAACCTTTACTTAGAGCTTGACTGGGTTTCTCAATTTTGATAGGAGAATTACACACGATTATGTCTGAAAATCTATTTCTATAACTCTATGGGATTGGAACTGCTGGTATGTACATGGTTGGATCTGAAACTGATTTCCTTCTTTGAGATTGAGTGGATATGATTGATGAATGGGAATTTAGTTTATCCCAATTATTATTTGTGTAACTTCCTAGAATCTCTTTACTTACATATTGTTGGCATACATGCTGCATCACCCCACACAACAAGTAATGAAATCAGCGTAGAGAATTCAATTTTTTGGTGTTTGACTAAGTGTGGTTGTGTGGACCCCTTGTTATCCCTCTCTCTCTCTCTCCCTCTCCCTCTTATTCTCTTCCTCTACGTTCTTTTTCTCCTTCCCTCCTCTTCTCTTCCGTAACGACAACCCTTCTCTTCTTTTTATTTCTCATATTTACTCTATCTATTTTCATCTCTTATATATTTCTATTAATCCTTTTTCTTTCTACCTTTCCCCTCTAGAAGATATCTCTCCCGTCATACTACAAGGATGCTGAAAATCTGTAAGAACTCCAAGTTGGTACAAACAATCAAGCAAGACTTATGTATGTGTCGTCCCAAAAGAGAGTTAGATTCAAGCAAGGATGTTATATGGGTTTAGTAAGGGTCTTATAAGGGAGTAACATTTATTTTATGTGTCTATATATTAAGGCCAATAGTGTCAAAATTTTTGTTGGTTCTTTTTTTTTAGCGTAATCCCATTTTTGATGTTTAGCCCATTATTTCAAAGGTCAATACTTGCTCTTTTTGCCTGATTTTGGTGTCATTAGATAGGTTTTTTCAGTTACCTCTCTAATGAGACTAAGATTGCACAAATCCGAGGTGATTTAGAAAAGTTATGACCAAATTACTAAGGGTGTATCAATGAAAAACGAGAATATTGTTTTTTAGAAAGTCTTAAGTTTTAGTAGTTTAGACTTTGAAAAATTTTATGTTTTGGAAAGTCATGGAATTAGGAAAACTTGTGCAACAAGTTATTAATGTTTTTAGCAAGTTTAGGATTTTAGAAAGTGTGTTTCAGGAAGTTTCAAATTTTACAAAGTTTAGGCAACCAGTCATATGTATTTTAGAATGTTTCTTTATCTATAAAGTTCTAAATTCTTTGGGTTGTAACCCTATTTAAAGGCACCCCTTCCTCATAATTTTACAGTGAGGAATATTGAGTTCAAGTATGAATTTGGGTGGTTTCTAAGGTGTGGTTGTGGCCATGTTCTCCTCTCCAAGGGTTGATGCCATCTCCTAGGTTGCCCTTTCTCTCCATGTGAATTGTAGCACCCTAGTGCATTTGTGAGTATCCATCTCACCCTCCCTCTTTCTCCCAGGTATCTTTCTCATCTTCATCTCTTTCTACTTTTCTCTTACTTTCTTATTCTCCTCTCTTTCTTTCCCTCTTCTTATTTTTCTTCTTGAACCTCCATTAACAAAGCTTCAAAGATTTTGAAATTTCATGATTTGAGTTGTCAAAACTTATTCAAATATCTTGAAATTTTAAATATAGAACCCTTAAACATGTCAGAAATTACCCTAAAATTTTCAGAATTTTCTAATGCGTCAGAGGGGCATTTGGTAATTTTTGGATTTCTATCCAAAATTATAAAAATACCCTTATGGGTCTTTTTCTATTCCTTTTCATTCTAACCTCTATTCTACTATTCAATATCTTGATTTCCCCTACTTTGTGGCTACTTGATTGCTTTAAAATCCAATTCTTGAAATATCTTGCTTCCGCACTTTGAATCTAATAATTATTTGAGCCTCTTGGGATGTCCTGCATCAATTTTTGGTATCGTCTCCATTGTTCTGCATCACAAATGAAAGCAATTAAAGAGAAGCTTCAACAAGAGAGTTAGAGACCACTTGTTGCCCCATTAAGAGCTTCCATTGACAGCATCTTTCAATCAGGTTTGAACCTTCTTTTGATCCTAGATAACCTTCTTCAAACTCCTTTTACAGCTTCTATTAAATTTATGCCTTTTATCTTTTGTATTACTTATCACAAGTTGTCAAAACCAATATTTTCTAAGTTTTTATTTCATTGAAATCAGCCGTCCTACTCAATTTCTTTCTTCCCTTTTTTTTGTTAGATTTTTTTATCCCTTAAAGTTATCCTACCAAACCCCTCAAATTCCCCTTCAAAACCCCTTATTTTCTGTGCTTAAGTAGAGATTTTTCCCAATTTTGGTTTAGGTTTTCTGTACATAAAGTAGTCTTGGACTGTTTATTTTTTCTTCAAAGATTTGACCTACCAAACCTACTTCAAATTTCATGAAAATTTGAACATAGAAGCTTCCCCAAAATTTTCAGAATTTTCTGACGCATGCCAGGGGCATTTTTGGTAGTTTCACCAATTCAGCCATAAATTACAGAAATACCCCTGGGCCAAAAATTGCAGAATTTTACATTTGTATTGAGATTCTATTAACGCACATTGGTAAGGTTGCTCCATTGTGACCTGGGCGTCACGGGTTCGAGTCACGGAAACAGCCTCTGTGCTTGCAGGGGTAAGGCTGTGTACATCTGACCCTCCCCCAACCCTATAGTGGTGGGGGCCTCGTGCACTAGGACTGCCCCTTTATTGAGATTCTATTAACCCATACATCCTGTGTGTACTTTCCCTATACCTTCTGCATTACAAACCTTTCTTTCTCAGCCAATTCCCCCAAGGAGGCTGTCCACATGAAGAACTGAACCTTGTGGGGAACCGTATGCATGTCCCTCCATGGAATTTTAAAGGGATTTGGATCTATCGTAGTGGTCCACATAAGACTTCATGCTGTAGAGTCCATTAGGACTTGCAGCCCACACTTTTCTGTCCTAATTAGGCATCAGCAACGTGGACTCAAGCCTACCAAGCTAGTTTGCGATGTTCTTAGCTCCCAATCAAAGTTCGAGTGTCTAAAGATTGGCTGTCACACTGTTGCCCCTTGAACTATTTCACTATAATCTGAGACCAAAGCGAGCGGATTCGCTGCCAGCAAGAACACCGAAGGGTACTCCCTCTTTAGAGGCTGATTGCCACACCAAGTATCCTCCCAAAACCATTTCCTCTGTCCAGTCCCCACATCTACTCTCAGACCCTCCTTAAACCCATGAAGAAGCTTCATAATACCTTTTCAAGGCATTATGTTTGGTGGAGGAGCACATATTAATTCTAAGAGTTGGCTATCCATGCTGAATTTGAGTATGATGAAGATATCTTGGTAGCTATATACAACATTGAGTTGAAGACTTAGATATTTGTGGCTCTTTTCTTCAACAGATTTTGTTTTTTCTTCTATGGATGATGTCTTCCACATTGTTTTCCTTATTGATGAAGATTTGAAGAGAGCATTTTTTGATGGCTTATTACTAAAGCTATTTTTAGAGATGAGAAAGTGAGTGTGGAGCTTATTCCTGCTGTTACAATAGACTGTGGGAATTGGGAAACAAGATGAATGCATCAAAGAGGAGGACACCAGGTGGTTTAAGTGCATTGGCAAGGGCAACTTTCGTATGAGTGTCCTAATAAGAACCTTAACTTTGCAGAGGTAGATTAGGAAAAAGGCTAAGGATGGAGACAAGTAAGTTGATCTCCAAAATGTTTCTTAATGAGTCTGAAGTTGCCATAGATGATAATGATTTCTCTTTTGATGATTTTGGAGGTGTTGCATGGTTAAAGTATTACAGTAGAGTGGGGACTGGGGGGTGGAAAATTATGTTTATGATCATTGATGGTGGCATTGAAGCTAATGTAATTGCCGAGTAAACTGTGGACAGATTGAAGTTGCCTACATAGTTACACCTTGTGTGGGTTGGATAGATGTCCTCTGGAGGTTGAACTAAGAGATGTTTGGTGTCTGCCAAGGTACATCGATATTTAGATAAGGTGTGGTATGATGTGGTATCAATTCTACAAATATTTTGTTAAGTCAACCTTGGATCTACAGCGAATGGATATTGCACAATGGGTTTGGGAACATCTATAAGTTTAAGCATCAAGAGAAAGTGGTTGTTCTAAGAAGCATAAGGATGGAATCTTAACTTCCACTAGTTGTTTCTTTCAATCCTTTCTATCAAAAGATATTATCAGAAATGGCAGAATTTGTAATCGAAGTAGAGACTAAGGTTATTTTACAAGAAGGGCCAGACAAATTGCATTAAAATATCAAGAATGTGATGGAGTTTAATAATAGTGCAACACGTCTAGAGAGAGTCTGCAAGAAATACCTTATATATCAATCACGGGTGTTTTTGCATTTTTCAGCCTCAAGGGAAGATCACCAGTCTTTCTAATTTTTAGTAGTGGTGTAGTAGCTTGGAGGGTTTTTCTTTCTTCAGTTTTTGGGTCAACGATATTTTATTTATTTATGAAGTAATTAGTAGTCACATGACTAAGTAGTCTTGTTATTGGTCATGTGAAGGTCTTAAGATGTCATTTGAATTTCAAGTTAGATGTCTATTATTTCTTGTTGGGAAATTATATAAACGAACATGGAGATACATCAGATTTGAGTTTTGAGTTAAGTCTAAGTGATATTAGGAGTGTCATTAGTTAAGTCTGAGCCAAAGTTTGAGGTTGACGCTGGACAATCACCCTTGTCTCTTTGTATTAGATCTTCATTGTAAAAGCATGTTTTGGAGATTTAAATAAAGAAAACTCTATTGAAAGCTGTGGTTCTCTGGTTCTGTGTGACCTGAATGTTGGATGGTGTGAAGTCATCTAAAGCTTGTTTCTAGTGGATTGACCATCTCTAGATGTAGGTATGGGCTTAGATCTATCTATTTTGATCTTAGTTATGGCATTATTCTAGTCCTAATGTCTGTCTTTTTTTTGTTTGCCAAAAGAAAATGGTTTAATAATAACGGGGATAAGGCATCCCCAAGAAAAACAAGAGAGAGCTCAACAGCTACTAAGATGTCGGAGTCTCGAACAAGATTGACCCACCCCCTTTTGATAAGCACAAAAGAATGGTTAGCAAATTCTTTACATTTTACAGCCCATAAGGAAACCCTGTCTTTAGCCCTCTTTAACACTTGAAAAGACGGCTCTGAATAATTGTCAAAAGTCCTAATGTCTGTTCTGAGATTTTGTTCTTTGTAATCTGTATTTTTCTATTTAAATTGTTAATATTTGAGCTCCTAGTGTGGTCCGATAAAGCAGAGGGCCTAATTCAGTCATTATATAGGTTATTCAATTGAGTTCTATTACCTATAATTCTTCTCAGATTTCTTCTACTTGAATTTTCTCTAATTCTTATTTCTGGCCTGTTTGATTTTTCTGTTTATAATCATAATAGTTCAATCAATTTATTTCAAATTCGTAGCTTTCAGTTTGAGTGCTATATCTATAAAATCCAGCAAGGAGTACGTGAATAATTTGGTTCAATTGAACTCTGATTTCAACTTAGCAAACCCTTAATTTGTAGGATTGTAGAAATCCTATATTCTTACATCATAATTGTTGTTTGTACTGGTGAGTTAATGTTCCAGTAAAGTTACATTTCTCATTCTTTGTTGATCTTATATATACATGATGTGTGATTGGTTGCTAATATGCCCTTCTTCTTGATATGCATCCATGCATGATTAGTTATTTGGTTGCTACTTGCTATCGTGATCTTTCTTTTTGATATGCATGAAGTTGCCTCTTTGCTTTTTCTTTCTTCAAATTTTGTATTACTTATGCCATCAGAGTCTAGAGCATTTGAAGATCTGATATCAATTTGAGATTCTAATATGAAGTTTCTTTTTATGTAGTGCTTATTTTATCTTGTGCTTTTCTATTTGCGCTCAATCACAATAATGAATGCTTACTCATCTTTGTAGGGACTTTGGCCCAGTTTTGCTGGTTTAACTTTGCTTTTTATCTTTTATTGAATCCTTTTTTTTAATTTCTTTAGTTGGACTTTTTCTTGTGTGGTGGTGGTGGGATCCTTAATTGCATATATGGCATTGCACCTGTATTGTCTCTTTCTCTAAATGATATTTTGTACTTTTTAGCAAGTTGGTAGTTGTTTATCAAGGGTAGACCAATCGCCTTCAGAATCAATGCAAACTGCACTTTGTCCCTCCATGAAGGCACTGGTCGCTGATGAACTTCTAAGGCATTCTGATATAGATGTGAAAGTTGCGGTGGCATCATGTATCAGTGAGATCACAAGAATAACTGCACCAGATGCTCCTTATGATGATGAACAAATGAAGGTACTTAGAATACCTTAATTTGAATTTCATGCTTTAACCCATATTTTTAGTTTTGATGGAGTTCTATTGTAATGGCAATGTAAGTTTCTTGTTATTTCTTGTGAATTTTACGCCTCTGAACTTGGTATGTTTTCCCATTTTGTTTCTGTGCAGGAAATCTTTCAGTTGATTGTAGCTGCATTTGAGAAATTGTATGATACATCCAGTTGCTCATATACTAAGAGAGTTTCGATTCTTGAAACTGTGGCAAATGTTCAGTCATGTCTTGTGATGCTGGACCTCGAATGTGATTCATTGATTCTGGAGATGTTCCAGCATTTCTTTAAAGCCATAAGGTTAGAACCCCAACATTAGTGATTTTATTATTGCTTATTGTCTTAGTCGATTTAATTCAAATTCACCACTGAACTAGACTGGAATTTCTTCTGAACTTGTTTGTTTGTGAAAGTACTTGTTAAATTTACTCAGATAACTGTGGTATAGTAGTCCTCAGTGTGGAATAGGAATGTTTAACCATAGAGTGGAGGTTTTACACATGTTTTGTTACATTTTTTATCTAATAACTTCACTCAACTAATGATACTTATATTGCAGGCACTGCCCTGTTCATACATATCATGATCACCTGTGCATGGCATGTGCATATATATAATATTTCTCCCTTGGGCTTACTGTTTTCTTATTACATAAATGTTGCAACATAGACATAACTGTTTCTATAGAAGGAGCTATGTTTTCCATTTAGATAATTGAGTTGTCTAAATTTTTTGAATGCCAATTTTGTTGTAACTATTTTATGGTATGTGAGCATGCAAAAACAGTCATTATATATGCTGTTTGGATTGGATGGTGATGTATATTATGACAAAAACTTTTAACTGCAAGTGGTGGTTTTTTAAGCTGGCTGCCAAAATGATACTTTCTTCAGTGGTTATTTTTTATTTTCTCACAAGACACTGATACTTACCTTGTCACTACATTAGTGGTGGGTTCCAGTTATTTTACTAGAGTAAAGCCTAAACTATTGCAGATTTTGTAAAGGATGAAGCAAAGGAGAGGAAGGCGTGAATTGAGATAGTGAGAAAAGATTTGAAGAAGCTTGCTTTAATAGAAGATATGGCTCTTATAGTGAAATAGAGAAAATGAGGTGGGAGCATATTGTGTAAAGAAGAAAAAGTTGGAAGGCCATGGATAGTTCTCCATGGATTGTCTAGTAGTTAGATTTAATTTTCTGTTTTTTAGAGTTTTCTGTATTTTTTTTTAAAGTGTAGGGAGTTAAGTTTAATTAGGTAAAATATTGCCAACTAGTTAGGAAATTAGGGGTGTACGACCAGCCCTCTTTTGAGTTTCTTTTTATGTAAAAGAAATTCAAATTCTAAGGGGCCCACAATAGCTGGTCATACAGCTCAATATTCTCCCAGATATTTTAAAATTTTGAGATATTTGTGGGGCCCATTTAAGTTGGACGACAGCCTCAAGAATCTCCCAACATTTTGAAGATTTTTTAGAGATCTTTGGGGCCTACAAATATTAAGTTGTCAGCCCTAGTCCTTTTATATTTTTGGAGTCTTTTTTTTTTTCATTTTGGAATCTTATCTCTTTGGGAATTTTATTTTAATAGGACTCTTGACTTCTAGAGAGTCTTTAGTTCAGGGAGGTTTACATAAGGTAGAATTTTATTAGGATTTTATCTTATTTCAAATAATTGAAATGCCTATTTAAAGAGGCTATTGACATCAATAATAAAGTAGGTGAATTATGAATTAATAAAAATTTGTACACGTGTGTGTGTGTGAATATGGGTTGTGACTCATCTCTTATCCCCTAGGGTAGGAGATCGTAACTCCTATTTTCTATCTTCTCCTCTCTTCCTCATGTGAAGAGCCAACTCCATCCCACTCTTTTCTCCTCTTTTTATCTCCTCTTTACTCCTCCCTCTTTCTTTATTCTTCTTCCTCTTCTGTCTAGCTGATTTATGGCTAGCCCCTTTCTCTTGGCTGGTGCTGCATCACTGCAGGTCTTTTAACACTTGCTACCCAGATTTTCTAGAATCTGACCCAGCAGAGTTCTCATATTTCACCTTCTTTCTCTTATCTGATCTCTTTGAAACTTCGTGGGTTGCTTTTTAACTCTCCAACCTTACTTTCTTTAAGATTTGAGATCCTTTGGGTCTTCTTAAACTTTGTTCTTGAGAGCCTAAGTTCTGTCCAACACTACAGCAGCATATTTTCATCCCACAACAGCAGGATCTGACAGCCATCCCTAGGCTGTCTTGCACCAAAATTCTATGCGGATTTTGTTGCAGTTCTAAATATAAATGATTGAGTGTGAATATGAACTGGATGTATATGATTTAATGCTACATAATTTACTTATGTGAATATTACTATTATGTTAGTTATCCAAAATCCTTATCTTTTAACTCCGCCAATGTTTGTATCTTCAGACATTGCCGGTCCCAAGCCCGGATAAAGGAGGAGGGTGGCGTCAG
>JAOXJP010001000.1:0-18363 GCA_025762735.1 Platanus orientalis
CGCCAATGCAAGGGACAAATCTGTCTTAAGGACATAGTGTAACACTAGCCTTGATCTACTTCGGTGAAGTTTTCATCATCTGAATCAAGTAAGTATTTCATTTATTTGATTTAAGTAATTTTCATATTTTATAGTGTAATGCACATGTATGTAGAATACTTAAATAACAATGTCGAGATAACAAACTTGAGGAACTACAATTGCAATGGATATAACAATTTCATCAGCACAATTAAATTAGGCAAGTGTTGCAATACTTAAAATCATAAACAATGAAGGCACACATACACAATTGTGATAGTGGTTCAATGACCTTTGGTCCCTACTCCATTCTCGATAAGTTCTTCTTTGAGTTATGTTGATTTTTATTAATAAACAATCTAATATAAGAAAATCAACTAAAACATAATTTGAACTTGTAAGTTTAGCAATTCTCAAAATTGTCTTCTTCCTTTGTGAGTGATCCACATCCAGTGACTATGATAGATGCACACATGTTCAATGACTCTGATGGACACTTCATATAGTGTAAATGAAAGATTTGTAGCAGTAACTTAAATCTCCTTATAAGCAGATGTAACTCCCCGAACCATGACTCGGATAGCATCCATATACGTCCGGGATTTGGATTGTTACATTGATTTGAAAACCAATGCTCCACAATCCAATAATCTTACATGTACACATTATCTCATGGTTTCTTTCCTTATACTTCAAGTACACTAATTTGATAGTCCACAGTTTAAGTCTAAAATTAGCAAAAGAGATACAATATCTAATGATCCACAAGAGTTCAATATGTCATAGTGAAAGTCTCAGCATAACATGTACATGTCAAAAATAATGCACCAGAAGAATGATATAAAGCTCCAAAGTATATTACTTTATCGAGATATCTAAACAACTACATAATGGAGTGCTCTTTCAACTAAACATAAGCCAAAGGGAAACATATATAATTTCTCCCAATAATGTCCATAAAATATAAATGATCCAAAGTATTTTAATCTTAAATATGATTACAAGACAAAAGTGTTTGAATCATTGTAACAAGTCTTTATGAGTGAAAGACCTGCGACCATAGTCAGTCTAAAAAACATAACGGTTGGGCTAGTCTCAACTTGTAACCAATCATACTGACTATAAATAATATGAGGTAAGAAGCATAAGTTAGGGTACTAACATGTCTAGAAATCAATGCAGAAAGTAACCATAGTCAAAACAACAGTAGTATCATGCTAGTATGAAATTGAGCAATAAATAGCTACCAAAATAAAATCCAAAGTTTTCAAACTGAGCATATTCGGAGTCAAAGTCTATAAGAGATATCCAATATCCAAAGGTACATGCAAATCGAAGAGTCCAATACAAAGTAGTTAAGTACAAAAATCAAAGTCCAAATATGAGTCCAATAACGAAAATGTCCATAATCCAATGGTTCAAAAGGTTTAAAGTACAATGTTTTGAAAGGTCCAAACTTTAATGATTTGAAAGGTCCAAAGTCTAGATAATACATGTATTTACTCGAAGGTCGGGGCCCAGAGGTGTCTAAAGGGGTTCAAAGTAAAGTATCTCTATGCTCTATTCAATTCCATAGGCAAAGTCCAAATATCTTGTCAAACCCCAAAACTAGGACCAAATCCTTCGTTGTAACCCCAAATGTAAAGTCCAAATCACTTGATAATCCCCATAAGTAGGGTCAAATTCCGTGAACCAATAAGCATGATCCAGAGCACTTTCCCACACTTAACACTGTGAGTGAGCCCAAAAGCCAAAAGTCACACTTAGCCTTGTGACAAGGCCCAAAAGGGTCAATGGTTACACTTAGCCCTAAGACTGGGCCCAAAGGAGTTAAAGGTTTGAAGTTCGATATGGTTCACATCAATAACTTTGAAGGGGTCACTTGGTTTCAGTAATCGAGACAATACTTGTAACACCCCCGTACCCAGACTCGGATATGGATCTGTATCACCCCGGATTCGGATTTGTTACTCTACGTAAGTTCAAAGTTCACATCATAGCATTGGTCCAAACCATGGGCCAAAGTCCAATAGCCCAAAATCTCATACAATCCACAAAGTTCTCATATAATTTCCTTATGTCCATTTAGTTCAATAATCACATTTTAATCATTGCGGAAGTGTATTCAATGTTCATTAATCTCATATATTCATATAAAAAATGTAGAAGCGTAATCTAAAAGTCACAAAGGTCATAATAGTCCAATAGTATCATATCAAAAGAAAGATATCTCTAGGGTGTCTTCTCACCCAAATATACAAATGGAAACATCTACTAGTCTGAAAATATAATCTCAACATAAAGGGGGATCCCAAAATATGTCTAAAATAAGGATGGGAAAGATAAAAGAAAGTTGTGGATTTTATAGTAAGTCCCTCGAATAGAGGACCTGCAACAATAATCAATCTGAAAAATAAACGATTGGGTTAGTCCTAACCTGTAAGAAATCTAACAGACTATAAATAATCTGAAGTAAAGCACACATCTGAATACTAGCATGTCCAAAGGTCAATACAAAACAAAACAAATGTTGAGGTAGTAATCACAATCATACTAATACAAAAATATCAATAGTGACATGTCACACAAAAGTCAATGGTTCAATGTAAAGATCTAAGTTTGAATACTAATTCAATACAGAGGTCAAAGCGCACAAATTGATAACATATGTTAGTCTCGAGGGATCAAATGTTCTATGACTTTGAAGTGTTAAGAGTTCGATATTCAAAGTGTTCAGAATCCACATAGTTCATAATGTTCAAATGTTCAATATTCAAAGTTCAAAGATTCAAAGTGTTCGGAGTCCACAAAGCTCAATATTCAACAGAGTCAAAAGTCCAATGTAAAGTATTTGTAGCTCTGGCCAACACCATGGGTAGGGTCTTGATCTCGTGCCAAATCCCACGAGTAGAACCAATGTCCTTGTTTATCCCCAAGGATAATGACCAATGTCCTTGTTATAACCCCAAGGAGAATGACAAATATTTATGAGTCAAAGAAGATGTCTAGAGTACTTTCTCACACTCAGCCTTATGAGTATGCCTAAATAATCAATGACACACTTAGTCCGGTGTCAAGACCCACATAATCAATGGTCACACTTAGCCCTATGACGGGGGCCAAAATTGGTCAAGGGTTCGACGTTCAAAAAGGATTTCCATCAATAAGTCTGAAGGTCCTCATAGTTTAAATAATCAAAATATTTCTATAATATGTAAAGTAGTCGTAAGCATCACATTTCCATAAATCTATCATTTTGTAGGCACATGGTTCATTTAGATTCAATGTTAGTGTATAATTCGATATTCATAAGTCTGAGCCACAATGATTCACTAAGGTTTCACATAGAATTAATGATTCAATCATGTAATAGGATTTCAAAAGTCCACATGGTTCACATAATCACATATGAGGCATCGAGTTCAATAGAATCAATGAGTTCAATATGTTTCCACAGAAAGTTCACATGTAGTCCAATGAATTAAATCATATAAATTAGCCAATATCACTTTTAGTGTCCCAAACAAAAGGCAAGGTAAGATTTCATTTCAAATTAATCATAAATATAATAGATCTTGAAGGATTCACAACTTCATCCAGATTTTCAAAGATTCACATGAGGATAATTCAGATTTCACATGTTCTAAATGATTCAATGAAGGAAATCAGTCCACACAATGTCTAATATCAATAATATTTCACAAGATAGGTGTACATCAATAGTCTAAAACATAGATCTACGGAATTTTCAGAGGTTCCAATTAGAAAAAAGTAATTTCAAGCATAAGGGGCATAAAAAAACTTATTAAACAAGTTGAAAAATCACAGATCTAATATGTTTTAGAGGATTGAATTCAAATAATTCCAACAATCTCAGAGAATTACATGGATAGCACCACATAATCTGAAAACAAAAGAGGAATTCACCTCAAACCACCCATAGTTAGCAAGATATACTTCCTATAGTGGCTTAGATCCAAATAATCACAAGGTTCGATGGCTTAGAGCATAGGTTTTCACACATTTTCAGATATTCCAAAGAGTTTCCACAAAAATCAAAGAGGTTCAAAGAGAATCTACATCATCAACCCATAGTAAGAATTATTAACTTACTAAAGAAGCCCAAATCCAAGAATCAAACCATATCCAAAGGTTTAGCCAATGATTTTCCAAAGATTTTAAAGGATTCAATCACAAAGGTCAAAGATAAAAGAAATCCACAAAGGAAGTTACTTCAAATCATCTACAGTGTGATAAATTTACTTACAACAAACTTAGATTAAATGATTCACGTGGTTTTCAGAGATTTTAAAGGATCTAAATACCAAATTCCAAAGATCAAAGAGGAATTGCTTCAAATTATCCATAGTAAGATAGATTTACTTACAAAAGCTCAAATCCAAGGTCTCCAAACAAGAAACCTTCACTTCAACTTCTATTTCCAACTTGCTCTGTAAAATAGGTATAGTTCTAACATTAGAAGAATGAAACTAAGAAGTTATAGAGGAAGAATAGGGTAATCTATAAGGATTTCCATAATTGGAAGTGAAACTTACCTAATTGGGGAAGAACCCCAACCTTCTTCTCCAAAACTCTCAAATTTCTTCTCATTTCATTATAGATGGGTCTAAATGACCTAAATGAAGCTTAAATAGAGTTTCAAGTCATTATAGACGAGATCTCACCCGTGTGAGGGTCAAATAGGAGCAAACCACGTCATATAAGTAACAAAAATCGTAATTTTTAAACATTTCAACGTTTCTAGGCATTTTGTGATCGATCATAGGGCTTATGATCAATTACATATCATGAATGGCTAGGAATTTGTGATCCCTTAATGTTTGTGATCGATCACGGGCACCACCCAAGAGGTGTGCCCTTTCTGCGTGATTGATCAAGTCATGGATCACAAATGCTAAATTTTCAGCTTTAACACCCTGCAGTAAAACGGGAATAACTTTCTCTAGGAAACTCTTTTGCAAACCGTTTGTTGGGTTAGAAACTAGACTTAAAGACCTTTCCAAAAAGGTATGTCTCAATGTCTAATTATTTATGGATTGGGTTTTATGGGTCCGGAAAGTTACCCCAAATACGCCATCAGGATAACCTTTAAACCTGACAAGTTCGAGGCCCAACTTGGGTCCTGCACTTCTAACTTGGTCCAAAAGGTTCTTAAACCACTCTAAAGTCTTTCTAAGGTATATGCAATGACAATTTTACCCCTATATATGTAAAATTATATTTTTACCCCTTTAAGACATTACAGGGTATTACAATACTATAGAGCAACCTTTGGCATATGGTTGATATGGTTTAAATGGATTACGCTTGTCACTTAGAATTATTCACTTCGATGGTATTTGATAAGATCAAAGATTAAGACCACTTCAGATTTGATGTTAGTACATGAGTCGATGTTCATGCCGCTGGATTCACGGTAATTCACTGAGATTTTGTATAAAATCAATGGTTCAATTATGTAAAAGATTCGATGGTCCACATAGTCCATATAATCACATAAGAAACAAAGAGTTCAATAGAATAAATAAGTCGAATACAATTTTACATAAAATCAAATTTTCAATAGCTTCACAATGGATCTAAGTGTAAAGATCAACCTGTATATTACTTCTAGTGTCTCAAACAAAGGGCAAAACAAGATTACCTATCAAATTGATTATTAATAGTGTATATCTTAAAGGATTCACAATTTCATACAGAGTTTCAAAGGGATTGCATGAGTACAATCAAATTTCATATGATCTAAAGGATTAAATGAAGTAAATCAGTCCACACAATGACCAATAACATTAATCTCTTACAAAATGGGTGTAAATCTAAGGATAAAACAAAGATTAATGGTTCAAAGCATGGATCCATAAATTTTTCAGGAGTTTCAAGTAGAAAATAATTATACTAAGCATAGGGAGCATAATCTCTTATGAAGTAAGCTTAAACCCATAGATTTAGCATGGTTCAATGGCTTGAAAACAAATATTTTCAATAATCTCAGACATTCTAACGATAACATCATATAATTTAAAAATCTCAAGAGGAAATTACTTGACATCAACCATAGTAAGCATATAGTTACTTACTATCTCTTCAAATCCTTTGCCTCTTGTCAAACTCGTTTGCTTCACTCTCTTAAATGTCTTTATTTTGTAATATTAGTGTAGATTTATCACCAAACAAAGGAATAAACCATCTAATCTAGCTAAATCTCCCATGTATGGGATGCACTTACCAATTTAGGGGAAAATCCTTCATCCTTTTATCTAAAATCTTCCAATTATCTCCCACTCTTCTTTTTTATAGTCCAAATGGTCTTTTGGACTCAAATGAGGTCACAAAGTGGTTGTATTTTATCACAATTAAGATCCCACACATATAAGGCTCAAATTATAATGAACCACGTAATTTTCATACATGTTTATTTTTTTCCAGATTTTTGAGTCATAACCAGTCAAGAGATGTGTGACCGATCAAAAGATATATGATTGGTCAATAATCTATAAAAACTATCAGAAATAAAAACTGAGAGTAGTGACCAATGTTTGTGATCGGTCAGGGTCTCGTGATCGATCATGGGATTTTTGATTGGTCATGAGGTCCATGATCAGTCACAGATGTCCTATGAATCTTTTGGTCTTTTTCACTTTAGTCAATGTGGGTCCCACCAAACTATTATAAAAAGGTTCTCTAATATCTTATAAGACGTGTATAGGTCCTTAGAGCACAGAGGTTAGTCCTTTTGTTCAAAATACCATGGGTTTCACATCTAGACACATGGTGTCGGGTTTAGGTCTCTAAACTTACTTGGTTTAGGTATGAGGTGTTACAACAGATGTTCCAATTAATCACAATTCAATGGAGAGAACTTCCTTGGTTGATTTAACAATCATGCACACTCTCCAAGATTTTCAATACATGTAACTTAGGTAGGGGAAGCTAGGTTGCACGACCTTAACTCAAATATACTAGAGTTTTCAGCTCCATTGTCATCTACAATGGTTGCCTCTCAGATTTAACAAAATTTTCAATCAAGAACCATCAAAACTTCATCTTTTTTTTTATCATTGTTCATTCTCTAGTCGTTGGGAGGACCTTATTATTTTATAAACACTAAAAAATACATATAGAAGATCCCCAATGGGAAAAGAACTAGTTGTTGCACATTCCGTTTGGGAGGATTTTGTGCAATTTGTTTAGTTCGATCAATTAATCAGGTTTTGATTAATCAAACTTCGATTGGTCGGGCAGGCTTTGATCAATTGAATGGTTCTCAACCAAAACCTTAATTCATTTAATCGATTTGATGGTTCTCATCTCTAAGACCCATTATGTTCGATTGATCAAGCCATTTTTAATCGATTGAACTCGTTAGTTCGATATATTTTAACTTTTAAGCTCAACTTTGCTCGGCATCCATTAGGGTTTCACCTAAGGTTCATGGGGCAAGTCTCTATGATCCACATATGGTCATTGGTATTGGTTTTACCTACAAACACTTACCATCCAACCTTTTAAATCATACTACACTGAAGCATATGGTTGGCTCTTAAGGTACCCTACTTTGGAGCTTGAGACTCTCTTGCCATCTTCACTTGTAGTTTCGTTGTCTCTTACACTTGTGGTCCTTCTTCATATGGTCATGTGTATTATGTCTCTTGAACTTCATCCTAAACTTAGACTTACATGACATATGATTTAAAATTACAACTTTACACATTTAATACTACACATGGACCGATTACATACATGTACTTTTATAATATAGAATGGAATTGACAACATACAAATACATATTACACTAACACGACTAAGGAGACTTAACTAGTTGTTAATTATAATGATTTGATAAAAGCAAATGATAGCATGATCAATAGCCATTAATGAAAATTTAACCACTCAATCTTCATTTTTTGTGGACATGCATGTTGTATATATATATAGTGGACTTTTAAATAAAATTTTACCCCCATTTTGGGTGTAATAAAGAAAACTCTTCACAACTAAAAAATAAAAAATTGCAACCACTTGATTGTTTTACTGTACATAACTTATTATTATTATTATTATTATTCTACATAGGCATATGGGATCAAATAAATTCAACAATTATCGGAGAGAGTGATTCTATAATTTCACTAAAAAGGTGATACAATCATGCATAAATTCATCTTGCTTTACCCTTAAAAAGTAGAGTTTGAATCATCTCAAATCAGATCACGAGTACCAATCCATGTGTGACATGATCCATGCCTAAGTGAGTCTATGGACAATAAGAAGTTGTTTTAATAAGCACACAATAAATAAGACTCTTTGTCAGGCATTATGTGGCATGCTAGATCGTTACTAGGATGATAATTCTATGGTCTAAGTGATTCTAACTACATAACAAAAAATGTTTCATAAGTTCAAATCATCTCCAATTAAACCGAGTAAATATCATGCTAGTATCAAAAGCTCAGGACTATGCAATGCTAAACGAGGGTGTTACAATAAATGCACAATAGATAAGTATATTTGTATTTACCAAAGTAAACTCATGATGGGGTTGTAATTGCATGATCTCTCTTGATTGAAGATGATTCAAACCCTAGGAAGTGTAACCATTGAGTTAGAAAAATGAATTATTTGAATAATCTTTAGCCCAATTGAGAGATACCATGCCAGTACTTACATGGCTTGAGACATGATGTCTAATAAAAGAGTACCTTTTTTTTTTGTAGAGAAGGAAACCAACACACCCAAAGACTAGGACCCAAAGACACTTAAATTATCTTTGTCAATAGCTTTGTGGAAAAGAACACTATGCCTCAAGGTGAGATTGGTGTAACCCGTGGTGAGCTACCACATGAACAATTGAATTAGCTTCATATTCTAGCGTGAGTGAACACCACATCCCCAAACGACGACAAAAGTTTTTTGCACCCGAAATACATCTTCTAATATGCCAACCTAAGAAGAATTGGAATTCAAAAACATTGGGTAAATTATAGAATGGCCCCCTATACTATTTGACAATATACAGTTTCTCCCATTAACTATCAATAATATCATGGATCCCCTTTGACTTACACTGTTGGTTTCAAAAAGCACCTTGACGTTAGTTGTTTGTTGTTTACTGTTAGTCAATGGAATTACATGCCCAAAAGAAGTTTCTAAGACCTAAAAATACCCTCATGGCACATGGGATTGTTTTACCATGACGAAAATTCCCTTAATCCATATAAAGACCAAAATACCCTTGGCCCATGTAACGAACAGTGCAATCTCTTACAACATTCCTATCCAACGGTCCAAAACTAAGCACACATCAGACCTGATCCAGACCGTTCAAATTATGATTTGAGTGGCCAACTATCAAATTAAAACCACTTTAGTAATCATATGGCCTTATGAATATGATTGTGACTGCGATTTTCATTCAATGGTCTGATTGGAATGATTATGACCTGATACACATCAAACGGTCTAAGTGGACTAATTAAGACCCCGATACTCATTAAACAACCCGATTAGACTGATCAAGACCCCGATGTACATCCAACAGTCTAAATGGACTGATTAATACTCCAATGCTCATCTAAAGGCCTGATTAGGCTGATTAAGACCCCAATACACATCCAACTGTTTGAATGGACTGGTTAATACCCCCATATTCATCAAAGACCCGATTAGGCTGTTTAAGACCCTGATGCACATCCAACGGTTTGAATGAACTGGTTAGCACCCTTATACACATCAAATGCCTGATTAGGTTGTTTAAGACCTCGATGTACATCCAACGATCCCGATGAACTGATTAATAACCCAACACTTGTCTAAAGGCCCGATTAGGCTGATTAATACCCTGATGCCACTCCGTGAAGGTTCTCAAATAGATTTGTCACTAGCTTAACTTCCCAATTTTACAAATCTCTAGTGAAGTTTAGGTTCAAAGATAGATCGTACTCGTATTGGGATAGAATGTCAAAAACAAAAACATTTTTTTTTGGCACATGACAGAAAACAAACGGGGGCAGACTGAGGATAAGGTAGAGTTTTCCGACCAAATATCTTTCAAAAAACAAATTTTCCTACCATCACCTATAGCAAATTAGGTATGAGGGTAAAAAATAGGGCTAACTTGAGTAATTTCCATAACAACGACTAAGAGGATGTTAAGGTTTTTGTTGTAGTCCCATTTGTTAGAATCCAGTATGTATCTACGTATAATGATGAATTTCTCTAAACTCCCATGCTTCGTAGCAAACATCCAAAGCCATTTTCCCAACAAAGATAGATTTCTATATTTTACCCTTCAAATCTCTAAGCCCCATTTGCTCGTTAATTTTAACGACTTCCTTCTATTGTACTAAATGATATTTCTTTTGTATATGGTTTTTAGAACCAGTCCGGCCACTAAACCAGTAATGTGACCGATTTCGGTCAATCCAGGTTCAACCATTGATTTATACAACTTGACTGTGGTTTGCTAAAACATGGTAAAATATAAGAAAATACCCCCCCCAAACAAAAAAAAAAGAGTTAGGAAGCTTAATATGTGTAACGGTTTTTTTTTCCGATATAATATGTATAACTATTTGTTGAATCACATTCTTTTCTTTGTGCAATATAAAAAGTAATATATAATGGAATAATCTAAACAAAATAAAATATAGATATAATGCCTTTGAGATCTCCTATGTGGGTTCCATGATAACTTGTGCGTCATCACATCTTGCATATGGGTTATTATGTGTGTAAAACCGGTTGTATTTTATATATTTCCTATGTAATGGCTTTGTTTTTGTTTTTTTTTGTTTTTTAGGGGGGTGGCACTTATCTATGTAATGGCTTATGAAGCCTAAGAAAGACCAAACAAATGCATCTTATGCCATGAATATTACAACCTCGGATATTAAACCAATATAAAATAATTA
Organism: Platanus orientalis; assembly: GCA_025762735.1. Taxonomy (NCBI): domain Eukaryota; kingdom Viridiplantae; phylum Streptophyta; class Magnoliopsida; order Proteales; family Platanaceae; genus Platanus; species Platanus orientalis. The sequence continues at coordinate 10,953 of JAOXJP010001000.1, forward strand.
CAAAATTCCTAATTATTACAAAGGTTTCTATTACGATTGACCATTGCCCTATATCTCATTGTTAGTGCTTTAGGGTTAGATATTTTTTCAGCTAGTTAAGGTTAAGAAATGTGTTGTGCCACAACCTAAAGGTTGATGATATTGTTAAGCCATGTAGTTTGCCAATTTCATTCCTAGCATTGTTGTATAGGTATTTGGCTCTCTGTGTAATGTATAATATGTTTAGTTCTTAGGGGTCATATGTGAAGACCTACATCGAGCCAAGAATGATGCCTATGTGTTTCAAAAGATGACCAAAGCAAGTTAAGGACTTCAAGATCTCAAAGGATTCCCCAAGCTCTTCACCTCAAGGCTCCTCAAGCATTCAAAGATCCTCAAGGCCATAGTGTGAAGTGTTGGTGTGCTCCCTAGTCTCCCATGACCATGGCCTACCCTAAAACAATACCTAAAAGACTTTAGGTAAGAAACCAAAGGCATTGGTAAGCTAAGAAGGATCCAAAAATGTCAAATCTGTTTAATTGAGAAATATAGGGTAGGCGAGCGCTCGGGATGGGATATCGTGAGCTATTGCGTGGTAAGGCAAGTGCTCGTCCTGAGAAAGGAAAAAATTAAAGATTTTGGTTTTCCTGGTTACAAACCCGTGAGCGCTCTAGCCAACAAGCAAGCGTTTGCCCATGGGTACTGCGAGCGCTTAGGACCCTTTGATAGTCCAACGGGTTTTAAAATTTTCTAACCGTTAGACCTGATCCTTGACTAATTTTTGAGTCTATAAAGTCTCTACTATTTGTAAAGAGAAAACACACCTTCCTTGAACATTGAACAACTATATTGATCAATCAAAAAGCTATTTCCATAGTTTGGGAAAAGGTTCTTCTACAGTATTCTTGAATAAACCAATCTTGAGTAGAGGAGAGAAGGTGAGAGTGACTTGGGGGGTATTCACTTGATCAATCCTTGCTCCAAGTCAAAGAAGGAGGCTCTTGAAGCATTCGAGGAGCCATTGAGAGCAAGTTGCTTACTTTGTGAGTTTCTCTCACAAGCTATCTACATTGGTGTGAACCAACAAGACAACCTTACCTGTCTAGAGGTTAAACACCACACTTCAACTTACATCAACTGTTACTTGAGGACGTCCGCCGGAGACACTAGACGTGAAGCATTTGTCGGAGACACCGGGTGCATTGCAACACCTTCATCGGAGACATTGGTGAGATTTCATGCTCACCGGAGCATGAATAGTAAGTTTGTTGATTTCCCCTGTAATAATTGTTATAACTATTAATAAAAATCAACATACCCCTGTAGTGGGATTGGAGAGTGGACATAGGCCATCATGCCGAACCACTATAAACATTGTCTTGTGGTTTTGTGTACTGTGTCTTATTGTTATCACCTATCACCTGCACACATGCACTTGTTGCTCACATTACATGATCTATTTGCTTTAGTCTTAGATTTGTCAATTCCTATTATCATTACAAATTGCTCCCTGACATTTGAGTTGAGTTATTCATGACATTCAAACTAAAAATAATATTAAAAATTAATTATATCATATTCACACTCCTCTAGGATAATTGATTTAGAATTCCAATTTGTATCAAAGCCAGGTTGTTCTTATTGAGCTTAACAACCCAAGTCAAAGATCCATTTACCTAAAAGGCTATTGAGAGCCAATTCGGAGGAGTCATACTCCACCACAAAACCTCAAATTTTCAATGGGACTAACTATTCTTATTGGAAAATCCAAATGAGTACCTCCCTCTAAGCTATTGACTTCGGAGTGTGGTTGTCCATCCAACAAGGTTGGGAAAGAGAATGAGACTGCACTCAAAGAAGGACACACACAAATAACTATAAGGCCTTAAATGCCATATTTTGTGCAGTGAGTCAAGATGAGTTTAGACGCATTTGCAACCTCACCACCATTAAAGAAATGTGGGATCTTTTACAAGTAACCAATGAGGGAACAAATGTGGTCAAGAAGTCCAAACTTCAAATGCACACCACCAAGTTTGAAGAATTAAGAATGAAGGAAGATAAACAATTTATTGACTTCTACACCAAGCTACAAGACATAGTAAACTCTAGGGCTGCTCTTGGCAATGCCCTATCATCGAAAGTAGTAGTAGTTGATAAGGGAAAATACCAAGACCATATAATTGATAAAACCCCGACCCTTAAGAAACTAACCTAGGGTCCTTATTAAGGAAACTTGCCGAGGCCCCGTAAGTTGTAACACTCATAAAGGATGTGATCGTAATAACAACCTGAAGGATAGTGAGGCCACTTAAAAAGGTTCAGTTGTTCAACGACCCTTTGACGTTGAGGCTTGTAAGTGAGCTAGAAAAGAAGTCATGGGGGATGTCCTATCGGGTCATTACTACCCCCTGATGCCCGGCACCATGAAACCCCCGGGATGAGTCATAGGTCTCAGGTAACTAGGCACCAAGAAAAGGAAGCCACCCCATAACCAGCTGTTCGGCACCAAAGATCACGGAGGATCTCGATTGTGTAGAGAAAATAAGAGTTAAAAAATGGAGTTTGTGAGCTCAGAGAATATTGCAGCCCACCTTCTATATTTATAAAGAGATAAGAACAATCCAGAAGTTGTTACAAAAAGAATATTCTCTACAACTAGCCTAACAGACTGATAAGAGACAAAATATGAGAAAACCACTACGCTAATAGACTGAAACAGAAATACCAGATCTACACCAAATGTACCACATCAAATTCGGGAAGTTGCCATTATCGACACCAGAAGGTTTGGATAGAATCTTACCTGATATGCCTCTACTGGAACCTATAAATGGAGGGAATGTTCAACTTAACAAGTATGAAAAAAATAACCTTAGCAAGAGTTCTATATTCAACAACTATTCCTATCTGACTTGATTGCCAGAGAGCTTGAGGCTGACACTCCATCGATGTCATAGTTCTTTTGCTTTGTCTTGCATGAACCATTTTGCCGGAGATCCTGGTCAACTATGCATTTATCTGATTGGTACTGGGACATTCATAAATCTTGTATCATCAGTAGTAAAAATAATTAAATCACTAAATCAGTTCCTGAGAGGATTAGGCCCAAAGTGACTACCATATAGGAGGTCAAAGATATTGACACCATAGTTGTAGAAGAACTCGTTGGTTCCCTCCAAACATTTGAGATGACATTTAAATCAAATGTAAAAAAAAAAAAGCGTTGCTCTTAAAGTAGAGGACTCTCCCAACACCAATGAAGATTCTGATGAGGAATTTGCTAAAGTAGCCAAAAGATTCTAGAAAAAACTATAGAGACTTTGGAAGCAAACAAAGAATTTCAAATATAAAGGTAGATCATTCAGTAAGGTCATCCCCTCCTCCTCCTCCTCTTCTTCTTCTTCTTCTTATTTTGCTATTGCTGCTTCTATCTTCTTCTTATTCTTCTTTTGCTATGACAACTTCTATCTTCTTGTATTGTGGTTGCTTATCCTCTCATCTATGTCTTCTTATTCTTTAAGGTTCAGTCATTCAACAACACCTCACATCTTCTTCCTCACCAGTTTATTATTTCTTTCTTTAATGTCTTCATGTTTTTTGTAATTTGTAAAACTAGGTTTGTATTGGTGTTTGAGTATAAAAAGGAGACGAAGGGAAGGATAGACATTTGGGAAGTTGGGAATTTAGGAATAGCAGTTGCCTTAAATGAATTGTGAGTAGAAATCGAAGAGTCAAACACAGTACTCTATTTTACTAGATTAGTAGTTGTCTATAAAAATATATCATAAGAACTAAGTGGCTTGAATATACCTGGTTTGATGAAGAAATTAGATGGTTCTTAAAAACCATCTTGTTAGATACGGTTTTAGTATAAAGGTGGTTCTAAGACTACATAGAACTAGATAAACAGGCGGTTCTAGTTGAACCTAGTTTGACCACCTAGTGTGCTCCAGTTCTCAAAATTATGCTTTTGTATACCTTTCTCACAAAAAGTCCCTATAAGGATTCTCTATCTCCTTTTCCACCTAAGCTAGCACCTTTTAACAGAGACATGTAGTACACTGAAACTCACCTTAATTAGAGTGGTTTACTCTCCCAATGAGATATAAGATTGCTTCTAATATGCCAACTTCTTTGATACTTTCCCCACAACTGGGTCCCAAAATGAGAACATTTATGAGTTCTCTCCTAAAAGCATCCCTAGGTATTTCAAAGGCTAGGCTCCTATCTTGCACCCAATCAGCATGGCTAATTTCAACAAAACACTATCATCAATGGATATCCCCATCATGCAAGATTTCTCCATATTTACTTTCATTCCTGAAAAGAGTTTTGAAAATTCAAAAGCACATCTTCATGTTCTTTAAGTTTTTCATTTCCACCTTGAGAAATGATATAGTATCATCCGCAAATTAAAGGTGGGTTATCATTAGTTTATCTCCCTAAAGGAACCATTCCACAAGACTTTCATATTCCACCTTTTTTTAATATTGCACTTAGAGCTTTCACCACAATCGAGAATAAGAATGACGAGAGAGGATCTCCATGCCTCAACCCCCTTGAAGATTTGAATAACCCTCTTGACATTCCACTCAATAAAATAGATAAATAGGGACCTTCAATACATCTTTCCCCCCAAACATTTCTTTCTCAATACTCATATTAGGAACTCTCATTCCACCATATCATAGGCCTTTTTCTCAACACCCATATTGGACCGCATGACACTTTGATAAATACAAAGGCAACTATTTATGGTATATTCACTGCGACACCCTCTTTTGATCCATTTGCATTTCTTTAACGGAAAAGATGTTCTGTCCATGATGGTGTCCAAGACACCATGAGGCTTCAAATGGAATAAATATCAAAGTCCCACCCATTTTATTTTGTGTGAAGCCCTATGGTGTCCTGGACACAATCCTGGATGGCAAATCCTGGATAGAACATCTGTACTCTTTCGTGAAACACCATTTGTTATGATGCAGGGGAGTGAGAGCACAATGACTTTGAAATGTGATGAAAGAGATGTAGAAAGACTAATTTCCCATTTTTTCCTCGATATTTGATGACAATAAGTGAAGGAAATGTTATTGAAGTGGTCCTATGAAGAGATAAACAACTTGTCACTTCTCCTTAAACCCCAAATTCAAAACAATTCCTCAATTTGTAGACCTCTCAAAAAGTACCTATTTATTGTTGCCTTTATTTGGAAAATGATACTATCATTTGGTTTATGTGTATTTACCAAAACATTCTTATTATGACACACCACCCACTTGTATTTACCGAAACACCTTTTTTTGAGGCATTGTGTCATGCACTAATTGATGCTGGCTAAAATATCTTTATGTACACTTTGAGATACTTCAAATCCAAAATCAAAACCTAAGTCCTAAGTTCAAAATTTCACAACAAAATGGCGACAATATTTTCAACAACACGATGCATTGGAATAAAAATATGATTTTTCCATCCTTTATATAACTCCCATTTCTCATGCCCATCTTTTCCTATTTCAAACAATTACCTCTAAACAGACACAGCCCAAAAAGAGTAGCGATAAGACTCCCTAACCCGCCGACTGAGATATCCCGGGGAGTTGATCTCGCGAACCGGCGTACAATAGAGAAAGATTCATTCGAAAATTACGGAAGCCAAAAGTCTGTTTTGACAGAGTGGTCACAACGGAGGAAACTAGCCTTTCTCCAAGCTGGCTACGGTTTCTCTTTTCGCTCCCTCTCTCATTCCTTTGCTCTTAAGAGTTATCGATTGCCCCTTTTCCCCTTCTCATTTTTAATATCTGTTTTCTCAATATCCCCAGGATCCCACAAACCAAACCTATCGATAATGCTTCAATCTCTCCGATCCGTGGAAGAATCGGCAGAAGAAATATAGAGGAATCGTAATTTGCAATTTGTTTGATCCGATCAGGTCAATCTGGCCAAATCTGTAGTATGATTTTTAAGAACTTTGATGAATTATGGTGAAAAAAAAAATCCTCTGGGTTTTGTCAAGGAGCTGATTTTTGGTTAAAATTTTCTATATTTTATGTTTACAGGGGTTAAATTTGTGAATCTATCGGATTTTTGCATTTAATTTCGAGAGGTTGCAGAAGATTTTTGTCTTCTGGTTGATTGCAGTGTAATTGTTTTCGTTAGTTAGAGTGTTGCGACGGATTTGAGAAAGTTTCTAGGGTTTTTTTGGTTCGGTAATGAATTATTTTTATTATTTGGAGAGTTTTTGATCTTTTGAGTACCAGTGGAAAGTCAAAATCTGGAGGAATTCGCCAATTTTTGTAGCGCTGGGGGCGAATCAGTCTCAGCATAGCCCTGCAGCGGCACAGGCGGGCTTGGGATTCTGGTTCTTTCTCCGCCCTAATGCACGTCGAACTCAGTACCTTGAATCCCTTCCTCCGATGGATTTCGTAAGCAGGCACGTTTCTTCTGCTTCTTCTGACCATCAGTCCTCCTCGAGTGAGTCTTCTTCGGCTCCTCCTGCTGCTGAAGAACTAGAGTACTTGGCGAGGTATACGGTAGTGAAGCACTCCTGGCGTGGGAGATACAAAAGGATTTTATGCATATCGAATGTTGCAATTATCACTCTAGATCCATCAACACTCTCTGTTACCAATTCATACGATGTAGCCAACGATTATGAAGGTGCGGCTCCAATCTTGGGACGGGATGAAAATACACAGGAGTTCACGATCAGCGTCCGGGCTGATGGTCGTGGGAAATTCAAAGCTATGAAGTTCTCATCTAAGTTTAGGGGAAGCATCTTGACTGAATTGCATCGAATTAGGTGGACTAGAATCAGTGCTATTGCAGAATTCCCTGTTCTTCATCTTCGTCGGAAGACTTTGGAGTGGGTTCCTTTTGTAAGTCATTTTTTTTATTCGGTAAAGCTTTTTTTTAAGTCATTTACTCCGTTAGCTTTTGCAGTTATCTATGCATTCTCACCCTGAACTATTAACACTATAATTTTCTGAACATTCATGGTTCTTTTAATTCTTTATATTTTTGTACATCTATTTTGTGATAAGTCAATATTAGTTTATCAAGAAAATGTCCAGAAAACAAAATTATGGTAGTGTACAATATAGGTCCATCACACTTTGAGGCTGATGATACAATGGTCCACTACTACTTGATACAACGAATAGGATGCTCATGATACAGTGAAGCAATGAGCCATAACATTTAAAAAAAGGCAAGGTTCACACAATACTACTTGTAATGATCCCTAAATTCAATAAACAAAGTCAAATAAAACAAAGATGTCTCCACTGGATCTTTTCTATTTTGCCAAAAGCACTGGCACACCATTCTTTAAAAAGACTGGCAAGACTATATGGTATAGTCAATCAATATAAACAACTCGACAAGATGGTGCCAAAGGCTTCTGGTGACGTGGCATTGGGTGAAAG
>JAOXJP010001040.1:0-18361 GCA_025762735.1 Platanus orientalis
GAAAGAGAGAATGTCAATGATGAAAGACCCTCATATAATTTTCGAAACCAAAGTAAAGTTATAAGTTGTGTCAAAGAAGAAAAAATATCAATGCAAAAAAATGAAAATATTTAAGAAGTTCATAAGTTATGTAAGAAATAAAGTTTAATGAAAGGGAAAGAAAATACATAAGTTATTAAGGAAAATATAAGTCCTTAATACGAGTAAGTAAAGAAGATGTTAAGAATCAAGTGAAAACTCATAAAATGTAAAAGAGTATAAGTTCTCAAACTATGTAAGAAAAATGAAAATGTATGATGGATCTCCCATGAAGATATAAGTATTAAATGACCAATGAAAAGTGATAAGTAAATACTAAGATAAGGACAATAGAAATTAATGAGTGATAAGTAAAGACATAATGAATGATAAGTAACCTATTATAAATAACAAGTAAGAAGGTAAATGAATAAGTACTAAGATAATCATAGACTCGTTTAATATAAAAGTAGAATTTCATATATCTCATTATGCAAATGTGTTGTTATGCTTTCTTATTACCTAAGAAAGATGCATGCTTACTTTAAAATGATTTGTATATGCATATTTATATTATAAAAGTATAGTCTATGCATGAGAAATGAATAAAAATACTCATTGAGATGTACACTAGATATCTTCACCATGGATGAACTACGAAATGTTTACCATGTGATTATAGGCACATATTGTCATGTATTTTGTCGATGATAGATATGGAAGAATGTCAAGAATATTTAAAATCATGTGTATTGTCATATGTAATGTTAGAAGAATGTCATATATAGATGTTGAAAGGATATCATGTATAAGTAGAATCATGTGTATTGAAATACATAGTTCCTACATGAGGAATGTATAGATCTTGTGATGAGTAGTAGATGATGTATGCACACTAGCACATGCCTACACAAACATGGTATGTATTCTGTATGGAGATATATTTAGTATTTTATATAGAAAGATTCATGCTTTATCCATCCGGTTTTTGTAGTAGGTTTTGATTACTTACTTATGAGTCATAGATCTTACCCATATATATCATTTTTATTACATGGGAGGTTTAGTGCATGTGTGTCATTTGGAGTACCTTAAGGTCGAGAGGAAGGCATCCTCCCAAATATGGATATTGTGACCAATTGCTATAGACTAGCACACTCCTTTAAGCAAATCCCTAGTACCAAGTATAGCCCTCCAGGTGGATGATATTGTTTTAGTTTGTTTCGGCCCCTAGAAGCTTGTATTTCTCAAGTATCTCGCCCTTAGCAATTTGACCCATGTATCTTCAGGATTCTTGATGAACCTTCATCCTAGTTTGGCAACAAGTGCATTGTTAACTACTTCCGTCTCTTCGATTCCAAGCCCCCCATTTTCTTTTTTTTCTTGGAAGCTATTCCAAGCTTTCAAGTATAGCAACCATTTTTCCTTCTTGTTTCCCCCACCAAAAATCTCTTTGGATCCCATTAATCTGTTTGCATATAGATTTTGGGATAAGATTGATGGCCATGTGGTAGCTTGGAATAGAAACCAGTACTAATTTGATTAAGATGGTTTTGTCAGCATGGGACATCAATTTGGCCTTCCAACCTTTGAGTTTGGTTTGATATTTTTGGAGCAGAAATTCATGTGTCCTTCTTAGAATCCTTTTGAAGGAGGAATTTGCCAAGATATTTATCATCTTTACCCATCACCTGGATACCCATGAACCTGAGGATTTTTGTCTTCCTACTTTCAGTAACATTTCTGTTAAAATGCAAGGCTGACTTTTCATAATATACCTTTTGACCCGACCATTTCTCATAGGTCTCCAACAAATTAGTTTTTCCAAAAAGTAGAAGGTCATCAACAAACATTAATTGTGAGATCATTGGTGCATACCTGTTGATTATAATGCCTCTACATTTCCCTTACTCCACCATTTTATTTATCAGACATAATAATACTTCAGAGCACAAGATAAATAAGTATGGAGAGAGGGGACAACCTTGTCCGATTCCACAAGTTAGAACAATATTGCCTTCTGGGTTCCCATTGATGAGGATAGAAAATCTAGCCCCTCGAACACCTGACATGATTAGGTCATGGATTTTATTTTGAAAGCCAAATCCCTTGAGAACCAAGCTAAGAAATTTCCATTTCAACCTATCATATGCTTTTGCCATATCCAGTTTCAGGGAAAATCTCCTGTTTGCTCCACTCATATATTTCATGGAATTGAAGATTTCCTATGTAATTATGATATTGTCTGTTATTTTATGTCCTAGTACAAATGCACCTTGAGTAAGTGATATTAGTATATCCAAAAGAGGTTTGATGCACCTAGCAATAATCTTAGCTATCAACTTGTACGTAACATTGCATAAAGAGATTGGTCTGTAGTCTGTAGGGGTTTCCATTACTTCTTTGGAGTAAGAAGAATGCATGTTTTATTGATTTCCTCCAAAATGTAGCACTCTTTAAATGCCTGTTGGACAAGCCTTACTAGATCATTTCTAGTAATGTCCCAGAGTTTTTGGTAGAACATTGTCAGTATGCCATCAGGACCAGGCGCTTTGAGTAGGCCCATGGAATCTAGTGCCTCCTTGATTTCCTCCATGCTTGGTATTGACTCCAGGATCTCATTCTCCTCTCTTGAAATTGGACTATCTGTGAAATGAAATTCTTGATTAATTGGAATGAGATTGTTAGATGAGTACTCAGTGAAAGTCTTGATGATATCTCTTTCGTCATTTGAGAAATCATCAGACGACATTTTGATAAAAGAAATTTTATTCTTTCTCCTTCTATTGAGAGTAGAGATATGGAAAAAATATGTGTTTTTATCTCCTTCTTTGATCCATGAGAGCCTGGATCTCTATAGCCAGAAGATTTCCTCTCTTTTGAGTAGTTCATTAAGTCTCTCCACCAATTGCTCTTCTTTCCTTGAGTTTTCATCATCTGGTGCTACCATCTAGATGACTTGAAGCTCTTGCTTGACTTTCTGTATCTCATTTTGAATATTGCCGAAATTTTGGTTGCTCCAATGTTTGATATCATTATTGAAATGTCTGATTTTTCCAATGATAGAATGTTCAGGAACTTTGTTCCATGCTTGCTCTACCGCATTCTTGAATGATTCTTATGTGAAACACATTGCTTTAATTCTGAATGGCGGTCCCTTTCTTCTTTTGGCCTTCTCCATGTTTAGCAGAATTGGAGCATGATCGTTGTTGATCATTGGGAGATGTAGAATAGATGCATCAGGGTGCTCTAGTCTCCAGATGTAGTCAAAGAAGGCCCTATCAAGTCTTTCTCTAATATTAAACTACACTCTTCTTTTGTTTGTCCATGTGTAAGTTGGGTCAGAATATCCCAAATCAATAAGTCCACAAGAATTAATCAGGTCCCTGAAGTCTTGATAGTATTGGTCGGGCAGGATAGTTCCTCCAGTCTTCTCTTAAGGCTTAAGATTGAATTGAAATCACCAATATAGCACCATGGGTTGTCGAAACCAGTGGAAAACTGTTTGATGTAATTCCAATTATCTTTCCTCCTATATTTTTTGGGACTACCATATACACACACAAGATACCAGGAGATGATTTTTTTTTCATTTAAAATAGCTACAATTATTACACTTGTTGAGTGAGAGATGATTTGTAGCTTGGCATCATCTCTCCAGAGCAAACAAAAACCACCTGTAGATCCCACATAGGGGAAATTGAAATGATTAGAATCACCCATGTGCCACCATCACTTTGAAGGCATTTAAAAGAGTTTGAGGTTATGTTGGAAGACCATAGCCAATGTCATGGTCAAGGGTTAATTAGATAAAGATGATGGAATCAAGAAGTTTGAGATAAGATTAACTCATTCATGAGAATAGACCTTAACCAATGAAGTGTCATGTTTTCCCATAAATCCTTAAGTGATAGAGACACCATATCTCTTACCGGTAACTTGATCCTAAACCTATCAAAAACCGTTGCCTCAACATGATGCAGCCTCATGCACGCCTGAATGTTTCGCATAGAACTTTGTTGAATACCCGCATGGGACTTTCAATGGGCTACAATGCATACAACTGCTAGTATAAGTAGTGGCATGACTAAGAGGCAAGATCATTAGCCCTTTATTGTGGTTCAAGGACCTCTAGGAATAGGGAAAACACATACGGTGTGGGGAATGCTAAATGTCATCCATCTTGTTTAATATCAACATTATTACACTACTTGAGAAACTTGTGCTAAAAAGATATTAAGCAAACTAATGAGATAGGAACCATTGATGAAGTTTTGTGGATGAGAAGTTCTTATGCACTCTGCAAAACTCTGCCCCAAACCAAGTATGGATGTGTGTGTTCCTTTAAATGCTGCAACTGAGGAGTCAGGATTTCATGGCCATAAGACTTCAAGTGTCATAAGGATTTGAAGCTGCACAAGCATCTCATACCTAATCAAGTTTTCCAAAAGAAAAAAAAATGACTTGCAAACATACACAACACATGTAGCAGCTGTAATAATCACATCTATAGGCACTTAAAATTTGTGTAAATTACAAATAAGGGCCTACACCTATGCAAATTACAGTAAGTGTTTGAAGATTACCAAATGGACTTAAAACCTGTATGGGTAGCTCATTAAAGCATAATTACAGGTTCATAAATATTAACCCATGGGCTATAAATCCAAGTACCTCAAGCCCATTATTAGGCCCGTAACCCAAAAAAAGTAATTGTGGGTCCATCTAATATTTTCTTAAAAAATAAAGAGATAAAGATCAAGAAAGATATGAATCTTATCTAAAAAAATGTCGGTTACTCATGTGGTAGTCCTATAACCAAAGAGAAATCTTTGAGTTTTATCCATTTTTATCAAAATAAGAATGAGATAAAGCCATCTCGGATGTTGACAAGTGGCACAAGACTTTCTATCAATCAAGATTTTCAGAGTCTATAAATACCTAGTACTTGAACTTGAAAGAGGACAGATCCAGAAAAACTCTCAGAAGGTCTCCACTAGAGTTCTTTTCTAAGAAACCTATCAAGGGTGAAGATTAGAGTGAAGAAAAGTTACATCAACATTCAAGGTACTTGAAGTTCAATTCTTCAAAGGAGATCAAGCCATACAAAGACCCTTCTAAAAGAAATATTTCTTTCACAACTGAGAAAGCACAAAGCACGAAGTGAAGGAGAAAACCACATCAACACAACTAAAGCCGAGAAACATGCCATCAGGTTCTCGCCTTCAACATTGACTGTTAATAATAGGTCACACTCATTTAAAGGGTGTAATCCAAGAGAATTGGACCTATTTTGTCATTATTCATATTTGTAATTTGCCTTCACATTTTGTGTTTATTCCATATGCCAAATTTGTGTTGACAATATCCTTTGACGACGACTTTTCGTACGTTATCGTTCAGTGCCACAACCAGTGTCAGTACTATCTTTGACGCAAAGGTAGTGTTCACCTGGCTATACCAGCCTACATCGTAGTGAGAGACATATTCAAGGGGGTAACCATGTTGTTTTGAGTGGAGCTTTGTCATGATGAGTGACTATGAACCTCCTTTTTTCCTTTATTTTTTTTCTTTTCCATTTTTTTTGGGTGGGGGGGGTGTAACTTAAGCCACTATTAAGTTGAAGAAGATGATTTTTCTGGAACATATTCCATGTTTGATTATGCTTATGCCATCCCTTTTTTTCGGTAAAGAGATTATGGCATGCATTAAAGTAACTTTACCATTTGTTAGATTTCAACACAATGTGGACAAAGTTTTTGTTCTGATATAGAAAGAGAGTCTGTAGCAACTCAAACCTGATGAATTCCTTCCTCTCCTTATAGAGCATCATCAAGGATAAACCGTCTACATTGGATCTTACTCCTTTCAAGAATTTGTAGCCATCAGCTTGTGAATCTTCTTAGGCTATAGCCTTGCTTTCAACAAAATAAGCTAATCGTTGTTGAGTTCATGGTTGATTAGAGGGTTTTTTTTGGTGGTGGTGGTGTTAGACGTTCTCACATGGAAGGAAGGTGATGGAGTGGATTTTTTTTGTTGTTTTTATTTGACATTTCAAAAAATATTTTCAGGGCATTTTTTTCAAGGGTTTGGGTGCTTTCTTAAGTGGGTCTCTTTTGGATCTAGACTAATCGGCGTTGGATACACCAAGATGGACCGATGGACCTATTAGAAGTTAAAATGCCTCAAAAGCTAAATCATTGCCGGAGATAGAAAAAGGAGTATCATCGTCGGGATGTAATGCTTTATCACCGGAGATACCATCGCCAAATATAGAGAGGAGAACGATCACTGGAGATGGAGAGAGGAGAACGATTGCCGAAGATGGAGAGGAGAATAGAGGAAGTGAGAGGATTATTTTTTCCCCTTGGTTCACAGGAGTTAACCAGATTCCATGTAACCATGGTTATATGGGGAAACATGGCATGCTCTCCCTCTTCCTTGAGAGATTCTCTAAAGCATCTGCTTGAGAGAGTAGTAGGTTTCTAGGACTGTAACCACGAAACCTCACCTCTACACCAAGTTGACTTGTCACGGTGCACAATGGATGATCCTCTATAGATATTGCCCACTTATTTTTTATTGTGTCATTGTGGTGATTGGTGAGTTGGTGTTGTATTGTGTTGGCATTCCTTGTTGCATCGTTTAGATTGATTCATAAACAATTTGACATGGATGAGTGCCACATAAAACTTTGAAAAGAATTGTCCATATAACATTACAACCTATTGTGTCATGCATTTTTGTTATACAATAATTGATAGGGAAAACTCCGACCCTAGGCAGACGACCACGACCCCGATTACCAAAGACTGGGACCATCGACTAACCCAAAACCAATGCCCCGACCCCGAATCAGAACCGTCCCATGGCTACTCGACCCGGATAATCCTAATAATAGCCCTAGGGCCCTTAATCCATGATGAGACCCCGACTGAGTCAGCCCAAGGATAAGCATGATCTAAAAACCATTATCTGGGCAAAAGATTTCCTACAACAGGTCTGCCAACTCTGTTAAGAAAAGGATAGAAGGGACATGGCCAAGAATGTGGGCGATAGTGCCACACGAGAACGTAGGGGGAAAAGTGACTGGCGAGATTCACCTTGATACGCCCCAACTCGGGCTTATAAATACAGGTATTGTTTCGTCTTCCAGGTATGGGATTTTAGAAGCCTTAGCAAGAGAGTTCCTTTTATAGTTCCCCCTACTATTTCTAACTTGACCGTTGAAGAGCTAGAGCCGACACCCCGCCCTCACTAGTTCCCTAATCCTTCCTTGTCTTGTGTGTGTAGAGCCCGCCTTATAGAAGATCGGAGATGACTATGGACCATCTGGTTGGTGTAAAGGGAGGCCCATCTTCCGATACAAAATCAGTTGGCACCGTCTGTGGGAATCGTTGTGCTTCTGGCAGAGTTAAAGGTCCACATGGTGGAAACCAAGTCGATGGTGACTCAACACGACCAAGGTGCCAGAGTTGAAGGGCTAGAAGCCTAAGTATCCAATGGAACGCATCCAAAAACCCCAAGGGTAGATGTACTTGAATGAAGGCTTCAGGGGTTGATGACGAACATGCAGCTGCTGATGGAACAGACCTAGGAGATCATACAAGAGCTGCGGGGCTGACAAGAAGCTCCCGATGATAGCGACGCAGCATGACATGGGTCCCATGTCCCTCCAACCAGAAGCTGTGACCAGGGGAAGGAGGATAGGCTATTAGAGTTACCACTTCCCATTTTTGAGGCACCATTCACCATGGAGCGAAGGTTCACATACTGGGCTTCTGGGAGGAAAAAATGGAGGATGTGAGGAAGGAAATAGCAACGATGAGGGAAGCACTGAGAGGCAAAGCCTTGACCAACGTCGACTAGCTCATCTAAAGGACAGATGATCCCTTCACCATAGAGGTAATGACCCAGCCCCTCCCTGATAAATTTAAACCATTGCAGATGGAGATGTTTGATGGCGGTAGGGATCCTTTGGACCACTTGGAAGCCTACAAAACGCACATGAGCCTCCAGGTGGCATCTGACAAAATAATGTGTCAGGCATTCCCAACCACAATCAAGGGACCCACCAGGGTTTGGTTTAGCTAGCTAAAGCTAGGAAGCATGTCCAACTTCATAGAGTTAAACCGATAATTCGTCAGCTATTTTATTGGCGGCCAAAGGCACCGCAAGCCGATAACCCATCTCCTAAACATCAAACATAATAAGGGGGAGTCATTGCGAGATTATATGTCCCGGTTCAACAAAGAGACCTTGCAAGTCGATGATGCAGATGAAAAGATGATTGTGGCAGCCCTGATGGCGGGATTAATACCCTTCAAGTTCCTATTCTCTCTATCCAAGAACCCCCAACCAGAATGGCCGACCTCATGATGAAGGTGCAATGACACATAAATGTCGAGGATGCTCTTATTGCTAGGCAAGAACGAGACACTGGGTCCAACCCACACCACGATAAAAGACAACGAGAACAATAGTAGGCACCTCGGGAGGATAGAGGTCCCCGGGCAAGAGAAGGAGGCAACATTCAAGGAATCAGATCGAGAATCAACCTCCCCTAAGTAAGTTTCAGAACTACACCCCTCTTAATGCACTCATGGAGTAGGTATTTATTCACATACGGGATGAGCCCGGTGTCAAGTGGCCTGAAAGAATCCGCACTTCACCGAAGAAAAGGAGCCATAATAAGTATTGTAGTTTCCACCGAGACTAGGGCCACGACATCAATGACTATTTTGACTTGAAGGAATAGATTGAAGCCGTGATTCAAAGAGGCTGATTATAGAGGTTTGTTGTAGGACCGTAGCGAATTAGACGTGAGAATACCCATAGAGACCCTCCAACCTGAGAAAAGAGAAGACCCGAAGGGTCCATTGGGGAGATACGGGTGATAACTAGAGGCTTTGAAGAGGAGGAGAGTCCAGCTCAGTCAGGAAGTCGTACATGAGGCAGATCTACGTAGAAAGGGATCTACAACTCATGATGACAGAAAGACCAGTGAAGTAGCTCAAATTGGAGTGCCCTCCTATTACCTTTTTGGTAGAGGATGCTCGAGGGGTGAGCCAACCACACGACGATCCTTTAGTGGTGACATTGGTCATTTGAATTATCTCACATATCGCATCCTCATAAAAAATGATAGCTCAACAGATATCCTCTATCTCTCCTTCTTTGAGCAAATGGGAGTCAGGAGAGACAAGCTCAAGCTCGTCTAGATGCCGTTGGTGGGATTCACATGCGATCGGTTGCTCTCGTTAGGAACAATCAGCTTGCCTATCACAACTGGCAAAGGAGAACGTCAAGCGACCCAGGTGATAGATTTAGTGGTGGTCGACTACCCCTTAGCCTACAATGCAATACTCGGAAGGCCTGAGTTGAGTCTGTTAAGGGCGGTCACATCAACGTATCATCTACTGATGCATTTTTCGATGGATAAGGGAGTCGGGAAAGTTAAAGGGGACCAAGTGGTGGCCAGGGAATGCTACATGACCTCACTCAAAGGAGGGCCGTGTAATAGAGAAAACATGTCTATCGACAACCTGAAAGTTTGAGATGAGAGGACCCGAGTATTGGCAGAGCCTAGAGGAAAGCTGAAAGACATTGTCCTCAACCTTGACATGCCTGATAAGACCACCCGGATTTGATCAAACCTGGCAGGAGAATTCAAAGTCTGGTTGCGGGACTTCCTTATCAATAATCGGGATGTGGTCACTTAGACACATGAGGACATGCCAGGGATAGACCCCAGGGTGGTCGTACAGTTGAATGTGGACCCAACATTGAGGCCTATCAAGCAGAAAAAGAGAAACTTTTCCCTAGAGTGCAATCAAGTGGTCGAGAAAGAGGTAGAAAAGTTGTTAGCAGCCAGTTTTGTGAGAATGGAGAATGTGTGTCGTGGTACAAAAGCTGAACGAAAAATGGTGAATGTGTGTCGACTTCACTGACTTGAACAAAGCATGCCCAAAGGACAACTTCCCACTCTTGAGGATCGACACGCTGATGGACTCAATAGCAGGTCACCAAACCCTCAGCTTCATGGATGCCTTCTCGGGGTATAACCAGAGCAAAATGTAAGAGCCCGACCAAGAAAAGACCGCCTTCATCACCGACCAGGGGCTCTATTATTACCGAGTTATGCCATTCGAATTGAAGAACACCGGGGTAACCTACCAGAGACTAGTCAACGAAATGTTCAAGGGTCAAATCGAAAGGAACGTCGAGGTATATGTAGACGACATGCTGGTAAAAAGTCTTCAAACTGAGCAATACCTCTCAGACTTAGACCAGACCTTTCAAACCTTGAGGAGGCATAAAATGAAGCTCAATCCTGGCAAGTGCGCTTTTGGGGTCTCAACCGAGAAATTTCTCGGGTTCATGGTGTCCTAAAGGGGAATAGAGGCCAATTCCAAAAAAGTGAAAGTGATCCTCAATATGCAAGCACCTAAAAACACGAAGGAAGTATAGTGCCTAGCCAACAAGATCGCATCTCTTAGCCAATTCATCTCTTGCACCATTGACAGGTGCTCACCCTTTTTTCGCCTGCTAAGTAAGGCCTTCCACTGGGATGAAGAGTGCGACAAGACCTTCAGTGAGCTCAAAAACCACCTCAGCCACCTACCGGTGATTAATCAATCGAAATAGGGGGAAGTGCTCTATGTGTACCTATCGATGTCAGAAACAGCGCTAAGTTCAGTTTTGATAAGGGAAGAGGCCGGGGCACAGGCACCCATGTATTACACTAGCCGAGCCTTCCGGGGAGCAGAGGAAAAATACCCAAGGGCAGAAAAAATGGCCTGTGTTTTGGTCGTCACTGCTCGATGATTGAGACCCTATTTCTAAGCCCACACCATTCAGGTCTTAATGGATCAACCACTCAGGATGATACTGTATAAGCCTGAGACTTTGGGAAGGGTAGTAAAGTGGTTAGAATTAAGCAAATTCGACACCGAGTACCATCCTCAAGGAGCGGTTAAGGGCCAAGTCGTTTCTGACTTCATCGCCGAGTACACCTACGACATGGACATTGAGCCCGGGCTAGAGGTCACACCACAAGAAAAAGCTGACCAAGAAGAATGGGTCATGCATGTGAACAGATCTTCCATCAATGTTGCCGCCGGAGGAGGAGTCATCCTGATCACACTAGAGAAAGCGAAACTTGAATATACCATCAAATTCAGGTTCAGAGCGACCAACAACGAGGCCGAGTACGAGTCGATGATCACGGGGCTTCGCCTTGCTCGTGAACTTAGGGCAAAAAAGGTAAAAGTTAAGAGCGACTCCCAATTGGTGGTCGGGCAAGTAAAAGGAGAGTATGGCACGAAGGATGACCGAATAAGGTAATACCTTGCCATAGTAGAGAAAGAGAAGTCCCAATTTAAATGTTTCATCATTCAACGAGTCCCTCGGGGGGGACAATGAAAATGCCGACAGGTTAGCCAAGCTTGCATCGTCTACCCCTAAGGACCTGGCCCCAGGAATCATCATAGAACACCTTCCTCAACTGAGTATCAAAAGCAAGTAGGAAAGGGAGGTCAACCTGGTCAACCTCGAGCTTGGATGGGCTAGCCAGATAACAAGATATTTGAAGGATGGAAAACTGCCAGAAGATAAGGAAGAAGCTAGGAAAATAAGGATGCGGGTCAGTCGATATCTATTACTTGGTGATGTCCTCTATAAAAGAAGCTTTACCCTCCCTCTACTTAGATGCCTATCCAAGGAGGAAGCCGACTACGCACTCTAAGAGATCCATAAGGGATATGTGAGAATCACTCAGGGGGGTAGATCCATGGTCTAAAAAGTAATTAGGGCCGGGTACTATTGGCCCTCCATGCAGAAGGATGCTACCCTCCTCGCCCAAAGATGTGACAAATGACAACGGTTCTCTAGCATCCCCAAAAATCCTGCGGAAGAATTGACCCCTATAGTAGGCTCGTGGCCCTTCGCGCAATGGAGAATCTACATAGTTAGGCCACTCCCTAGGAGAAAAAAGCAAATGAGAGTCTTGGTGGTAGCTATTGATTACTTTACTAAATGGGTGGAGGCTAAGGCCTTGGCAAAAATTACCGAGAAAAACATCCGGGACTTCACCTAGAAGTCTATCATCTGTCGATACGGTATTCCCCAGGTCATCATTACCTACAATGGGAAGTAGTTCAACAACGCCCAATATCAAGAATTCTGCGCAGAACTCGGCATCAAAAATCATTTCTCCTCACCAACTCACCCCTAGGCCAACGGCCAAGTAAAAGTCAAAACAGAACCCTCCTAAATATAATAAAGAAGAGGCTCAAAAGTTCAAAAGGCCTATGGCCCGAGGAACTCCCAAGTGTCTTATGGGCCTACGCACCACCGCCAGAATTCCTATGGGGGAGACACCTTTCTCGTTGGCCTTCGAAACCAAGGCGGTAGTACTAGTGGAGATCGAGATGACTACACACTGTACGGTGAACTTTGACCCAAAAAAGAACGAGAAGGGACTCAGGAACAACCTCGACTTATTAGAGGAGAAAAGGGATGAGGCTACCCTGCGAGTAGCCGTTTACAAGCAAAAAATGGCTGAATACTACAACTCCCAGGTGAAGGTAAGGAGGCTCGCTGTTGGAGATCTAGTGCTCAAAAAAGTAACACAAGCAACTTAAGATCCTACAGAGGGAAAACTCAAGCCAAATTGGGAAGGGCCATACTGGGTGACACAGTGTAATAAGCCCGGGACTTACCACCTTAAGACTATGCGAGGGGAGCCTTTACCATGGTCGTGGAATGTAAAACATCTAAACAAATATTATCAATGAAATTCAAATTGTAATCCTGACTATTAAAGTGTTTTGAATTGTGTAGGGTCGATAACGGTTACAACCCTCAAGTCACGAGGATGACCCCAGGTCACAAGAATGACCCAGGTCACAAGAATGATCCAAGTCATAAGGATAACCCTAACCCATGAGGGTGGCACGACCTTTGGTCTCTGGCTACAAGACTAGCCCCGGGTTAAATGACTAACCCTCAGGTCGCAAGGATGACCCCAAGTCACAAGAATGACCCAAGTCACAAGGATGACCCTAAGCCACAAGGATGACACTACCTTTGGTCTCAGGCTACAAGACTAGCCCTGGGTTAAATGACTAACTCTCATGTCATGAGGGTGACCCCAGGTCACAAGAATGACCCAGGTCACGAGGATGACCCCAAGCCATGAGGATGGCATGACCTTTGGTCTCAAGCTACAAGACTAGCCCTGGGTTAAATGACTAACCTTTAGGTCATGAGAATGACACCAGGTCATGAGGATGACCCCAGGTCACGAGGATGGCATGTCCTTCAGCTTTAGGCTACAAGATTAGCCCCGAGTTGTGAGACTAGCCCCAAGATTACAAAGACAGCTCTGAATTTTCACAATAAGCAACCCCCGATTAAAGAAATACGAAGTAAAAAAATCTCACAAATCAACCCAAGATTCGCCAGAAATAACTATACTATCGAGTAAGTGCATCTACACCTCCCCCCATGCATTATTAAAGCTCAGGCCGACATGTAAGCATCCCCGATGGCACTAAATAACACAGGCTTAGGCTTGCAAAAGGGTCATTGGGAATCCTCAAGTGCTGAGATGCCTGGCCAACCTAACACCAAAATTTTTTTGATTCATCTAAATTACACACATTCACCATTAAAATGATTGACCATGAGGAGTCCCGGTCCCAAGTAATTGTTACAACTAGAAATGGTCTACTACCTCAACACACATCTACTAGAATAATAACGAGATAGCATTTCTCTAAATGTTAACCTCTGGGAGGCGTCTACTTTTAACTAAACCCCTCACTACCCGAGAAATAATGGGACGACCCTAGAGGCGTTAACACTCGACCAAGTTCTCCCCTACCAACCGTTAAGCCTGAAAAGTACATCAATGTCACAACGCTCACATCAACACTTAGAAATTCTGGGAAACTAGAAACAACACATAAAAAATTAATATTAAAAGTGTTTTATTTATATGGAGTATGTTACAGCAAAAACAAAAACCAAAAAACTATTCCTCAGGGTTGGCATCCCCTATTGCAATGTCAGGACCCCCAGGTGTGGCAGTAGGCACTACGACTGCCCCCTCGGCTGCCTTTTCCTAGTCCTTCCTGGTGGCCCCCCCGGCCACCATAGCGTTATCATGGTCGTCCTCTTCCTCCTCCTCATCCTAGGCTTCAGTTCCTTAGGGCTTGAGGGACGAGAAGTCAATATCTGAGAATCGCTCTGACGCAACGTCCTTGAACTCCTCCCATCATTCCCAGAAACAGTCAGTCCTAATAAGGCCAAGTACTTAGCCTTGGCCTCCCGGGAGGCTTCCTCTCGCATCTCATGTCTCTCCCTCTCCTTCTCTGCCTCGAGCTCGAGGCGTACCCATTCTAAGGTCTCCTTCACGGTCTTCTTCCTTGTATTCTCTACAACCATCTTGAGCTCACTCTCAGCCCTGATGCACCGATTCTTCTCAGCTCCGAGGTCGTTCCTAGCATGGGTGATCTCCACTTCTAAAACTCGCAAGCGAGCAACCAAATTCTCGATGCGAGCCTTCTGCTCAACAACCTTCTTGGCCAGACTCGAGCGATCTTCCTCCGAAAGTTGGAGCCTCTTCTTAAGACCGACAATCTTAGACTTGGCTTCCTCCTTAAAAGCCAAGTTATAGTTTTGGCCTTGGCGAGACGGTTGAGGTTATTAATCTTGACCTACTTACAGTATTTGTACCTCTCGATGGAAGTAGCCATTAGAGTCACGGTTTGCAAAAAAGGGGGAGGAGAGACCAACTTAGAACTAGGAGAATAGGCAAAGAAAAAGATGCGGCCGAACTTCTTACCTTAACCATATAGTGCATCATGTCTTGATACACACCGGTAGGGGAGAGGCACTTCCTCAGATAGTCGATGTCGGAGGCGGGGATGCTATCTAAGAGAGATTCACCCCTGGTACCAGTCCTCAGTAGCTAGGAATATGGCCCAAGGATGAGGTCGTCCACTCCCTGATCAGGGGCATATGTAGAGGCTGCAACAGTAGAATGGTCCTCGATAGTTGAGGAGGAGCCAGGGGAGCTACACAAGCTAGGGAGGTTATAGAAGCCAAGGTCTCCACGACAGGGGCAATAGAGACGACTGGGGGAATAGCCAACTGAGAAGTCACGGCTAGAACCCTGCTTGTGGATGAGGGAGAGGGATGCTTAGCATCCTCGTTCAGGTAGACAACTGGGATTGTAGTAGGAACAGGAGGCGCTGGGGTTGTCTCTAGAGCAACGGCCTTGGAAGGTCCCCTGGGAGCGAGGGGGTGTTTCCTCTTCTTTAAAGTTGTGACCACCCCCGCCCGGGTGGTCGACGGTTAAGCAACCTTCTTTACCCCCAGGCTGCATCCCTGATCTCTTTGGCCTTGCCAAGATAACTCTTGTCGGTCTTCATCGCTGCACAAATACAAACCCAAGGTCAAAGGTCAAAAAAATAAAAGAAAAGAGAATGAGGGGAAAGAAGGAGGGGGGTGGGTGCATTACCAAAAGGTTCAGGACCAAACCCACATTGAAAGAGCTGGGCAGGTGTGGTTAGGTCCGAGAAGGCTTGGATAGGAAAGTTCACGACCCTCTTGATACAATCCTCCTCCTCGTGAGACGCCTCGCCTGCTTCGATGGCTATATATATAAAAAAGGAGAAGGAAAGAAGGTGCAGACAAGTCAAAGACAACATAAAAAATAAAAGTGCACACGACAGGTGACAACAAGAATAACCACTTACCTATCGAACTGATGACTGATGTCCAACGTCAATTGAACTTCACTTTTTGTACCTCGCCCAGTGGACATTCCCAGTTCTCACCCAAAATGAAAAAGTACCGGGTCTTCCACCCACTACACGAACTTAGGAGCCCCATCACCAAAGTCATCGGTGGGTCTTGATTAGCAAAGAAGAACCACCTCAGTTCTTGTTCTTTGACAACATAGCAGCGAAAGAATTCACTTACAGTAAGGTGGTGTCTCCCTTGGAAGGTCAGTTCCTATAGCACCATGCACTCGATGGCTATCTGCCAAGCATTGGGCATCAATTGCCCGGGCGCCAACCCGAGACAAAGCAACAGTTCCTTGAGGAACCAGGGAACCCGGAACCTAAGGCTCACCATAAGGGCTTGCTCATATAGTGATATGCTATTGCCTAGAGCTTCAAAAGCCCGAGCCTCCCCCGGGGCTGTGAGAATTACCCCTTCAGGGATTTGATAAATCATGTAGTACCGGGTGAAAGTTCTCGACCCCAACTCAGAGACGTACTGAGCGGCTTTAAAATCTTCTTTGGGAGCAATCTCCCTAGCCACCCCTGGGCATTAGTCAAAACAAGCTCGGTAGCTTGCCCTGAGGGAACTTGCAGGACTTCGGAGAAGTCGTCGGCTCCATCGACCATCCTATTGACAGTATTCATGGACACCATCTATTCAAAGAGAAGGCGTAGAAAATAATAAAAAAATAGGTAAAACGAACATTGTCAGAAAAAGAAAAACTGACAATGCCGACAGAATCAGAGAAAAAGCTAAGAAAAGACAGTAAGAAGAAAGAAACATCCAACATCGGCAAGAGAAATAGACAAAAATAGGGGACCTAAGGAGAAAAGTACCTTGAGAAAGGATGAAGGCGAGGAGACCAGAATATGGCAGATAGCTACCACCCAGGTAAAAGTAAGCTGCTGAAGATGAATAGCTGGGATGTAGGGGCTCAAGTCACAGCTTGCAGGAACGTAGGGGTCATCAGAAATCACCTCAAAAGTGGAAAACAAGAAATAGAGATGGAAAGAGAATCAAAACGGGAACGAAGGATGTATTTATAGTAAACCCTGATTGACCCAGACCCTACATGTGTCGCCCATCTAAGGGCTAACGAAATAAAATCGGGAAACGAGGTGGCACACGAATCCCCAAAAAATAAAACATTCTAAACGACAACCGTTAGATAACCGAAAAATCTTAAACGACAGGATGTTTTACCTGACCCCCCACAAGCGCATGCACGCCCTCTCAGTTATTGAGATGCATTAAATGTGAAGCCATCATTGGCACCTGTCCCAACTAATGCAGCCTCAATAGTTGAAACGACACACCCCTGGCGCTTCAAAACGGGTGGATATAGACGACTCACATTCCCGGGCCATCGGTCCATTTAATCCTAAACTCGGGAATGGGGGTCAACTGATGGGGAAAACTCTAACCCTAGATAGACGACCATAACCCCGACTACCAAATACTGAGACCCTCGACTAACCCGAAACCGATGCCCAAGACCCCGAATTAGAACCGTCTCGCGGCTACTCGACCCCGGATAATCCCGATAATAGTCCTAGGGCCCTTAATCCCTGATGAGACCCCTACCAAGTCAGCCCAAGGATAAGCATGATCTAAAAAACGTTATCTGTGTAGAAGATTTCCTGCAACAGGACTATCAACTCTATTGAGAAAAGGACAGAAGGGACGCGGCCAAGAACGTGGGCAATAGTGCCACGCAAGAACGTGGGGGGAAAAGCGACTGGCGAGATTCGCCTTGATACGCCCCAGCTCGGACCTATAAATACGGGTATTATTTTGTCTTCCAGGTATGCGATTTTAGAAGCCCTAGCAAGAGAGTTCTTCTTATAGTTCCCCTTGCTCTTTCTGACTTGACTGTTAGAGAGTTAGAGCCGGCACCCCACCGACACTAGTTTCCTAATCCTTCCTTGTCTCGTGTGTGTAGAGCTCGCTTTACAGAACACCGGAGACAACTGTGGATCATTTGATTGGTGTAAAGGGAAGCCCATCTTCCGATACACCATCAATAATAATTACCGTTGATGTTCTTGCATTTCTCAAAGAAACAAGA
This sequence comes from Platanus orientalis, assembly GCA_025762735.1. Classification (NCBI taxonomy): domain Eukaryota; kingdom Viridiplantae; phylum Streptophyta; class Magnoliopsida; order Proteales; family Platanaceae; genus Platanus; species Platanus orientalis. The sequence continues at coordinate 17,885 of JAOXJP010001040.1, forward strand.
CTTCAAGAATTCCTTTTATTGACAAATGACAGAAGACTATTGAACTAAAACTTGCCATATGGACAGGCAACGAGGTGAATAACACAACCATTTTTTAACCAACAACTCATGTTAGAATCATGCAACATCTGAGGTGAATAACACAACCATTTTTTAACCAACAACTCATGCTAGAATCATGCAACATCTACTCTAGCCCATCATGTTCCACGAGCATACTAGGCCTCATATAAAATATATACATAAATCTTGAACAAGTATTGGTTTAGGTTATCCCGTGTCTCAACCCTAACGAGCCTAATCTTTATTCAGGCTGACTTCTCTTAAACCTAACCCAACCTAACAAAAAATAGGATTCGGTCATCAGATTAGGGTATTTTTTTATTTAAAAAAAAAAAAAAAAAAAAAACTCGACAGTCTAAATTTATCCACTAATTTTTTCTGTCCCCATGTCCCTCTGCACACAAAAGGTAAGGT
>JAOXJP010001051.1:0-18361 GCA_025762735.1 Platanus orientalis
AGGGTTCTTGGAAAAGATGCTTCTCCTACCCTACGGGTGGAACGTTGTTTTCTACACAAAAATAAATAAATAAATAAATAATAAAAAACGATGTAAACTGTCAACTCTTTGAATTCTATAATAGTGGCCACCTTATCAATCAATTTACTAATGAGAAATGATATTCTGTCCAGGATGTATCTTCACCCCCTCACAAGGGGTGTGGGAGCGATGCACTTTTTATGTTCTTGCCAAGTGTGACTCCCGCATTTTATTAGTAAGGCATGGTTCTTTAGGCCCCTTTCTTGGTTAATTAGTGAGGGTTCTTGGAAAAGATGCTTCTCCTACCCTATGGGTGGCACATTGTTTTCTACGCAAACAAAATGATGTAGAATGTCAACTCTTTGAATTGCATAATAGTGGCTACCTTATCAATCAATTTACTAATAAGAAATGAAATTCTGTTCAGGATGTATCTTCTCCCCTTCACAGGGGGTGGGAGCCATGCACTTTTTAAGTGGTGCCCACACCCCTGTGAGAGGGTGAACAGTACATCTTGAACATAACATCTTTCTGTTTACGAATTTATTATTGGAATAAACTTTTTATTTATTTATTATCGTTTGATAGTTACTCCACAGTTGACAATGAAAATGATCACGTTTATCTTCTATTTCAACTGAGGACCATTAAACCTAGAAGAAACTATTTGCTTTAACAAAATAATACTAAAACATTGTCGAAAGTAAATAAATAACGAGAAAACCCTCTACACAGGGAGCATTGTTTGCCTCCCTCACAGGGGTGTGTGGGTCCCACGCAAAAAGTTCATGCAGCCCTTGCCCCTCTGTGAGGGAGCGAACGATACTCTTGGTACAGAGGAACTGCCCCCAAATAAACAATGGGATAGTGGCCATTATTATTATTATTTTTTTGTATGACGTCTTTCCTCTATGCTAGAAAATCCTCTGCATCAAGAGATGTAAGATTTTTAATCTCATAATATGGACTTACATGGATCAAAATCCATGATTTAATATGAGCATATCAGATACGTCCATTAATGTTGTGATTATATGGTATATATAGGGTTATGCTATACTTTGCTATACCATATTGGTATTAATGTGTTTTGATGAATATAAAAGACTGAAAAGTTTTGTAAGAACCGTTTATTTAAAAAATGTATCTTTTCATAAATAACACATCTCCTTTTTTTTTTTTTTTTTTTTTTTTTTTTTTTTTTTTTTTTTTCCTATAGTTACATTTCTTCCAAACAAAGAGATGTGTAAAAAGAAGGAAAGGGTGTGATAAGTGATCCTTTCAACTCTATTTAGAGAGGTCTTGGACCCTATTATCATTATGTTGATTACAACAAATTATCGTATTATTAGGTTACAGAAGAAAAATATAAGAAAATAGAAGATAAAGACAATCACAAAGCTTTTAGATATTTAAGAATGACAAGTATATTTTATTTTAGTTTTTTATATATTTTCTATTTTAAAAAACATGATTACATTGTTTTAGACATGTAAATGTCTTACAGGATAAGGGTACACCCTCTCAAGGGGGATGTGGGCCCTCACACATAAAGTGCATAGGGCTCACACCCCTTGTGAGAGGAGGCACCCTGCTCCCCGGTGCAGAGGATCCGGCCCCTCTCTCTCTATATAATTAGCCTTTCCCCGAATAGGAACATACCCAGCAACAGAAATTAACGAGACGGTTTAGCTTCTTTTCACTCATGGCTTGTAACATTGTGTATGTCAAATGTATTGTACCCAAGACCAAAAAAGAGGAAGAAGATGATAGAACCTACCAAAGATACAGAGATCGTCTTAACCCTTCCAACAGAAAGAGGCCCGCCGAATGAACCATAATCGTGATGTTAGTGTTGGATTATTGGCAGCTCAAGTCCAATTCAAGGGTCGTCCAACTGACATAATCCTAGCCACCGCCCCAAAATCTGGCCACCACTTGGCTAAAATCACTCATCTTTGCTGTCATGAATCGTGAATTGTATCCCTCTATGGCTCAACACCCTCTGCGCACTTTCAACTCTCGCGACCTTGTGCCGTTTTAGAGATATGTCTTTACAACCCCAACATCAATAACAACCGAATCACTGACCCAAACGTCCTTGCCTCACGTAGTGTTGCTGGCCACACACATGCCTTATATATACATTGCTACCACAATCCATAACAGATTCCGAGTGCCGGATTGTTTTTCTTTGTAGCAACATCAAGGACAACAAGGTAATATCAAAGAGTTCATCAAAGCCATTAACATTAGAAGAGACCATTGAGATGTTTTGCAAGGGGTTGACCACATATGGACCTATTTGGGATCATGTGTTGGGGTATTGGAGAGAGTTTAGAGGAACCACCGAGTGTGCTGTTTGTCAAGTACGATGAGATGCATGCCGACCCAGTTGTTCAGTTGAAAAGGATGGCCGAATTCATTGGATTTCCATTCTCCCCAGAAGAAGAGAGAGAAGGGGTCGTTGATGAAATATTGAAGCTATGCAGTTTCGAGAGTTTGAGCAGTTTGGAGGTGAATACCACTGGAGTAAATCCCATTGGTATTAAGTATGATGCATTCTTCCGGCAAGGTAAAGTCGAAGATGGGGCAAATCATCTGACGTCTGAGATGATGAAGCGAATAGACTCCACAAATCAGAAGTTTCATGGAATTGGCTTAAAACTCTAAAAGGCTCAATGTTTGCAGTCCAGTTTTTTTTTTTTGTTTTGTTCGGCAACTAACGTTTGCAGTCTAGTTGGTCTATGTGATTTGCAAGTCTCATCTGGTCATTTACTTTTAATCTTGTTTCTACTAAATAAGGCAACTGTGGTCATGATATATCATATGTGATGCTGTTTGTTTGTTTTTGAAATAGTGTCTGAATGAACTAGCTAGCATTTTCTATTTTCAGCTTACCCATCACTCTTGTTTTATCCGAAAGTTTCAATCACTGTGGCGGGGACAACAATCCATCTCGGAGTTGGGTCCTCTCACCATGGTTATAAGGATCCTGATCCGAATTGTAGGATCCTACGATCATAAATAATCTAAATGATCCAACTCTCTCCTAAAATCTTAATAAGACTATAGGATCTATGTACGATCCTGCTTAGGATCGTGAGATCCTGTAGGATAGCGATCCCACAGTGATCCTAAACGATCTTACATATTGTGTTGTTGGGCTTTTGTTTCATTGGGTTAATGAAATAAATTTTTAGGCTTTTAAGCCTAATTTAATAATTAAAAAAAAAACCACTCTTTCAACACAAAATTAAAAATATATATATTTATTAAAAAAAAAAAAAAAACCTAGCTCCAATTCACTCGAGACTTGGTAGTGGTAGCTGACTATCAAATCATTTGAAGTTCATAATATTAGCGACAATGATAATAATAATGAGCTTGAATATGCATTAAGGGAGTTTGATGATTTTCTAATAGATGATGTGAGAGCTAGCAACGACATTAATTTGATGAGGATGTTGATGACAAAAATCACTTTTGAAGAAAACATTGAACTCAATAAAAGGAACTTGGTTTCGGTGATTGAATGTTCATATTTATTATATTTCTGTTATTGTTTCCCTGGTGGAACTAGGAAATTGATGGATACATGAATCATCTGGTATGAATTCGCTTAGTTATTTTAATATGTTTTATTATTTGTGGTGTTAGAACTTTGAAAATATTATAATCTAATACTTGGTAGCTTACTACTTAACTTTTGGATAATTTGTATTAAAAAAGTATAATATTTTTTTAGTTAGTAGAAATGTAGGGTATAGGAGTTATATTATAATAAATTTTATCCAAAATTTTCAATGATTTTTAACATATATCATTATTATTGGTGATTTTCCATTATATTTTTTTTTATTAAAAGTGGAATCTTACGATTCTCAATTAGATCCACGAGACCCCTTACTGATCCTACGTAGGATCTCGATTTTAATAACCTTGCCTCTCACATGAGTGGGAAGGTCCTGCAATAGTCCCAAATGCATTCACACCCCAAAAAAGTGATAAAACACCTTTTGGGAGGTATGTGTGTGCCTGTGATTATCACAGGACCTCATACACTCATAATATAGAAGAATCCAGAGAAGAATCAAGCATGCTATCAGCCTACCACTTCTATATTGAGATTACGAGAAGCTTCTAAATTGTAAATCAGCTATACCAGTTATTTCCACATTGGAAATATTCTAGCATTGAAGATCTTTCCTTGTGAAGGTCAATCTCTGTAAATAAGTAAATGAAAGAGGCTATGCTTTCTTCTCACATTGAGAGAACGCCCTTCAAACCATCTCTATTTTCTAAATGGTATCAGAACAACATTGGTCCCTACTCTGATTTTATTTTTCAGAGAACAAGTTTTTCATTTATTGAAGCTACACTTACCAACCAAGACGAGCTGTCAAAACCATCCCCTAAACAAGAGCACGATCGTCCTCTGTTATGCTCACCTTCCTATTGGTTGGAAACTTGATACAGTAAATGGTAAAGAACCATATGTGGTAAAAGATACTGGTCCTTTTTTTGTTTTGCTAAGTGTCAAAAACATTATTGTACTTTATGACTCTATATTTGTTGTCATTTTGAAAGCATATTCTACTTTATGACTCTACTTTATCTTGTGGCAAAACCATGAGTGCTATTTTTTTGTGTTGTTTCTATAAATGCATACTCCACTTTTCCCTTGTGGACCCAATAGGAAAACCTGTATGTCACTTTTGTCATCTATATATAAGATTTATTTTGGAAGACTCTCTTGGTTGTGTGTTATTAAGATACAAACCCAAATCAACACTATCCTGGTACCCCTTGTTAAGATATCCCGGTATTTTTTTACTTGCTCTTATTTATCAATGGCACCATCCCAAAGCCATTATTCATATCCTTTTACCATCAATGTCTCTAATTTTGTCTATTTAAAGTTGACCCAAACAAACTACCTATTGTGGATGACACAAATTGTTGTGTTGATTGAAAGTCAAGATTTGGAAGGATTTATCTATGGAACAACACCCATGCCAAAATGGGATATTAACTCTCCTAATGGAAAAGAGACAATCCTAAATCCAAATTTCATGTCTTGGATCAAGATAGATAGAAGGGCAAAGGCTTGGATTACTAGTACCTTATCAAAAGAGGTGCTTGGATTGGCTATTAGACTTGTCACTTCATGCGATGTATGGAGTGCACTTGATAATGCTTTTGCAAAAAGTTCTCAGGCTAGAGAATTTGAGTTGCACCAACAACTGTAGCTTATGAAATGGTACATCTACACTCTCAAATTATATTCGTCGATTCAAATCTGTTTGTGATGAATTAAGTGTTATCGGTAAGCTTATGCATGATTATCAAGCTAAAGTTTTCTCTTTACCTAATGGATTGGGACCTCAATATGAATCTTTTACCACTACAATGCTTAAACCCCCGGTTCCATCTTTTAATGAACTAGTTTCGTTGTTGCAAAGTCATAAACTTCATAACAAAGGTTATAAAGATGATTCAGTAAATCAATTCATAGCTTTCTTTAGCCAACGATTTGGACATGAAAAAGGTTTCAAAAAGATGGAAATTGAAATAATAGAAACCAATTCTTTAGTTTAGAAGGGAGAGGCTTCACTCAAATAAGTTAACAAACCAATCAATCCATCAATATGCAAGGTAATCCATCTCACGAACGAGGTCAACCCATTCAGCCCCAACAAACTCAACCAATTTTACCAAATGATGATGTAGTGACTTGCCATATTTGTAGAAAACAAGAGCATGATGCTTTCTCCATTGCTGGAACAATTCAATTACTCTTTTCAGCTGAGGACATTCCCAAGACATTGGCTGCCATGAAAATTGCAAAAACACAAAATCATGAATGGTTCCCTGACATTGGTGCTACAAATCATATAACTAGAGATGCAGGTAAGCTTTAAAACTTAATTCGTTATGCTGGCACTAACTCTGTAATGGTTGGAAATGGACATAAACTAAACATTTCATATATTGGCCAAGCTAATCTATCTAATAGATTGTGTAATATCCCTTTATATTGCTAGTCCCTAATATGAAAAAGAATTTGTTATCAGTTTGTCAGCTTACTTCAGAATATCCTTGATATTTTGAATTTAACTCTTCTAGGCTTTTTTATGAGGGACAAAGTGACAAAGAAGGTGGTAGCATCGGAAAATAGGGAAGGAGGTTTATATGCCTTGGAAAAATCCAAGACAAGTGCTAAGGCTTGGTTTTTTACTCGATTTAGGAGTGCTTCTAAGGATATTTGGCATCAAAGGCTTGGTCATCCAATGCCTAAAGTAGTTTGATTTCTTAGTAATCAGTAGATGATTAAAGTGAATAGTTGGAATAAGGATTTACATCAATGTAGTAGTTGTGAAATGAGTAAGTCAAGTAAACTCCCTTTTACAAAATTAATGCACTTATCTATTGAACCTCTTATAAAGGTACATTGTGATCTATGGGGACCTTTTCCTATACAATCTGTGCAAGGATTTCGCTATTATGCAGTCTTTGTGGATGATTTTTCTCGATATACTTGGCTATATCCATTAAAACAAAATTTTGAATTTTTTTCGAATCAATGTTTTATTTCACACACTTGTTGAATGGCAACTAGACAATATGATAAAAAAAATTTCAATTAGATGGTGGTGTTGGTGGTGAATTTTCTAAAAGAGAATTTTTGGATTATTTGGCTAAACATGAGATCTAACATCAATTGTCTTGTCTTGGCATGCTTGAAAAAAATGTCGTTGTCAAACGAAAGCATAGACACATTGTGGAGCTCAGTCTAGCTATGATGTACAATGTGTCCATTCCAAGATGTTGTTGGGTTAAGGCCTTCTCTACTTCGGCCTTTCTTATAAATAGGCTACATTTAGCACAACTGAACATGTAGTGTCCCTATCAAATTTCATTTAGAAAAGATCCAGATTATTCAAGTTTGTGAGTGTTTGGTGTCGATGTTTTCCTTATCTATGGAATCACACATCCAATAGGTTCTAAACTCGCTCTCTGCCTTGTGTTTTCTTGGGCTACAGTGATGTCTACAAAGGTTATCGATGTATTTATCCTCTCACAAGAAGAATGTATACATCACGCTATGTGGTGTTCCAAGAACAATTTTATCCATATTCTAATCCTACTAACCTATTTCATGTTCAATAGGGAGAAGGCAAATTGTCAACTTTTCATGATTTGTTAGCTCCACATGGTGATAAATATTCCCTAGTTGAATCAAATATGACAGTTGATCCACATCTTTCATTAGGTTCCTCAAACATGATTGATGAAACTGAGATAGCACACATAGAATCATATATAATTAAGCCGATTTTGGAACTCTCCCATGAAAAAGAGTCATCTTTTGATCATGACTCCCAACCTATAGACTATAGAGGTGGCCTCATCTTCAACAATTGATGCACATGTCTCTCATTACACACATGATCCAACCCAAAATATGCTCTTACAACTGTGAATCATCGAAATACTCTTGCTGAACCTTGATCAATTAAATATGCTCTTCAACATGATGGTTGGCGAGCTGTGGTGTTGGAAGAGCTTAATGCTTTAGCCACTAATTGGACTTAAGAATTGGTTCATCGTACCCCACTAATGAATGTGATTAGATGTCGTGATTCAAGGCTCGACTTGTTGTTAAGGGATCTAATCAAAAAGAGGGAATCGATTTCTCTAAGACATTTAGTCCATTTATTAAGCCAAGTACTACTCAGACTATTTTCACTGTGGCTGTTATTAAGGGTGGTCTATTCAATAACTAGATGTCAAAAATGAATTTTTGCATGGATATTTACATGAACAGGTATTTATGGATCAACCACCTAGCTTTGTTGATCCAATGCGGCCAACTCATGTTTGCAACTTACAACGACCATTACATAGGTTAAAACAGGCTCCTCAGGTATGGTTTGACCAGTTCAATACCTTCTTGTTAGACATGGGTTTTTTTTTGTAGTATCGTAGACTCATTATTTGTTTGTTGTAGAACTCCAAGTGTGATTATTCTTCGTTTGTATGTTGATGATATCATCTTGACTGGTGATAATACTTCACTCTTGAACTCTTTTATTCATGATCTTGGTCGTGAGTTTGTGATGAAAGATTTAGGACCTCTTCACTATTTCTTGGGTATTGAGGTTTATCAATTTTATGGGAGTCTATTTCTTACTCAGACTAAGTATGCAAAAGATCTCTTACTTCGTGTTCAAATGGCTAATTACAAACCAATATTTACTCCTATGGTTGGAAAATCCTCATCACTAAGGGTTATTGAGGATTATTTTCATGATTCAACTCATTATTGAATTGTTGTTGGATCACTTCAATTATCACAACCCAATTTCCATGGGCCATGGAGTAGGCCCGAATTCGGATCCATGACAACAGGTAACATGCCCCAAACCCGTATCTCAACACTAAAAGATCCTGTGTTTGAGGTGTGACACCCCTTTGTCTATCTCATATCATTTTGCATATAAATTAATTACTTTCTTTTATCCATATAAATCCATTTAATCAATCACATCGTAGTGAAATAATAATAATAATGATAAACTAAAATCAAGTGCAGTGAAAATATGTTTGTATCATATCCAACATCTCTTGTAACAAAAGTAAAGGGACCTCAATATGCCTATTATCAAAGTATATGCATTCTTGCCCAAATGGGCATATTGAAAGTACTAAGATGAAGCACATCAAACTATAAACTAAAGACTTGTAAAAATAAATCCAAGCTAGATTGCCCCGTTCCTTGTATTCGTCAACATCCCAAATGGAATGAACGGTACCTATTTATCTAAACTCCATCTACGGGTGGTGTCAATTGGGGTAAGCTTAACGAAACTAACAAGAGGATACGTAGTTTATGCTATACCATGGAGGCCAAAGATAATCGCAATAGCAAATAGGGTGAATTAAGACAAAATAAGGAATCAAAGTAGATATACAAGTGCATCAAATAAGATAAACATATATCCTTACTATGATTCAAATATGCACATGCCAAAAGATAACCATAGGAGTGTTCAAAGTGTACCAAACCCAAGTGTACATATACTACATATTATCTATCATGTGATAATTCATAAGGGCCTCTGTTAAATATTAAACCATATGCAAATGAACCATGTTGGGTCTCCGACAAATCCAAAACATGTAGCCCATATAGGGGTCTCTAACAAATCCAAAACTTATAACCCAAATAGGGTCACCAGTGAAATATTTCATATAACCCATGTAAGGTCTCCAACAAATCATATTATATGACCCATGTAAAGTCTCCAACAAATCATATCATATACAAATTACTTCCAAGCGGCCTCTTGCCACAAATGGCTAAACCCACTAAGGGCTCTCCGGGGTCAAAAGACCAATAAGCACTATGGCCGTCTTCACCTATTAATGTGACCCAGTGATTGAGTACCTAAGGGCAATAAAGGCTAACCCACGAAGGGGTCTCCAAGCCCAAGAAAGGTAATCCACATAAAGGGTATTCGGGGCTACATCTAGCTAACCCATATAAGGGTATCTAGGGTTATAAAAATCATATATATATACTAAATCTCTAAGAAACTAGTGTCTCTTCACCTATTGATGTGACCTAGTGGAAGGGTATCTGAGGGTCATAGGAACCAACCCACCTAGGGGTATCTGGGCCCAAAAGGGCATGTTTCTACAGAGGGGCATCATATCAAATTCACATGTCCAAATCTGAATGTTAAATTCTATGCTTATGTAAAGTAAAGTAACTACTACATAAATAACCCATTTAAAAATATTCATGTATCTCATCTCATAAAGAGTCTAAAACCAAAAAGGTAAATCACATGAGAAGAGCCAAATACCGATAAGTAAACAAAAATGTTTAACCCAATTCTAAAAAAATATAGGATACTCATGGAAGTAAAATCTTTTCATGTCAAATGCAGTCTATGATAAAAATTAAAGATTTCAAATGTTTGAAAACTCATGTGAAAGCCCCAAAAGATGCTCTATGAAAACACCAAAGTAAACCATATTAGAGTAACATGCTCATGCCACCAAACATTTTCAACAGATACAAAGCCAATGTATCACACATAAATTCTAATATCCTAACATAGGAATCAATAGAATTGAACAAAACAACATGAATTAAGATAAGGTAAAGGGAATCCAACAAGATGAGTAATAGACACATGCAAGGAATCTAAGGGCATCCATAAGACATGTAAATTGTAGAGAAATAACTAAAAGACATTTTATCAAACATGTAAAGTGCAATAATTTAAGAATTCAAAGGAAAAAACAAAAGAGTAGTCTAAAATACACCATTAAGGTTCTTACAAATTACACAACTCATGTAAGTCAAGCTTCTAAGTCTTTTCAAATAGATTAGAGATCAACCTACCCATTCAACAAACCTTTAACATCTAGAAAACAACTCCATACTCCAAGAACACATGAAAGTAGAGTAGTAAACCCTTCCTATCATACTCAAACCAAAGGAACTAAAATCCAAATAAAGGAAATCACATTCTCAAATGAATAAATGTAAATCCACCAACCAAAACTACAAATCATCAAAACATAAAATGTAAATCACATTTTTATGATCTTAAGAATGAAAAAATGAGTATAAACTAAGCATCCATTCACCAAATGCTAAACTTTCTTGTTTCTAAGAAGATTCTCCTCCAACACTTTCTTGCCTTTGTCCAACATTCCTTCATCTATGAATAAACAAAGTAATCCATGGTTAAAAATCATAAATAAGTGTAAGAAACTATAAAAGACAACCAGTATAGACTAAATTTAGGTTCTAGTAACTTACCAACACTTGAAGGAGAAGATTATCACTCTTTTCCAAAGTTTTTTTTTCCAAAGCTTATACTTCTCTCCCAAAAACCCCTCTCTTATGTCATTCTAAGCCCAAATAGGCTGAAATAGGGTTTTAGGGTCAACTCATGCAAGTTTTCCTCTAATTTGGGAAAAATCATGTATTAACCCAAATCCCACGGTGGATTTTGGCCAGGCACGAGCACTTGACATGCATCACTAGAGCTCAGGGTTGCCCCTTGCGAGCGCTCAGGGCTGTTCATGTGACCACTCACGTAATCATGCAAGCACTCCCCCTGCATGAAAACCAAAATTTTGGAAAGTTCTCTTTCTGGTCTAGGGCCCGCGAATGCTCACCTAGTGCTACGAGCGCTCGGGGTCACCCTCCGTGACTGCTTGGGATCCCCCAATCCAGAATTCCATATTTTAGAGGTTTTTACCTAGGTCTTCCTTTGGGTCTTTGATCCTGTCTTGTGTTCCACAAGCTCTGAGGTTAGTAATCAAGCTCATGCATATTATGGGTTTCACAAATAAGCTCATGGTGTTGAGCCGGGTTTCTTAAAGTTACCAAATTATGGTATGGGGTGTGACATTAGTACTCGACAATGGTGTCCAACTGTTGGGAACTTTCAAGTTATGAAACAAATTTTACATTACGTGAAAGGAACAACTCACTTTGGTCATTGAATCCTCATTCATAGTACTCTTGATCTATATGCATTTGCAAATGCTGATTGAGTTGGATGTCTTTCTATTGGGCGGTCTACTACTTGGCCTTTGCACTTTCTTGGAAAGCAATTGTCTATCTTGGAGTGCAAAGAAACAATCGATTGTTGCTCATTCTAGTATAGATGCAGAATATCGATTTATGGCTTCCAACATTGTTGACCTAATTAGCTATCATTTAGTTTACGTGATATTGGTTTATTCTTTCAAAGTCTGTCATTCTTTTCTGTAACAACATCAGTGTTGTTTATATGACTGTAAACCCCATTTTCCATGCACGTACAAAACATATAATAATAAAAACTGGTCCGAGGAATTACAAGATTCAGGCTCTGATTTAAAATAAATAATAATAATAAATAAATAAATAAAGTCTCTTGTTATTTCCTACATATGGACTCTGGAAAATATGGAATCGTTTGCCTCTACAAGAAAAATGTTGATCAAACTCTACTTTCCATCTGCATTAAAATTTTAAAAGCTGCTTGAACTTGCTGATAACCACACAAGGCAGTACCGGACTGAACCTGAGTAGGCGACAACGCAATGAACTACTCACCACTCCTTCTAGGAATCTGACCCTGGGTCTTCCCTAGGGAAGTTAGATTAGATGCCGCAGCTACCCGAACATGGGTCATTGGCCTCCTTTAACTACCACTTCTTTATATTTTATAGAGTTTATACAAACGAATAGGCACTAATCTAGATCATTCAATAGACAATGGCCATCTATATCCCCATGCTTAGTTGTACAAGTATCAACTGTCCCAGCTCTAAAATAATGCAAATGATGAGTGAACTCTCGAATGGATCATATCTCCAAAGTAACGCTTTGGATCATCCACGAAGGTTTTCTCATAGGAGCGGCCGCGGCCTACCGATTTCAAACACAAAGTACGCTCATGGTTCAAGATGCATCACAAAGTGCTTATAGCAGGAAGGTGTAATACTGATTTCAATCCTCTGGAGCAGTATTTCCGGTAGTGATCTATAGCAATCGCCATGGGACGACACATGGACAAAACATTTGAAAATGGTGTCATTGTTGGGCACCTACTTTTTAAAAAGGGAACAAATGCTCTGACCAGGATTTTGTATTGTTTTACCGTGTCCTCTCACCACAGGTTGCCACGTGATGGTCTTTTGAATTTGGTTCCTCTATGACATAGGGGCAAATGTTCATTTGAACACTTAAATTTTTTAACAGTTTTAACCCTATACATCCCATTTTTATAAGGTACCTATTTTTTTATTTGAGAACTGTTTCTACAGTTTTAACCCTACACACCCAGCCTGTGTGTAGAACATTCAAAATCCTGGACAAAACAGTAGTACCCTTTTAAAAAAGGGTGTCTTTTGAACTTTTGAACCCGTCAAATGCCACGTGTCATCCTGACACACCTAAAGATGAGCCTGGATGGGTGCATATTCCTGCACAAAACAAAATCTAAAACTATAAGATGCAAGGTTTAATATGACAACGCTACCGAAACAAGGAAAAAGTCTGAACTATTTTGGTCATTAATGGTGCGATAGCTTAACTATTTTTTTTTTAATTATTGCTTAATTTTTCTTTTGCTTTATATGAGAGAAGAAAATGTTCTATGATGAAAAAGTGTCTGCAGTGTGTGTGGTGAATGATAAGCTGACATGTGTTGTGTTTGGGTTAAAAATGTTTAGATAAAAAAGGTGTTCAAAAAGAGACCAAATTCGAAAAACCATCATGTGTCAATCAATAGCATGCTTATAGAGGCCTGTGTCAACACAGACAATCATTCTCCTTATATGAGAGGTCTTTCCTCTCTATTAATATGTGTAGCCTTTCTCCCTCATGAACAATATCCCAGCAAGGATAACAAATTAATTATGACCAAAAATAACAGAACACCACATACGAATACCTCGGCAAAATATGCCCCTTGGCCCAAATGTGTTCTCAGAGGTTTGGAGGCAGCTGAGCGCTTCATGGAATATGCTGACTGGGAATTAGTTTGAGTCCCTCCAAGACTAAATTTTTGACGACGACACTTTAAGGGAAAAAGCCCTTCAAGAACGATAAAAGCAAACTCTCCTGCTTTAACTACGGAAAGCCAAGGCATACGGTCTATGATTGCTATAGTTAGTGTTGGAAAGTGTTTGAATTCAACCTTTTTCGGTTGTGTGCAACACGCAAAGGCTAAGAAATGCCGTTTTATAAAGTGGGCTTATTTTCGGGTTTTTAACCCACTTTTATGAAGTAGGGTTTCTTATATGTATATGTTTTTATAAAAGGTTCTTTTATGGGATTTTTAGAGTGTGGAAGACTTGCGACAGATTGTGGGAAGAAAGAGATTTTAGTGAGAGACAAAAACGTATTTGGTGTTGGAGAGTTCTTCTGAGTTTTTCCTTAGGGTTTTGCTTTAGGTTTGGGAACTCATTATTGTGCATTTTGTAATCTCTTTGTTCTCCATTTTAGTGAAAGTTATTGATCATCTTCACCGTGAATGTAGGCAATTTTACCAATCATGTTAAATATTGTATTGTATGATTGTTCTTTGCCCTTTATTATTTTCTTGCATTGTTTTTGTGCATCGCATACTTGAATCTGATCCATGTTTTGTTTTGCAGTGTTATTCTATCACACTAAATGATATCAGAGCTTCAGGTTGTTGCGGGCTGGTGTTGAGGATTGCCATTGTTCAGAGCACAAGGTACTTTTGGGTTATTAACCTCGCTAGTTGTTGTTGTTTGAAGTTACAAGTTGTGGATTCTTTGTTTTGGGGATTTTACGATGACAAGTACAAGGTTCATGGTTGAAAAGTTTGACAAAAAGAACCATTACATTTTGTTTGAGAATATTATTTAAGGTAGAACAGTTTTGTCTTTTACACCATATTCAGGTATACTTTGTATACTATCGTGGCATATACAAACAGATCAAATTTGTGTAAGAGATTTGACAAATTTAAGCAAGTGAGATTTGCTCTATAGTGATAAGTTTAGGTTTTGTGAATGGTGTGTTCATGGAAATCAATACTAAGGTGTTGACATTGATGATTTTGTTTTGCTACGTCCAAGCAAGTAGATTATGGAAGATGCAGATTCGAGTGTTTAGTGGAAGTGTGGTACTTCTATTTCGTTGGGATTTAAGGATGTTGTTTTGGACACCTTATTAAAGTTTCAGAAGTTCAACATCATAGATTTGAACCCAAATTGGACGTTGGACCATTAGTCAAAGTCGGTTTTGAAGACATAGTTTCAAATACATTTAGTACTAAGGAATCAGCAAATATATCGACAAAGTCGGATTGGTGATTGAGTTTAACGGTTGCTTGGGCTCTATTAGTTTGAAAGAGAACTAATTGTGTACCCTTCAGACTCTGGTAGAGAAGATGATCAAGGAGCTTCGTTCAGTTTGGTTTCACGAAACTCAAGCTAAGGTGGAGATTTGTTGGAAAGTGTCTTGAATTCAACTTATTTCAACCACGTGTAACACACAAAGGCTAAGAAACATCGTTTTCTATAGTGGGATAATTTTCGAGTTTTCAACCCACTTTTATGAAGTAGGTTTCTTAGATGTATATGTCTCTATAAAAGGTTCTTTTATGGATTTTTTAGAGTATGGAAGACTTGCAATAGATTGTGGGAAAGAGACTTTGGTGAGAGGCAAGAATGGATTTGGTGTTAAAGAGTTCTTCTTTGGGTATTTCCTTAGGGTTTTGCCTATGGGTTTGGGAACTCTCTAGTGTGCATTTTGTGATCTCTTTGTTCTCCATTTTAGTGAAAGTTATTGATCATCTTCACCCATGGACATAGGAAATTTTTTCAAATTCGTGGATGTAGCATACATCTTGTGTGATTGCTCTTTGCCATTTACTATTTTCTCGCATTGTTATCACACATCGCATACTTGAATCTGATCCTTGTTTTGTTTCGTTGTGTTGTTCTGTCACAACAGTAAGAAAACTAGCAATACAAACAAGGACAAGGACAAAGGAAAATAAAGCACTGAAATTGAGAAGATGATTGTCATGATCTCTGAGATTAATTCCGTTGGAGGAGATGTATGCTGAGTGGTGGGTAAGGCTACATGTCACATTTACAATGATAGAAATTTGTTCAGCTCCTATGATACTATAAATGGAATGAACATGATTATGGAGAACTCCTCCACATCCAAGGTGAGTGGTAAGGGAGAGGTTAAGGTGATGGAAGTAAGTGTTTCTACAATAAGTGTTGCCTATTTCAATAATCAAAAAGAACTTCATCTCAGGGTTTCTATTAGTCAAGCATGGATTCAAATTGGTATTTGAGTTCAATAAATTTGTATCAATGAAAAATGGTATGTTTGTAGGAAAAGGTTTTTTAATTGCTAATATGTTTAAATTGAATACTATCAACATAATACCAAGTACTTCTATTTAAATGTCTAAGTTAATTAATTTGTGGCCTTGTAAATTATGATATCTTAAGAAAATTATGCAGATGATAGGATTGAGATTAATTTCTAATCTCAAGATTTATCTAATGATAAATGGATCACATATGGTAAATGTAAGATTACACATAGCTCCTTAAAAAGTATTGAAAGATCATTGAATATACTTGATTTGCTACACAATATTGTTTGTGAAATAATAAACACTTTATTAAGAGAAAAAAAATGTATTTGATAACCTTTATCAACAATGCAACCAACTACACGCATGTATTCTTGATAAGGATTAAAGGTATAGTGTTCACAAAGTTCAAATCTTATATAGGTAAACTTGAGAATTCCCTGAACATGAAGATTAAGACTACAAGGTCTGATTAAGGTGGTAAATACATTGATTTTGAATTTATCAATTTCTGTGAAGATCATGGGATAAAAAGAGAAATGCCAGCACCTTACACTCGCAAATGAAGCGATTGAGAGAAAGAATCACACATTGACTGAGATGGTTAACATGATGTTGATAAGTTCACATGCATGTCTAAGTTTGTGGGGAGAAACCATGTTGACAACATATTACCAATTGAATTGTGTTCTACAAAAGACACTAGGTATCACTCCCTCTGAGATATTGAAGGCTATATGTTCAAGTTAAATTATAGAATAAGTATACCTCTAAGGTTAGTCCAAGAGAAACAAATTGCACATTTTTTTGATACACAATGATGATTAAGGCTTACTCTAGAGATACCTTCCCAACCTATTGTTGTTAAATACACAATGTTGGATTCTTTTACAATATGTTTCCATTTAAGAAAAGTTGGAAATAATGGGGGTGAAAGAGCTTGAATCAAATAAGAAGAGAAATCCCAAGGCTTCAAAGCATGCAAAACCTCAAAAAAGGAAGAAAACTTAAAGAAATTGGTTTTGACTATGTTGTCTATCTAACATAATGAGATCCATTATCTTACAAAGAGGCTATGTCATCACATGATGTTGTCTTTAGAAAAGAGGCAATAGTGTCATGTCCAACCATACATGAGTGCTAGTGGATCTTCCTCAGGATCATAAATCCATCGACTGTAAGTGGATTTTTAGAAGGAAACTCAGACCAAATGGTTTTGTAGAGAAATTCATAGGAAAATTGGTTATTAAGGGGTGCGGTGAGAAAAAGACTTTGATTACTTTGATACTTAAGCTGTTGTAGAGAGAATATCAACTATCAGGTTACTAATAGTATTCTTTGCAATAAAAATATTAGCATACATTAGATGGATGTATAAAGAACCTTCTTGAATAGCCAGCTAGAAGAAAAAATTTACATGAAGTAGTTAGAAGGGTTTGTCATGCCAAGACAAAAACAAAAAAGTATTCAAGTTAATGAGATCATTGTATGAAATGGTACAGTTAAGGGTGGTAATAAGCCAAACTCGGCTCATCTTGGAGCTCAGTTCTTTATGAGCTAAGCCTAAGCCTCATTTTAAGCACATCGAGTTGAGCCTAAGCCTAGATTTGAGCTCATTTGCTAAACAAGCCTGAGTTGTGCTTCACTAAGCTAAGCTCGTTAAAAGCTCAGTTTGTATATATATATATGTGTGTGTGTGTGTGTGTGTGTGTGTGAAAATAGTAATTTTCAAAAATGAATGGGCCATTAAACTAGTGGGCCTTCTTTTTCCTATCCGGCAACCAAGCCTACTTTCATGAGCCTAAGCTAAGCTTGAGCTCGGAAAATCAAGCTCATCACAACCCTGAGCTTTGCCTTCATGTGATGAGCCCGAGTAGAGTTAGGCAAAGCTCGGCTTTGCTCAGCTCATCACCACCCCTAGGTCTAGTGGTATGATAATTAAGTTTATAAATACTCACCTCATAAATGGATTTGAATCCAATGATGGTGATATTTGTGTCTATAGGAAGACCATTGAAAACTCATATGTGATAATCAATATATATGTTGATAATATGCTCATCTTTGCAACTGATATTGATTATGTGAACCATGTTTCTTTCATTGGTGTTTGACAAACGACCACTAGGGCCTTGGGGCTAGGCTAACCTAGGGTTACATATTATCTGAATAAAACATCCGTATCTAATTCATATTCAGTCTGTGTAAAGCAAAAGAGTAATCTAATTTTATCTGATCAAAAAATATCTATATCCATGAAAGTGTATATGTGATGCAATCAAGCGTTAAAGATGAATTTAGTGAACTGATTAAAAACAACCTTCCACGAACCTGTTGATTTTCACAAGTGAAACTACTAAGAAAAAGGGACTTGCTGATTTTTTCAAAAGAAAAATACCAAGAATTAGGTAGAGAACAAATCTCAATAAATCAAAACTTTATTCAAC
>JAOXJP010001062.1:0-18361 GCA_025762735.1 Platanus orientalis
AATAAAATCAAATCTAGATTCTCTTGGGTAAAGAAGGAAAGTTATGCCACTCATGGAATATAAATAATTCCATAAATTGCACTTCTCAGTTTTCTCCAAACAAGGAATGTGCAACAACTCTTTTAAACTAAAAAGGGTAAGATCATCCAATTAACACCAAATTAAGGGGTTTGGCAAGATTCTAACCCTAAGTCTATAAATACACCCCTCCTATATAAAGAAGAGACCTTTGGCAAAAGACTTTTTAGTAAGAAGTTATAGAGAGAAGGAATCTCAAAAGCATCTCCAAAGCTCTCCAAAGACTTGAAGACCTAAGGCATACTTTCCAGTCTCTCTATCAACCACAGTTCGTTGCTAGAGAGGAAGATCCTCGCATCTTAGAAATACGCCACAAACCCGGCCTTAAAAGTGAGATTTGCGGTGTTTCTCTCCTTTTCGGATCAAGCACGACGCCCCGAAAAGAAGCCAATTCGCCCACAATTAAGCACACCAACACTTAGATCAAAGAAACACACCGTTAGGCCCTTGGATCTCCATCAATGAGAATCATAGGTTTTATTCTTTTGTAAAAAGGTGTAAAATCAAAGAGTTGTATTCCATTTCATTTATTACAAATATTCTAAAGCGGATTTATTGTAGCGAGACTGTAGCACCAATACGCCAGGTGACATGTGGACCAAACAAGTGAAAAATACTCAGCAATGATTCACTTTTTGTGGTGGTTTAGTTTTTCTCACCCACGTGTCACTTGCGCCCTAGTGCTTCAGCCTCACTACAGTAAAACCACTACAGGAAATCCGCTTTGCAAATATTCATTTATTGTATTTGTTAAATATTTTTCGTGTTGCAGATTTACGCACGAAATTTGTGTCTATAGTTGCTTAAGAGTTGGGGCTGTTGCAGGGGTGGTGTGTTTTGTTAGGGGTTTTTGTCTTCCTTGTTTCTTGTTCTTGGGGATTTCTCATCCCTGCTGTTTCTTCCTTTTCGTTTATTTGCAATAAAGCTTTTTCATTCATAAAAAAAAAAAAAAAAAATTTGTCAATCTCACTGATTGTGGAGAAAGTCTTGAAGCCCTAGGCATGCAACGGGATCCTAAAATCATAGATTCACTTTTTATAAATTTGTAGATATATTATGTTTGAACTCAAAAGCATTAATAAACAATTAGTAGGCTTGTAGTGACATGGGATGTGAAATAACACATACTTAAATTTAATTTGCTTATACATGGCATTTTGGGTTTAAAATTTTTGTTTGACAATGATTTTTAATTTTGTTAGTTTTAGGTTAATCTAGATCAATCTTTTGTTAGTCAGTTGGGTTTTTATTTATTTATTTTAATGTGGAATAGGTTTTTTATTTTTATTTTAGAAAAAGTGAAAGTTCTATTTCCATCACTTCTATTTGGGTAATATTTTGGTGGGCAAAAATTACTTGTTTGGCTCGATTTTGGTGTCATTTGAAAGGTTATTCAACTACCTTTTCAATGAGTCAAGATCTTGCGAATCTAATTTGATATGAGAAAGTTATGGCTAAAATATTGATAGGGTATTACTTTATGATTGGAATTAACCTTTTTAGAGTTATATATATATATATAGGATATCTCGTTATAATGATTTATGCAGCCACATCTAGCAATTCTATGGGTTTCTTGTATGTTCTATCTCACAAGAGAGCTAGATTCAAAAGCCTCACCAGACCTAGATTTTAGTTCCAAAATTTTTATTTGGTAATAATTTTTATTTTTGTTAGTTTTGGGTTAATCAAGGTTAGTTTTTAATTAATCAATTTAGGGAGATTATTTTCTTTTTAGGTAGAATTAATTTTATTTAAGGTTTTTGGGAAATGTGAATAGTCTTATTTCCATCACTTTTAGTTAGGGCAAATAAAGCTTACTCGTTTGGCCTAACTTTCGTATCATTTGAAAGGTTATTCAATTACCTTTCACAGTCCAAGATCTTGTGAATACAATGCAATCTGGGAAAGTTATAGCCAAAATACTGGTAGGGTATCAAAACATGACAAGATTTATAGCTTTTTTTTCTTACTTTTAATGTACTTTATTTAGGAGTCTTTTAGGGTTTCAAATTTTGTTTATAAATATTGATGAGATGGAGTGGTGTAACAAAGACAGGGAATTATGTTATTGGATGATGGAATCTTATTTTGATTGAAGGCTTCAATTGTGTGGAATCCTAGGTGATCCTAGATAAGTTCTTTCTTTTCTTTTCAATTCTTATTATTTTTGTCTCTATTGATCTTCTTCTTATATCTTTTTCATCTCAATTTTTTGTTCACATATATTTTTTAAATCACTTCTTGATCGTCACATTTCTTTTTGGATTTCTTCTTTTACTTTGAATCCTTTATTATTCATTTATTCTGATATATTTATAGCAACGAAAATATGTTAATACAATCCCTTCAATCTCTTCTTAATCATATTTTCAACCCACCACTTTTCCTTGTAGTTTAGTCCTGGATTTCTTAAATCTATAGGCTGTCCTACATCAGTTACATTAGGAAGTTTGAAGTATAGATGCTACATATATACACTTGGGAATGAATGGAAATTCAAGGCCTACAGATTTTGTTCTCTGACGTGACTCTAGAATCTTGAAGGTGTGATGCTTTCAACCTTGGATGTGATTGCCTATGTAGCGATTGGGGTGATTTTAGTTGTTTTGCATAGATTTTCTATAGAGAACACAATAAGAAAAGCAAAGTAGAAGAGAAGAAGGAAGAAGAAGAGGAAGAAGAGGAAGAAGAAGAAAGGGGAAAAACGTTGGGAATACCATATGAGTGTGTATTCCTATACGTATTGTTTCTTCATTATAAGTATGTTGTAGGGTTGGGGGTATAATACCACCCATACCCTTGTATCTACATATAAAAGACATAAAACATCCCCGATGTAACACAAAGATTATTCTGCCCATAGGCCTCATATATCAACATATTTCGACATTCCCTCTCAAGCTGTAGTATGAATATAATTCATGTCGAACTTGGCAATTATTTCCTGCAATTTGGCTTTAGTAATTCCTTTGGTGAAGACATCTACCAACTGTTGTTCGGTTTTCACAAAGGGAGCATAGATTAGCGTTAACAATAGTTTTTTCTCTAATAAAGTGTCTATCTACTTCAATGTGCTTAGTGCGGTCATGTTGGATAGGATTGTGAGCTATACTAATTACAACCTTGTTATCATAGTATAAACTCATAGGAATTGGTATCACGAAACCAATCTCTTGAAGTAGAGTTCTCAAAACCACAATACTTCACACACCCCATGAGCCATTAATCTATATTCTGCTTCAGCACTAGATCTACCAACAATAGATTGCTTCTTGCTTCTCTTAGTTACTAGATTACCACCTACAAAAGAACAATATCCTGGGGTTAATCGTCTGACTCTACCCAAATTGTATTTGTATACACTTCAATTCGCATGTTCCCATGGTTAGCAAATAATAGTTCTCTTCCAAGAGCTGTTTTTAGGTATCTTAAGATTCGATAAGTGGCTTCAAGGTGGGGAGTTCTTAGAGCATGCATAAATTGGCTTACCACTTTAACAATGAATATTATATCAGGTCTAGTGAGACAAATAAATGAGTTTCCTTACTAATTGTTGGTATCTAACAACATCAATCATTGGTCTTCCATCTTGGTCATTCAACTCTTCATTAACTTCAATAGGAGTTTTTATATGTCTTGCTCCTAGTAATTTTGTTTCAGTCAATAAATCTAAGATGTTTTTCTTTGGGATATAAAGATGCCTTTCCTTGAGCGAACAACTTTAATTCCTAAGAAATAACATAATATAGACTTCAGTTTTTGCACTTTTACTGAATCATCCCCATTTACCACAATATCATCTATATAGACAATCACTGCAGTAGTATTTTTCTATGTATGCTTGAGAAACAAGGTGTGGTCCACTTGAGATTACTTGTACCCCACCTTTTTTAGACTAAATCTTTCAAACTAAGCTCTTGGAAACTGTTTTAGTCCTTATAGTGCCTTCTTCAACCTGTATACCTTCCCTTCACTTCTTGATAATTTAAAACTTGTAGATAACATCATGTACACTTCTTCATGTAGATCCCCGTGTAAAAATACATTTTTTACATCAAGTTGCCAAAGGGGCTAGCTCTTTTTTGCTGCAATAGACATCATAATTATGATGGAATTCATCTTTTCCATGGGAGCAAACATTTTCTAGTAATCAATATTGTACGTTTGTGAATACCCTTTTGCAACCACCATTGCCTTGTATCTCTCAATTAATCCATCTGCCTTGTACTTAACAGTATGGACCCACTTACATCCCACATGTTGTTTTCCCTTTGGAAGATCACAAAGTTCCCAAATACCATATTTATTCAAGAGCTGCCATTTCTTCACACAAAGCATCTCTCTACTTGGATTGGGAAATAACTTCTTTGAAACTTGATGAAACAGTTACAGAAGAAACTAAATTGACAAATGAAGTATTGGAAGCATCTAAGCACTGATACGGGAAAAAATTTGAGATAGGATAATTAGTTCATGAATGCTTTCCTTTACGAAATGCAATTGGAAGGCTATTAGCAGAATCGGTAGGCAAGGGAACACGAGCATTGCCTAGTTCTGAAGAAGCAACTGGAGGTGGAAGCTTAACTATGTCCTTTCTATGTACATGTAGATCCTTTTCTCCACCTGGTGGATTGTTAAAAACATCTAGATGTATTGGAGATGGTAAGGATAGAAGTGAAGGAAGACATGGCACACTCTCTTCACCACAATGCTTCTTCCTTGAAGATATGCGGAGGGAGAGAAAAAGGGAATACATTCATAAAGACAAACTTCTTATTAGACCCTTGATGATAACACTCATACCCTTTTTGTGATGCATGGTATCTAAGAAAGATACATTTCAAAGCCTTAGGATCTAGTTTGGTTCAATCTAGTGATTGGGTGTGAACATAACAAATACATCCAAATACACGTGGAGTAACCAGAAACAAATGACAAGTAGGACACTAGACAACAATGGGGGATTTGAAATCAAGAACTTGAGAAGGCATGTGATTAATGAGATAAGATGCCGTAAGTAAAGCTGATGTAGTACAACCCGGTGAAAGTAACTCAAAGCCCAATGCAATCCACTAACACATCTTAGGTTACTTGTTGATGAGGTTCAGGTACTTAGAAGGTCTCCCTCTTCAGTCAATCACTTTATTCCATCACCTAGGGCCTTCCTAAGTCACTTCTTTAATCAACTATCAAGGTAGAATCCAAGTCTTCACATAACCTTCTCACAGGAATTTATCCAAAAACACTAGAATTCCAGGTAATTACATAGCAGAAAATTCCTTGTCTAACACACTGATTTCCTTAAAGTTTTAAGCAAGTAACAGCCTCCATGTCTCTTCTTTGAAGCATATGGAGAAAAGCACACTCAGCCAATCATATAAAGATGAATTTTCTTTAAGACTCCAAAGACAAAACCCAACTCCAGTCTGGCCACAGGTATGGATTCAGCTTCTATAAATTTTCCACTTCAAAAAATTTCACATAACAACCTCCTATGTCTGCTGCATGGTAGGGTTCATCAATCCCATAGAAAACTGAAGAAATCCATATTAACAGTTTGCTGGAAATTATCTGGGCAGCAGATTATGGGGTTTTGTTCAATGGGTTTATGACTCTTTGGTGAGTTTAGGTTAATTGTGAGATGTGTAGGTGTATGTGGGTGTTGGATGATGGAAGAAGATCAAGGAGATGAGTATGGGGTATTTGGTTGATGTAGAGAAACTTAGGAAAAGAAATAGATGAAGCAATAGGGATATGGAGATGGTTTAGGGACTGTGGACAACAAGCCTTGCTAAAACCAGAAAAAATATGGAAAAGAAGAAGATAAAAGAGAAGGATAGTACCTTATGAGGAAATCACTAACCTCACACTTAGGAAATCACCAACCTAAGTCTTCAACTTGGGCACCAAATCTGGAAGAACGAAAAGTTCTGCTTGTGTGGGAGAAGAAACCTTGATTTTTTTATTCATAAATCTTCATTGACCAATACAAATTGTGTAGGGCTCTTGTATAAGCCCAGGCCTTCTAAAAACAAGGCAGCCGTCAGACCATAACTTCTCTCATAGCCAAAACGTGTGGAGTAGTTTCTCCCACATAAAACCCTATTAAGGGCTAGCTTACAACTATGCCCAATATAAAAAATGATAATACCCACTGTATCCTAACTCTAATACTTATTAAAATATGAAATAATATAGCAAATCTAACAAAACTCTAAAACAAACTCAAAACTAAAGTAAAAGTCTTCATAATTGGTCTTCCAAGTACTCCTCCATGCCTTCCTTGTGTGACTTCATGTGTGGGCCCCACCTTGCCCCCATGTCCTCATCAAAAGCCTTTGACTAGAATGTTTCTGGAACATGCATGCTTAAAAGAAGAACTATTGTGACTTTAAAAGGTTACAATTCTTACATTTAGCTACCCCATTTTGTTGGGGAGTACCAATGCAAGAAGTATGATGTTTAATCCCTCAATTAGTCAAATATGTTTGCAAACTGGAAGAAATGTACTCCCCTTATTGTCAATTCTCAATACTTTAATGGATGTCTCAATCATCTTATGAAATGTTTGAAAAATGGAACAAATTTCATCTTTTGCTTTCATTAGATATATCCAAGTACCCTAGAGCAGTCATCCAGAAAAGTAACAAAGTAGTGAAATCCAAACAAGGAAGTAGTTGGAGAAGCGGTCCCCATTCATCAGAATTTTGACGATTTGATACACTTCAAATAACATATCTTTTGAAGAAATAGATGTAAATAAACTAGGAAATAAATATTTCATTGACTGAAAAGACAAATGACCCGGGCGGTTATGCCACTTGATTAATCGAGTTTTGACTTAGACACTACTATTTGACTGGAAAGCAAGAAGGTATGAGGGTATTGTATCAGCATCAAGGAGATAAGGCCACCAGCTTCACGACTACTGGCAATCGTCCGCTTCGAATCTAGGTCCTAAAATACACAGTGTGAAGGAATGTCCTAAAATACATAGTATGAAGGAAAAAAATGTAACATAATAAATTAAATATCTAATTAGAAGACCAATAGACAACAAGTTAGTAACAACTTTTGGGACATGAAAAGCGAAAGATAAGGATAAAGTCGGAGAGACATTGACACTCCCTTTCCTAGAAATGGAGGACAATGTTCCATTAGCAACTCTAACTTTATCTTTACCAGAACATACCGAATATGAAGAGAACAATGAGGACATACCGGTCATATGGTCTAATGCACCTGAATCTATGATCCAGGATTGAGATGGAGTAGAAGAGACTTGAAGAGTAGTCGCATGGGTATGTGACTGAGTTGAGGTAAAAGAGGAAGTAGAGGGGTTATGTGTAGCCATGGAACCTTTTAATTGAGACATGAATTATCTGAGTTTCTCAAGTTTTTCTGCAGGAACTATGACCATTTGGCCTTCCTCTAGTCCTTCTACCATCTTCAACTTGCA
The DNA here is from genome assembly GCA_025762735.1 of Platanus orientalis. Taxonomy (NCBI): domain Eukaryota; kingdom Viridiplantae; phylum Streptophyta; class Magnoliopsida; order Proteales; family Platanaceae; genus Platanus; species Platanus orientalis. The sequence continues at coordinate 7,541 of JAOXJP010001062.1, forward strand.
TCATCTCACTTCTTCTCACTGGTGCAGTCACTGTTCTTCATAGAATAGTCAATACTCCACCAAATAAAAAAAAAAAAAAAAAAAAAAAAAAAAAAAAAACTAGTGTCTTCTGGTTCATACAGTTGGGGTGACCAAATCCATAGCAGCCAAATCTGAGACACACCTCTGAATCAATCGTGCCATTGAAAAAACTTCAATCTGGATTTTCTGTGATTTTATGAAGAAAATCCTCTAAAAAATCTCTAATCGACAAATCAACAAACCGACATCATGAAAATTTGTTATAAATCATGCTGTATCAAGAACTACCATCAACGAACCCAACCCTTCTGGTCGAATGTACGGATGCTGATGTTAGCCCTAAGGTTGTTGACATCAGTGACATTTCCTAGCCAGAATCTTCTGCCTTACTTTGATACTAAGTTGTTTTGCACAGATTTTCTATAGAGAACACAATAAAAAATGATGCAACACCACCGGAAAATACCAATCTTAGAACCAAGTCAAGGTAGGGTTGAAGACAAGAGAGTACAAAGCTCTCAGGTATGGGTTGGATTTGTTCCAAGAAGGTCAAATCTGAGGTGAAACTAGGGTATAAATAGGTTCTGTTTAGGGTATTTCAACAGGGTGTTCATGGAGTGAGGCTAGGGCATAACCAAGGCTGATTTGGACAGAATATGGGCCAGAAACAGCAGGTTGAATGGGACTATTGGTGGACTGATTAGACTTGGAACAGAGGATCAAAACAGGGACTGTAAGTGGGTCTCAAGGGTGATCACTCTCGACTGTTTTAGGGGTTAACAGGATCTAGGACAGTAGGGTAGGGGTTCAGCTTTCAGCTGCTGTTAGGGTATTCAAAAGGGATAATTCTGATCAGATTTCAGACTAGTAAGAGGGACCAAAGCAGGGATTTAAAATAAGGATCCGGGCTGGATTTTTGGAGCAAGGATTTGATAACAGGTTGATGGTAAATCAGGAGCAAAAAGTAGGGAAAACAGGGTATGATTTTATAGATTATGGAGGCTTACTTTCAGAGGTAGTATGAGACTAGTCATAAGGAAGTTCAGGCAACAGTAGTCAGGTATGATTGCCTTCAGAATATAGAACACGATCAAAGAAGATTTGACTTATGTTCCGCCTCAACCCAGAAATCATAGACAACTCGAAATTTCATATCAAAGATCACAACAGTAATCAAATCTCATGTAACCGCAATTCTGGTATTGAAGAACTTTGTTGTTTCAAAGCTCAGAACACAAGATTCTGATGAATTATGGAGGCCACAGGCTGTGTGATTGGTGGAAATAGGGTTTTCTTGAACAAATGCAGAGAGGGGGCTTAGAAGGAGGTGTCGCAGCATATTATATGGGTTCCTGTTAGAGTTTCTTGCAAAACAGGTTAGGTGAAGTATAAATTATCGCAAGCTATAGGAGAAAAGGGATGAGGGCCTACAGATGGGGAAATCAAGAGAAAATCTGTGGAGGTCCAGTCTACTATGTCAAAGGTTTAAGAATGGTTCTTGTTTAGGTCTTTAATGGCAGCAAAACTAAGGCAGCATATAATCACCAAGAAGATGAAGAAAAAGAAAATGAAGAGAAGAAAAGAAAGAAGAAAGAAAAGAGAGAAGATATTAAAACGTACCTTGTGGAGAAATTTTCTTCACCACACTTACGAAATCCCTCACAAAACTTGACATAGAACAAACCCCAAATTGTGGGAGCCCAAACCAGGGCATTTTATTTTATTTTATTTTATGTATTTCATTGCATCATTGCTGATTACAATAGGGGATTCCTTTATTTAAAGACCAAAATAACCAAAGAAATAAGAAACTTCCTAAAATAGATACCTAAACTAAAAGGACTCTTATTAGTGAACTTCCTAAAATAACACATACCTTAAATTAGCCAAAACGTGGGCTGCATAATGTTGGTCGACCAGCAATTATATTAGATATAATATGTGCTTCCTAGAAAGCCCAAAAACAATAATTGTAATGACATTCATGTCCTACCCTCTAATAACTCTTACAACATTTAGTGAAACAATAAACTAACTTAAAAAAACTCCAATAGTAAACTGAAAGACTCCATCATGTATCCCAAAGATATCCTCCATATGTGGGTCCCACTTAGTCTTCAATGTACGCATCAAACTCCCTTGGTTCGAAAAAACTTGTCCTCGAGTTTTGTAGTGGGCAAGGATCAACAATATAAGGAAGCTCGAACTACATAACGATAGACCACATCCTCTATAAGGCATCTCATAAGCAACTGTTACAAGCACTGATTGCCGAGATTTGAAAGACCCTGCCTGCAGCTGAAGAGAACTCTACATATTCAATTCTGAAAAGTGGGAGTGCCCATAAAGGTGCTGCCAAGGTTTGCTGCATATAGAACCATTCCCTGGGTAAGTCCCCCACAGGGAAACTATCTAAACACAAGAGACTCCCACTTGAGCACATAAAGAAGGAGAAAAGAAGAAGAAGATGAGGATGAAGAATGAAGCCCTAGAACAGTAATGAAGAAGCAGAAGACTGACCGTAGATTCTTGGAGGTTGAATCTAAGAGGTTTGAAAGAACATTGGGAGATGATGCATTGATGGTGATCGAAAGAGGCAAAGGAAGGCCTAGAAGGATTGCGTTTCCTCCTCAGATAATCCCTAGGATTTCTTCTTTTGTTGCTGAGGCCTGTGATGGACGTTTTCAACAGGAGATCAAGGAAGATATCCTATTCCATGGAGGATTGATATTTCTCGTGCGCAGCTCGGAATGACTTTGGGAACTTTATGAAGATTTGCGAATGGAGGAAGAATGAAAAAAAACAGTTTTATCATAATCCCAGATGGCGAAGATTGCTATGAGTGGTGGGGGCTAATCGAGATTTTTTGCCAAATGGGAGATTCAAAACCTTCGGAGGAAGTTTTTGTGAATGAAGCCTGTGCAATAGAGACTTTGATGCCCAAGTGGGATATTTCTATGGGGACATTGCATTTGAACAACATGCTTATTTGTGATATTTGGGGAATTTTAGTGCCCTGGAAATCTGTAGGCACCGTATTATCCAAGAAATTCAGGAATCATGGTGAGAAAGAATTTCTTATGAAACCAATGGGCCTACCAGCAAATGGGCTCTTTTTGAAGTTGGGGGTTCATTGGAGATGAAGAGGATCCTAGATGTTGGGCACTGTACTGTGGGGAATGAAGTTTTTACCATTTCTAAACGGTTTGTTGACGCAAATCGGATTGCTCCTGCCTCTGTGGAAGGACATTGATGGGTGAAAATCTAGGGCCTTGTTTTATCTCAGTGGAACCAGTCGACATTTGTGGAGATTGGTCAGAGATGCGGAGGGTTAGTGGAGGTTGATGATAGATGTAACTCCAAATAGATAATCTCTGTTGTTCGTATGAAGGTGCGGTCATGAACTTTATCGAATATCCCTAGGATGATCAAATGGCAGTTTGAGGGCTGAGGGAGAGGAATTCGTTCTAGTTCTTGAAGTCGAGGTAGCAGTGTTGTCGGCGGTAGGCTTGAACGACTTTCTTCCCTATTCGGGTAAGGGAGATGACCCGAATGGCCATATTGGATCATGGGTGTCGGATCAAAATCATTATCTTAAACCGATTGCTACTTCTTCTGCTGATTGTCAGATGTAGATCGACGGCTAGATGATGGGAATCAAGTGAGAAACCCTAATTTTAATAATGAGCACATGCGGACATCAAATTCAAATCAACTTGAATTTAATTCACATAACAAGGGTGGTATTGGGCTTAAAAACCAATGGGTATAGAGGAGAAAAGAAGGTGAGGCCCAGTTCGATGGGCCGATTGCTATTACTCAGACCCTATATGCCTAAAGGTTCAGCGCTTCTTCTTCTTTTGAGGGGCTGACGGAAGTTTCTAGAAGAAAATACCGGGCGACCATCGACGAAGAGTTTGAAAATGCTTGGCTTGCAAAGACGTTAAATCGATTGAAGGTGTCGGCTGAGAAGGTAGTTGCAGAGTCGATCAAATCAACTTGCTTTGCCACTAAAATTGTTGGAAGTTTTGAAACTCCTGCTCCTCCAAAGCTCAACTCGTTATTGGGGCCTTCTCCGAATGAAAGTTTTTCGTCGACCAATGAGGTGGCTGTAGACAACAGTTCCTCCCTTCCAGTGGTAATCATGAATTCGAGATGGGGCCCCATTGCTAAGCTGGCTAATGATGGGTTCTCGGAGGAAGAGTATGCGTCGATTCAAGTGAAGAGGAAGAGGTGATATCCATTAATGGCAGAGTTTGTCCGGAATTTTTCACTTCATCTCATGATGGAAGGCTGGTTGATTATTTTGAATCTCTAGAGGATAAAGAAGGCGTTGAATCTCATTTCTCTCCTCTTTCTTATAATCGGGAAGAGATTTTGGTAGAGGGCAGTTCGGATGCAGACCTTTTGGCTTTTAAGAGTGCGAAAGGTCAGGGAGAGTATTAGGGGACTAACATGCTTCACTCAGACCTTCCCCATTAGGATAAAGGTACCATATCGACTCCATCTTTTGTCAATTTTGAAATAAATTCCATTTCTTCCAATGAAAATCTTTTTCCTAGTAATTCTCCTCTTCCAGATTCTATGCTTGTCCCTACTAACCTTTTAGATTAGCTCGAACTCAAGACTGTGGAATGCCATAATATGTTTCCTGAAGTTGGTAAATCTTGTGGGGAGGAACATGAAGGGGGCAATGTGGTTCTGGAAGTCGAGGGTCGAAATTCTTATCAGAAAGAGGGTTGCATAGCCGTTAAAAGAGTTGACAAGATCATTTAGAATATGGGATTGAAGTTCTTGATAGATATGGAAATGAAGTCCTTATTTCGGATTTCTTGGAGGAGGGAGAGGAAGATACTCAAACAGTCACGAAACAGAAAAAGGGGACAAGAGAACTACGAAATTTGGAGTGCGAGTTTAACAAGGGTACATACATGATGGGATTGGAGAGGTTTGACAGAGTAGGAAGGGGAAACAAAAAGGGTGGACCATGAAGATCATTTCCTGAAATGTTAGAGGGTTGGGGGGCATTGAAAAAAGAAGGATGGTTAAGGAGTGTTTCTAGAAGTATCGACCTGATGTGGTTATGATCCAAGAGACTTAAGAAAAATAATATCGTGCCTCTTATTATTAGAAGTTTGATGGGAGGTTTCTTGTTTGAGTGGAGTGATATCCTGTCGGTTGGTGCGGCGGGTACACTTTTGATGACTTGGAATCCAACTGTGGTCTGCAAAGTGAAGGAGCTAAAGGGCAAACACTCCATATCGATTAGATTTGTGGATATTGCCTCGAGTTTGGATTGGATGTTTACTAGGGTTTGTGGGTCATCTTCCCCGTATTCTCATCATCTCTTTTGGGATGAGCTTTTCAATATCAGGGGGTGTTGGTCGGGTCCCTGGATTGTAGGAGGTGATTTTAATGTGATCAGATTTTCCTATGAGAAGAATATTGGTTCTAGAGTCACGAGAAGTATGAGGGATTTTGGTCATTTTGTAGACGAATGTGCTCTTTGGGACTGCCCTATGCTTAATGCCAAGTTTACTTGGACCAATGGACAAGATCAATCTATTATGTGCCGTTTTGACCGTTTTTTGGTTTCTAGTGATTGGGAGGACCTGTACCCGAGTTTTATTCAAGAATGTTTGCTTAAGCTTACTTTTGATCACTGAACAATTATGATCACCACTTCTAGTTAGATTTATGGCCCTAGCCCTTTCCGTTTTGAGAACATGTGGACCCTTCATCCTCATTTCCTTGATTTGGTGTAGTGTTGGTGGGAGGAGCACGAGCCTGGAGGCTGGGAGGGGTATCAGTTTCTAAAGAAGCTGCAATTTATTAAAAAAAAAATCATTGACTGGAACAAGGTTTGTTTTGGGAATTTGAATGACAAAAAAATGGATATTTGGAAAGATGTTCAGGTCCTGGATTCTAAAATGGAGGAGGATGGTTTGCTCTCATCAGCCAACATAGAGAAAAGAAAGGAACTTCTTGCAAATCTGGAACTCATTCTCTAATGTGAGGATATTCACTAGAGCCAAAAATTGAAGTGCAAATGGATTAAGGAAGGTGATGGAAATACAAATTTTTTTCATAGATTAGCTAATGAAAAAAAAAGGAAGAACATGATTTCCAAACTCAATATTGAGGGGGAGATGGTGGAAGATTTTGAGATGATTAAAGAGAAAACCATTAGGTTTTGTACTAGCTTGTATACCAAGGAGAAGAGGGACATGCCTGTAATTTACAACCTTTTTGATAACTCTTTAGATATAATGGATGCAACTGTTTTTGAGTCTGCTTTCTCTTTGAAAGAGGTTAAAAAAGTTGTGTTTGATATGACTAAAGATAAATCTCTGGGTCCAGGCGGGTTCTCTTTGTTGTTCTATCAAGTTTGTTGGGATGTTATTAAAGATGACTTGATGAAGGTCTTTTCTGAGTTCTTCCATAGTGGAATCATTAATGTAGGGGTAAATGCTACCTTTCTAGTTCTCATTCCCAAAAAGGAAGGAGCCTATGTATTGTTAGATTATAGACCTATTAGTTTGGTCACAAGCTTGTATAAAATCATTGCCTAGGTGCTATCTTTGAGATTGAGGAAAATTATTAGAAATGTTATATCTCCTACTCAAAGTACATTTGTGAAGGGCAGACATATTTTGGATGGGATCCTCACCGCCAATCAATGTGTTGATTGATATAGGAAGCATAAGAAGAAAGGCCTAGTTTGCAAGATTGGTCTAGAGAAAGCATATGATAAAGTGGATTGGGAGTCCCTCCTTTGGGCTTTAAAAAAGAAAGGTTATGGTGCAAGATGGATTAAATGGATAAAAGGTTGTTTAGACCATCCTCATTTCTCTATTCTTTTGAATAGTGTTTCGAAGGGTTTCTTCCAATCCTCCCAAGGGATTAGATAAGGGGACCTGCTATCCCCATTTCTCCTTACTATTGTGGCTGATGGCTTTAATGCTTTAATGTCAAAAGCCATTTCTACCTCCTTGATTGAAGGCTTTGTCATGGGTAGGGACGGTCTATGCATCTCCCACTAGTCTATGCATCTCCCACTTACAGTATGCCGATGATACTATGTGCTTCATTGGAAATTCTGAGGAGAATGTCTTAAATCTGAAGAACATTTTGAAGATTCTAGAGATTATTTCTAGGCTTCTTGTAAATTTCATTAAGTCGACTTTGACTGGTATTGGGGTAAACGCGTAGGAGTTATCTCAGTATACAGATTTGTTGGGGTGTAAATTAAAGGAATGGCCATTGAAACATCTTGATATGCCATTGGGGGGACAACAAAGATCTATTGCCTTTTGGGACCCTATGGTTGAAACGGTTCAAAAGAAGCTGGCGTGTTGGAAAAGGTCTTATATTTCTTTGGGAGGAAGAATTATTCTTATTAGAGCAGCTTTGCCCAATATGCTGGTATATATTATGTCTCTTTTTAAGATGCCTAGTAAGATGGTCAAAAACTTGGAAAGGCTTCAGGGAACTTTCCTTTGGGATGGTGGTATGAGAAAGAAGGATCATTTGGTGAAGTGGAAGGATGTTTGTCGACCAAAGCATCTTGGGGGTCTAGCCATTGGAAACTTGAAAGAGAGGAACCTAGCTCTTTTGGGAAAATGGATGTGGAGATTTTCTAATGAAGGAGGTAGCTTATGACATTCTACAATTTTGAGCAAGTATGGTCGGCACCACAACGGATGGGATGTGAATCCTAATCTTCCTCAGTATTCTTCACTCCTTTGGAAGAATATCATCTCTGTGTTCCCTTATTATTTCTATCATACCCGGTTCTTAGTGGGTAATGGTGCTTTCATTAGGTTTTGGAAAAACCTTTGGTGGGGGGAATAGATATTATCCTTTCTTTTCCCTAGATTGTTTTCTCTTGCTAATTATAAAGATGCTATGGTGTCGGATGTCCTGTCTCCTTCTCCTCTTGGGTTGTCTTGGAATATTGTTTTCTCTCGAGACTTGTACGATTGGGAAGTCGACATATTTGGTAATCTCTCCCATTTGTTAAAGGATGTATTTATTTCCCCTTCTTTTCCGGATAAAAAAATTTGGGTTCTAAACTCCTTTGACAACTTTTCATCTAAGTCCATGTTTTCCTCCTTGTTGCCTTCCAATCAGTTTTTCTCCTGTGTTTGCAGTTGGTAGAGTGTGGAAGCCCCCTATCCCTCTTGGGGTAAAAGCGTTCTCATGGTCAGTGGTTCTAAACTGTATCAACACAATGGACAATTTATAGCGGAGACGTTCGTTCATGATTATCTCCCTAAATTGGTGTATTTTGTGTAAGAAGGATGAAGAGTATGTTAATCATCTATTTATTCATTGCCCTTTCTCCTCTAGCATTTGGCACTTCTTTCTTTCCAACTTAAATAGTAGTTGGGTAATGCCAAGGCATGTGTTTGATCTGTTCTATCTTTGAAGACCTCCAAGACTTGGGGAGAGATTTCAAATTTTTTGGAGCTGCATTATTCACGTTATCCTTTGGGGAATTTGGAAAGAAAGGAACAGGAGGATTTTTGAGGGGAAAGTTAATCCCATAAATGAGTTTATTGATAATATTATTCGGGAGGTGGGAAGCTGGATTTTTGTTCTCAAAGATTTCCAAGACTTGTCTTTATCCTCTTTTATTAGAGATTGGGTATCCTCCATTTCCTATTCCCCGTTTATAGGGTGACCCTTGTTTCCGAAGTGGTAGCCCCCTCTGTTGGGAATTCGAAAGCTGAATTTTGATGGATCTTCTTGGGGGAATCTGGGCCCGTGTGGTTTTGGGGGTGTGATTAGAGATTTCTTAGGAAGGATTATTCACATTGTGGTTGGCTCTATTGCTCTCGGCAACTCTACAAAGGCTGAAGTAATGGGTCTTTTAATGGGGCTCCGGGAAATTAAAAAGATTAGGGCATAGGAAACTATTTTGGTAGAGGGGGATTCCAAAATGGTGGTGGGTTGGGCTATTGCTCAATCCAAGGGAGCTTAGAGGTGTGATAATATTGTCCATGAAATCCGGGTTTTGGTCTCTTCTATGAAGATTCTTTTTCCTATATTCCAAGAGTCCAAAATGAGATGGCAGACAGTTTGGCTAAGTGGGCGGTGGACCTTGATGATATAGTCAATTTCTGATGTAATGCCTGATTTGCTATCTTGAGGCCTTAGCCATTACGGTTTTCCCGCATTGTTGTATTTTATGTTTCTCTCTTTTTTCTCTAACAAAATCGTTATTCGTAAAAAAAAAAAAAAAAAAAAAAAAAAAAAAAAAAAAAAATACTGTTAATGGAATAATCTCGTAATACACATCATCTTCCTTCGTCTCTGGCTTATGAGCTGGTATATCTATCAGAATATACTAGATCTCGTTCTAGAGTGGAACTTGTTTCTCATCATTTGGCTAGTCAAGAATTGGGACATCAGTGGGGCTCTCATCTATTGTAAGCATCCACTTTTTCTGACTCAAACACAACTGATTCTGGAAGTTCTTTGACTTCAGTCTTGGTCTCAATACCAATTTCAGGCACAATCACGTCTTTAAACTCTCTTTTCTCATTACTAACCACAAGGCTCTATTCATACTCAATAATTTGAATCTCAGTATAGAGAAGATTTCATTTGTCCTTGAGAACAAACAGCTCTCTTGGATCATAACTGTATCCATGCTTTCTATTCCACTCTATGTAAGAGATATAATTATGTATCTCATACAGTTCAGCTCTAAGAACAAATAGCTCTCTTTTAGTTGCTTTAGATATGCCCCCAAAGAAGGTGGATTCCACAAAATCATATTAAAATAAGTATGGAATAAAATTTCCCGAATTCTGGGGTTTTCTAAAATTTTAGGGCCTTAGACCTTTCCAAAAATTTAGGGATTTAACCATTTTCTAAAATCAAACCCTTTCAAGAAACCCTTTCTGTTTTTCCAAAAGTTCTAAGGTCACTTCCAAAACCTTAAGATAACCCTTTCAGTCATAATTTTGGCCTTCTAATATTCATCAGGATTACAACTAGATAGGACTACCTGCAAACTTGATGCAACACCACCCAAAAATACCAATTAAAGTACTTAGTCAAGGAAGGGCTGATGACAAGAGAGTGTACAAAGCTATCGGGTATAGGTTGGATTGGTTCCAAGAAGGTCAAATCTGAGGTGAAACTAGGGTATAAATAGGTTCTATTTAGGGTATTTCAATAGGGTGTTTATGGAGTGAGGCTAAGGCATAACCAAGGCTTATTTGGACAGAATATGAGCCTGAAACAGCAGGTTGAATGGGACTGTAAGTGAGTCTAGAGGGTGATCAGTCTGGAATGATTTAGGGATTAACTGGATCTAGGACAACAAGGTAGTGATTCAACTTTTAGATGTTGTTAGGGTATTTGAAATGGATAATTCTGATAAGATTTCAGAATAGTTTGATGTAATACAATGGGGAAGATACCAAAAACTGATGTAGAATAATTCCCAAGGCCTCATAATTTAAAATAAATGTGCAGAAGGAAAATAAATCAAGAATTGAATTTAAATTCACAAGTAGCCAAGAAATCAGAGAATGTAATGTAAGAAAAGAGGTTAGGAAGAGGATGAACAAAAAAGGAGAAAAGAAAGAAAAAAACCCAAAATACTATTTTTTTAATTTTGGATTGAAACTATTAAAATGACCAAAATGCCCCTTTGACACATCAAAAAATTCCAAATTTTTTATGGCAGCTTTTGACATATTCAAGGGTTCTACAGTTAAAATTTCATTAAATTTTGGTATGAATTGATCGGTTAAATCACGGAATTTCAGAAACTTGTAGGGC
>JAOXJP010001073.1:0-48234 GCA_025762735.1 Platanus orientalis
ATGTCCTTTGCAATTATAGAAAATGACTTCATCTTTGGAGACCTCTTTTCTCCTTGATGAATCCTTGGGTTTTCTACAAGGAAATTTCTTCTAAAATCTTTAGCATCATTTTTGTAAAATTTCCTAAAGCCTTTTGTGATGAATGCTACTTCATCATCGGAGTTTTCATCCTGGCTAGATAGCTCTTCCACCTTGAGAGCTATTTCCTTCTTTTTGGCACTTGGTTTAAGTGTCATTTCAAAGGTTTACAGTGACCCTACTAGTTCTTCTACTATTAAGGTGTCTATGTCCTTGCTTTCCTGAATAGTAGTAACTTTGGCCCTAAACCTTTCCAGAAGTGATCTTGGTATCTTTCTTACTATGGCTTCCGATTTGAAAGGATCTCTAAGACTTGCCTTGGAGTTCATAAGGTCTTGTAGCTTAGTATAGAAGTCGATGAATTGTTCATCTTCTCCTAAATTCCTCAAACTTAATGGTAAGCATTTGAAGTTTTGACTTCTTTAATACACTAGTTCCCTCATGGGTTGCTTTGAGCAAGTCCCATGCTTCCTAACTAAGGTGAGTGAGAAAATTCTCTTAACCACAATTTGACTCATGGTACAAAAAATAGCATTTAAGGCTTTGTAGTTCGTAGTGTGAGCCTTCCTTTGGGTTTCTTCCCACTCACTTTCTAGTGTTGTTGGTCTTTTCCAACTTTGTTGGATTGACATCCACATGGATAAGTCCATGGATTGAAGAAATGTACTCATCCGGATTTTCCAATAAAGATAGTTATTCCCATCAAAGAATAGGGGTTTTATGGTTGAGTACGCTTCTTCTAGATTGGCCATTTTATATTTATAACTCTAGAAATTGGATCTTTCCACTCTGGTTATTAGACCGAGTAAGAATAGCCTAGCTCTGATACTAATTGAAAGTTTGGTTTTATCCTAGAGGGTGGGGGGTGAATAAGATTTATAATTTTTTTTAATTAGTCCCCACTTGAAATTCCAATTTAGATATTATTATAGATTTTGGAATTTAGCACCCACCAGATATAATTCAATTATTAAAGGTGTAATTCACTGACAATTCTTAATTTTGATCTTTCAACAAGTTTAAATTCCTACTCTATAAAGATCATGTGAAAAATGTTATACATGTCATGTAGATAGAGAGAAGAGATAATTCACACCACAAACAAACACACAACACAATGTTTATAGTGGTTCGGCACTTAGGCCTACATCTACTCTCAAAGCTCACTACTGAGCTATCAAATTTTATTAAGATGAATTACATTACAATCAAATTTAAAATTATAATACCTACTACTTGCAAAAGCAAGATCTACTCTCTGTTTCTCCGGCGGGAGCTATCTATACCCAGTGTCTCCAATAGGTATGGTCTACACTATCGGTGTCTCAGCGGTAGTGCTATGGTCTACACTCGGTGTCTCCGGTGGGTGTGATCTACACCCGGTGTCTTTAGCGGGTGCTAAAATCTCAATATAAATTGAAATCAATACAAATTACCTCACTAGACTTATGTATTGCTTGTTGCACATAAAGGTGGTTGCTCCTTTGTTGAGCTAGTATGCCAATAGGTTCCACCAAGCTTCTAAGAGTGCCTCTTCTTGGAGCTTCTTATAAGTGTTTACTTGTGAGTAAACCCTTCACCTTACTTCCCTCTTCTTGCTCTTCCTATAGAGTGCTGGGGAAGCTTTTAGATGGTTCTTTGATCTTCAATGTATTCCCATGAGCCTTTGGTAGTTAAGTGGTGTAAATGCCCTTGGCTTTCTCTTCCTTGTGTTCAATTTGATTTATGTATTCTTGAGTGTTAGAGAGCTCTCTTGAGCTATAGGGGATGAGCACAGTCGTGCACCCTTGATTTGGCATCTCTCCCAACGGTTAAAAAATTACAAACATAAATCTATTTTTATTTTTGAATTTCTGTGATTGTGGATCAATCTGGCTATGTCAAATTGATCCGTATGAATTGATTTGGCATCCTTGGATTGATCCAGTGTCTCAGTTTGAGATAGCCGTGCTTTGCCGGATTGATCCAGTTAGTAGCGGATCGATCTGCTAAGTGAGGATTAATCAAACCCCATCCAGATCGATCCGATTCCCCTGTTTTTCTATCATTAAGCCCTAATCCTAATCCCACTCACTTGGGAATCTATGTAGGAGGCATGGGTTGGTCCACAAGGCTATGTAAAGGTCTTTTGGTCTTTTTATCATATGTTTATCATGTTATATACCTTCACAAACCTTTCTTGAGCTTGATGAACCTCAAGTCTTTAAGCTTTAGAACCTTGGCAATCATGGGAATGGATCATCCTCGGCTTCAAGTGATGAAGTTCATCTTCCTTCTTGGAAACCAACACTTGATGATTACAGATATGACTAAGATATGCAATGAGCTCATGCCATGCCTAATCTACCACTCAATGTATTTTATACAATATGGAATTGACAATATACATCAACACACTGTTCTTGATCTTCATCTTCTCTTCTCTTGAAAAGGAACCCTCCTTTGTGGCCACAAGAGAGAGACAACACCTCTCTTCTTCTCCTTTAGAAGCTTGGAAGCTTGAATGAAAGTGTAGAGAGAGTGAAGCTTGTAGAGTTCTTCTTATTGCCTAAAAATCCTTTTCTTTCCCCTTTGTTAATCTCCTTGAAAACTCTTTTCTAAATCCCTTGAATGCTTCTTGGTTGGCTCCTCAAACTCATAGAGCCAATACTGGTGGGTTGCTTCTCTCCTTTAGCAAGGTGTGACTACAGAATCCCACACTTTTTTTTCACTTGGGTTTCCTTTTGGATAACCCTTGTAGCCTACCTCAAATGGATGTGCCTTAGCAAGAATAAAGAGGTGGCAATGGAATGGTCTTGGTATGGACTTACCTATCTAAGCATAGTCAAGATCATCAAGAATAAGCAAGAAGGTGTTCAAAGTATATGATTTTTTGTTAAGAACCATTAGTTTCTCAATGGGTGCTTAAACCCTTATATAATGGATGAAAATAATTTATATCCATTGGATCATAACATCCCCAAAATGGTCAAATGATCATAGCCATTGATTGGCAACGAATTTTTGAAGATTAGACTGTTATACAGTGTTTCCACTACTTTGGATCGATCCAAGTGCAAAAGACTTAGTTTTTTGTAACCCAAGAGTTGCTGGATCAATTCTAGATTAATCTAAGTAAGTTTAGATTGATCCAAACTATTTGGATCGCAGTGGTTCGATCCTGGATCGATCCAAATCCCCCAATACAAATACCTCTTGGTAAAATGGCTAGAAAACTCTAAATTGTTCATCATTTTTTTGTTTGGAAGTAGACTTCTAGATCTTTCTATATATATGGATTATAGTCTAAATTCCTAATGAGGTGATCTAGGGAGTCCTTAGAAGTTGTCTCAAAATTTACTAATCTAGACAGCACTAGGCATCATAGGCACTTCTTCCCTAGTGAGCCATTTTCATTCTTTTGAGCATTGGACTCTTTGTGCATTTCAATTAGACCCTAATTAAGTCTTCTAAGTGATTCATAGGGTCAACCATGGTCTCAGGGTTTCGTGAGCACACACATACCTACCATTTGGTCTCATATACCTGATTTACCTTTTTATGCATGGAGACATATGTGTTGGTTCCCTTAAGGTAGCTTGCATTTGAGACTTGGGATTCTTCCATGATGCTTGAGTTTCTTTGACATAGTCATTCCGTCTTCAAGTCCATGTTCTTAAAACTTTCTCATACTCTCTTCTTGGACTTACATGATACACAAGTTACATATAAAAGTCCTATACAATATAACCACTACATGTACACACTTTGTTTTGTGCATGATTGTATTGTCCTTTATCACAGGTTGCATTGAAAATATGGAGGCATTACTTGTATTCAGAACCTTGTGAGATTTATACTAATCACAAGAGTTTGAAATATTTATTTTCATAAAAGGATCTAAATTTGAGGTAGAGAAGATGGCTTGAGTTAATTAAGGATTATGATTGCATTGTCCTTTATCATCCAAGAAAGGCCAATGTGGTTGCTGATATTTTAACTTAGAAATCTCCTAGTGATTTAGCATGTGTTATGGCACATCTTAGAATACAATCGGTGTTGAATGATAAGATTAAGGTGGCTCAGAGTTCAGATCTTCAGATTTAGAAAATTATAGAAGAGGTCAAGAAATGATAGAAAACAGACTTTGCAATTAATGTAGATGATTCTTTAAGCTATGGTAATAGGTTCTGTGTGCCTAATGACCTGAACTTAAAAGAAAAATCATGGAACAACATATTCAGTTCATCTAGGGAGTATGAAGATGTATAAGGACCTGAAAGAGTACTATTGGTGGAATAACATGAAACAAGAAATTACGGATTTTGTATCTATAGTGTTTGACTTGTCAACTTATGAGAGCTGAATACCAGAAGCCAACATGATTATTACAACCATTGAAAATTCCTGAATGAAAGTGGGAATATATATCTATGGACTTTGTTATTGGACTACCCAAAACTAGAAAGGGATTTGATTTTGTCTAGGTTGTTATGGATTGACTGACCAAGTCCACTCATTTTTTACCTGTTTGAGTAAATTACTCAATTGATAGATTGACTAAGTATACATTGATGAGATTGTGAAGCTACATGGTATTCTAGTTAGAATAATTTTAAATAGAGATCTACAATTCACTTCAAGATTTTGGAATAGCTTGCAACAAAATTTAGGAACCAAGTTAAATTTTAGTAGGACTTTTCATCTTCAATCAGATGGATAGTCAAAGGACCATATAGACACTTTGGAGGACATGCTGAGAGCTTGTGTGAATGATTTAAAAGTAAGTTGGGATGATCATTTACCATTGATTGAATTTTATTACAACAACGGTTTCCAAGCTAACATACAAATGGCACCATTTAAAGCTTTGTATGGGAGAAAGCATAAAACACCTATATATGTTGGAAAGAGTTTGGTGAAAGAAAGTTACTTGTACCTGAATTAGTTTAAGTGACAAAGAAAAAGATCAGGGTTACCTGTGAAAGATTTCTTACAGCACAAAGTAGGCAAAAAAGTAATACAGATAAAAAAAGAAGGGAACTTGAATTTTAGATTGTAGAGTATGTATTTCTAAAGGTATCATCATTAAAGGGTATTATTATGAGGTTCGAAAAGAAAGGGAAACTAAGTCTTAGGTTCATCGGACCATTTGAGATTCTGAAGAAGATGGGTAATGTTACTTATGAACTAGTGTTGTCGCTGGATTTGTCACATGTTCACAACGTGTTTCATATATCCATGTTAAAGAAGTACATGTGTGATCAGTCACATGTATTAGAGTTTGAACCACTTCAAATCAAGGAGGACTTATCTTATGATGAGCAACTAGTTCAGATTTTAGACAAAAAGGAATAAATCCTATGTTCAAAGGTGATTTCGTATATGAAGGTATGGAGGAACATTCAGAAGAAAAAGCAACTTGGGAAGGCAAAAATGAGATGAAGGAAAAATATTTGCACTTGTTTTGCACTCAATCCAAGTCAAATTTAGAGGACTCAATTTATTTTGAAGGGGGAAAATGTAACACCCCACACATGTTTTGCACTTGTGTTATATTTATACTAAAAATGCATAATATATATGTTTCACACACACTTGGAACTATTTAAATGTACATGTAATGGTCTATAAATTGGCACAAATTTAAAGAAACACTAACAAAAATGCATGAAGAATTTATTAGTAAACTTTATATCATTGGATAGGCATGGAAGTTTAAAGTCCAATGAAATAAACAATGAGCGAAATAGACCTCAAATGAGTAAGATACAAGTGAATGAGTGAGAAAAGGTCAAAATAGAAAAGCAATCAAAATCAATGGGCTCTAACTTGATCAATCGAGGGTATGCTTGATTGATCGGACAAGAAGCCTAATCGATTGGGCATCCTCCCCAATTAATCAACCTATTCGGGTTCAAATAGGAAAGTCACGAAATTCGACTTTTCAATTTTAGGGGATTTCTAACTCAAGTGTAACTCTCCTTGGGTTTATAAATTAGATAGGTTTCAACCAAATTTTTCTAAAAAACCGTAAAGAAATGATCAAGAGAAAAAGAAAAGAGATGAAAAGCTAGGTTTTGGAGATTTTCTTTAAGAACGAAAGCTTAGGAAAATTTTTGCACAATAAGAGGTAAGAAGATCTATAAACCATGATTTATTTATTTCAATCATTTTGTTCAGGGTTTATGAAGGTTTTGAAGCTAAGAACAATGGTTTTCGAAAAGGGTTTTTGGGTTTTCAAGAACATATAAGTACCATGTTTTGTTTTGCAAGTTTGTTAAGTTCTAGATCATTTTGATAAGTTCTAGATCATTTTGATTTTTGTTCTACATGTTATCAATCATTTTGCTCCAAGTTTTAATCTGTTTAAAGTTTTAAAATTAGTGTCGTAAAAGAGGGTTTTTTATTTTTAAAGAACACAAGTGATCTCAGTTTTGGATTTTGAAATTCCTTGTATGTTAATCCTAAAGGGGGTTGAATAGGATGTAATTAAAGTTTTAATTCTTTTTAATTCTATTTACCCTAATCTTAATTATGTAAATTAATTAGTGATATTCAATTGTAATTTAACTGAATGTGTTTGGTGGTCAATTGCTAATGATTGCAAGCATGGAAATGTAAAGAACAATCATACAACACAAAACAAGATCTATAGTGGTTTGGCCACACGGTATCCTATGTCCACTTTCAAATACTTAATTTTATTAATCAACTACAATGATTACAAAGGATGAGCATGCTACACCCCGAAACCCACACCAAAAGGGCCATGAGCTTCAGCACATGACATTAAATATTCATTCATTCATTCTTAATTTGTAAATTCCATATACATTTTTCGCTCATTCTTTTCATTTATACGCAAGAGAAATACATATCGTAAATCATAACCATCCATATCCCATAATCAACTTGTAATAAAATTTTCATAATTCCATAAACCTGAGAATAATCCATTATCATGTCCTGGCATTCTCATTCACATAAACTAATAATTTGACATAAATTAAACCATTATCTGAAAATCAACTATCAAGCCTAAACCAAAATCCACTAACTTATTACATTCTTTTCAAATAAACTAAAATAAAATACTGAATTGAAATAAAATAAAATAATGTCTCAATGTCTGATAGCATATATCTAATCTTCTAACTCTCCAATCTTGTTTGCCAGCATCACTATGTAACTATCTCCTCATCATCTATGGTGCCAAATTTGGGGTGAGCTTGACAAACTCGGTGGGTAACAATAAACTAAAGAATACTAGATACTTAGCACGATAAAAAAAACAGATAGTTGCATACTTTTTAATAATATACAGAACTAAACAATTAACATATAAAAACATATACTAAACTAAGAACATTAAAAGACATATACATATAGACAGTCTAAACAGAATAAAAACTGAACTAAACAGAACAAGACATGTAAAATGGATACATAAGCCAATACAGATAATAATTCTATAAGCCAATACAAACAACAATTCCATAAGCCAATATAGATAACAATTACACCATTTAATCCATAGTGAATAGAGTCAGTCACACCATTTAAACCTAGGTGAGAAGGGTCCAGTCACACCATTTAATCTCCGATGAGAAGAGTCTAGTCACACCATTTAGTCTTTAGTGAGAAGAGTCTAGTCACACCATTTAACCTCCGGTGAAAAGAGTTTAGTCACACCATTTAACCTCCAGTGAGAAGAGTTCAGTACTGTTCACACCACAAACCAGGTGTGATGAGTATCATTTTTCATCTCTCACCATTTAACCTCCAGTGAGAAGAGTTCAGTACGGTTCACACCACAAACCAGGTGTGATGAGTATCATTTTTCATCTCTCTTGATGACAAAGGGTGATTTATAACAATACCATAACATAAAACAATCAACAATTATAAAAGCAGTACAAAACTTATAACAATTTATATCAAAATATAAGCAAATTCATAGCACTTTAAACCATAGATGCTTGATCCTCCTATACACAGAAGTATGAAACAATCAATTTGTACTATAATCATGAAGAACACAAAACATTCAGATCATCAATCAATCATATAACATATATAGTTCTTTACAAATTAAGAGGATGGTCATTCTGATCCTACAGAAACAATTATTAAAACTAAAAGTAATTATGCTCTTTAAAACAAAAAATATCTCTTTAAAATTATGGAATTTAGAACTTTAAATCGGATTACAACTTGTAGCAAATCAATCATTAACATGTAGAATATGAATCTAAACAATATAGAACCTTTGTCAACACCTAAATTTTGACTCGGGTCATGTAATAGCATAAAGACAACATAACAACATTTAAGCATCAAGATTCTTAGCACCCTTGGCTTAGGAAGAACAAGCCAGGACTCTAGGAGGTTGGGCATTCTCAAAGAAGTCTTTCCGGATACTCCAGCGGCAATGAACTAGTCAAAACACCTTATTACAACCCAAAATGCACCATTTCAATATAAACCCTAATCTCTCACAAGAGCATCAACAGGACTTTGAGGGTCCACATTTAAGAACCCACTCATGTTGATTGTAATTTTCCTAACCTCCATAAGCCTTTCTTCAGTAAATCATCACAGGTGAAAAAATTACTATTTTACCCTTTTTCCTTCAAAGGCCCATAACTCACTATCTATCATTCAAATCATTGAATTCCTCTTGTCTATGTAAGCCTTCTTGTTGTGAAGCATCACAAACGAAGAACCCTCATTTTCACATTTTTTCTACCTGTGAGCAAAAAATTACTGTTTTACCCTTTTCACTTTCAAGAATTCACCCCTCGACCCTCAAAGGATCCCTAGAACCTCTCCCATTGTCAAAATAGTGTAATTTCAGACCCCATGCACCCCTGCTTCTCCCAACTTCAAGAAACTCATCACAAAGTCAACCCTCATAAAGATTGGCAATAGTCAACCTCTCAACTTAGGTTGACTCGGACCCGAATCTGACCCTCAGGAGAGCTTTCAGACGTTCATCCAATCTTTGAATTCTGAAAGGTCAATGATCATACCTTTCCCCTGATCTTAGCTTCAAATCTTTAAGTATGAGAAAAGGACTTCGATATCTTAAGTTTGGGCAAAATCTCAAATCTCCCCCAAGAAAAGATCAAAAGGGGGTCTTAATCTCATTTCACTCATATGGAGCCAGCGTGTTCTTCGATTGTCCAAATCAGGATCAGTAGCCCATCTCTTTGAAATTATGAAAACTTCATAAAACTGTCTAAGAGACACAAGCTTTCGTAGAACTTATCTAAGCGGATTCCCTGAAATTATTCCAAAAGGAACAGCAATCCCGTATTGGGAATGAGGTAATCAATCGACTCATGGGAGTTCACCCAAACTCAAAAACTCAATCTGTCAGTGATCACATCCTTGTAATCCCAATACCTTTGAAATATCAAATTTTCACTAGATTATGAGATCTTCATGTCCCACACCATCACTTTCCACTTAAGATAGAACAAGCTGCTTTGTCTGTGTTTGTCACATAGAATTCTCCCAAAGATTCCCCCAAACTCCAAATGTGGCAATGTCAAGCTTGGTTTTTCAATCTCTTCCCTACCTTTCAAAAGACGAATTCATAAACTTAAGCATTGGAGGAAGTCTGATAGCTTGATTTCCCTGACTTTCAAGTAACTACGAGAACCCAATCCTTGCAAATGACCCCTCTTCATAAATCCTCTAGCAATTGCCTAGGGATCCGATATTTAATCCATCAGTTTCTATAGTCTTGATACTCTTCAGGCTTTAAAACTCCCAAGCACAACTCAAAATAGAGAACCACATAAGATATAAGAGTAGTTCACGTAAGAAAATCCCTGGGTGACTGAACGGGTATTTTTGGGGTAGTTTCCAACTCAAGTATTGGAATTCAGTGTGGTCAGGGGCTATGGTTCACTGGAACCAAGGGTCATCTTTCATTAGACAATTTCTAAGATCAAATTTACTTCCTTGCCCTTCCAAAATATATCCGTGAAGTTTTTAAGATGAAAAACCCTGATTTTACCCCATTGTCCTTATCGTAATTTAGAGTTGACTGATCCATTACGACCGGATCATCCAAGACTTCAACCCAGACACTGAGTTCACCCAATTCCCCACCCTTGATTTTTTTCAACTAACCTACACCTATCAAATGGCATCTAACCTACCCTTCTTTGTATACCTAACCAATGCTTGTAAACTAACCCTCTCTCATCCTCACCCTCCAAGTGGCTGTCTCAGGTCAATCCTAACCACCCATCTATCCAAGACACCTAGACACTTGTCTAACCCTTTAGCACAAATGTTACCCATGCATCTCATGCTAAATGTTAGCCCTCCACTTCACTTTTACTAAACTCATCTCCACCCTCCACCTAGCAACCCTTAGGATCAATCCCAACCATCCATGAAGCATAATTGAGGCTACAAATAGCCCCAATTTCGTAATACCTAGGGTTGGCTACAAAAAACCCTAATTCCAAAGAGGAAAAAAGGAGGAAGAAGAAGGATTACAACCTTGTATCAACCCTAGGGAAGATAAGCCTAAACCCAAGTCTAATTCATCCCCCCATATACAATACATGTATATGACATGCTGTATTTAAGTTCATAAATTTTGGAGTTGTGGAAGGCCTTAAGATGGCCCCTCTAAATAGACCCCAAGAACCGAGTCTTTTGAGGCCTAGTCTTTGTGAATATTTGCTGATTTTCTTTTGAACTTTCTATACATGATCTGAAACTCAATTTTTTATATGATTCTCATACATATCTCCCCTATTAACATATTTAATTTTGTGATTTTTACAAAACCCTAACGGCACCAAAATTGAGAAATCCAACTGCTGGATTTTCTCCCAGTAACTAACGCCTGTTTGTTAAGTCAATTATAAATGGGCGTTGAATAAATAGGTGTTAGGATAAGAATCGGGCATTGGTATCTGGGACCTACCCCAGAGAGCCCAGATTCTTCTCCAATCCTGTCCCACGACCAAAATAACTTCTGAAATTCATTTATCTGCACATGCACCTCTGTGGGCCCTCATTTCTGTCCCAACACCTGAAGATAATTTTGGGCTTTGGGTAGAAATTCAGGTGTTGGAGTGAGTTTTGGGCATTAGGCCTAGGTTTAAAATCAACTTTTTATTTTTTATTTATCTAAGAGTGGGTCCACCCTATGTTTAGTGTAAAGACCCAGGAGGAACCCCGCCTCTCTGGGCCCCACTTTAGGGATCTAAAAACTTAAATTGGCTGTTGGCCTAACACCCAATGCCCTATTGTCCCCTGAATTAAATTTAGGAGTTAAACAATGGCGTCAGACAAAAAAATAGGCATTAGGCCTACAACAGATGACCAGGTGGCCCACTTAGAGAGATCGTATCTCCGCATGGCCCATGCCCATGACCCCTGAGGTTGCACAGTACAACCTTAGAAGACTTTCCCTATCCCAAACTCTGGACCCCATAGCGCGAGGACCCACCAAACCAACCCAAAACACAGCATAAAGAGGCTAGTTTGATAAGTTTTCCCAACGCCCAATTGTCACCCTGAATTAAAATTTAGGCGTTGAATAAATGGGCGTTTAGGTAAGATACGGGCATTAGGCTTATAAAACATAAAAATGATTTTCCCTTTTATTTTCCCTTCCATTAGGGTTAGCACCTAACCCTAAGGAACTGACCAATAAGCCAATTAGAGGGGTTTATCACCCCTCTAAAGACCTAGCCATGAGGGGTCTCCTGAAATTAGAATAGGACAAAATAAAAAACAGTTTCTGGGCTGTCCATAAACCAACACCCGATTGTTACCCTGAATTAAATTTAGGTGTTGGACAAACTAGCGTTAGGAGCAAAAATGGGCATTAAGCCTGAGAAAATTCCAACAAACCTCCAATTTAATTTTAACAAAGCATGGGCATAAACATAAGATTAAAACTTGTATGAATGGGAAAAGTCGCCCTAAAAAGGAGGGTATTTGGGGTGCCTTAATACCTTTCCCAAATGCAACCAAACAACTTACCCTAAATCTTAGGATCTCAGACCAGTATTAGGAGTTAAACCCCTAGACCACTAGGTCTAGACTCCTCCTCTTCCCCCGAAGATGAGGACCGATGTCTAACTCCATCGGTTAACCTCGAGTTGGTGGCGACTCCTAGAAAATCCTAAGCTTCCCATAAAAGGGTTAGTAACCTTTCATGCACTGGCATCACGCATCGAAGAGTTGGCCCAAGAAACCACAGGCAGGCAAAGAAGGGAGGAATCCCAAACGCTGATATCCATAGAATGGAGACTCCATTGGGGACTATTTAATCTCCACATGTACAGGTCTTAATCCATGTCAATTACATGCTTTCTCACGTGTTTTCTTGCTTTCTCACATGTTTACTTACTTTTTCACATGTCTACATGCTTTCTCACATGGCTACTTGCTTTGGATTAGACTTAGGTCACTCCATTAGTTAGTTTGGATGGCACTCCACCTTTAACACTAACTCAAAGTTTTCATGCTTAGGTTAGAAAACATGCTTACATAGCTTTAGGGCAGCTTGAATTAGTTAGTAGGACTAAACTCACATTTGAACAACTTGTATGAAAACATCTTTGTTATTTCTTATTTTTGCACAAAATGAGTTTTGCACAAAATGAGTCCTAGGACACGACATTACACCAATACATCACTTTCATTTTACCCTATCTAGGTCATTACTCACCAATGGACCGACATTGGATTACCACATAGGATGGGAACAACGTCTGAGCAGTTATTGCTAAGTTAGCACAGCCATTTTGAGTTACCTAAGCCAGTTATCATCCCATGATCTGATTTTTCGGGGAGGTGTTTCAATTGGTACACACTATCTTGTAGAATCTCAAAGAAGCATGTGCATTTAGTTCATTTGAGGTTAGAGTTACTTAGGTTACACTTACTAGCTTAGAGGTCTAGCTTTAGGCTTGTTTGCCATAATTTTTTGATTGATTGCTTACATGATTGATTAAAAAGAACCACAAATAAGCCAAACCATGAAAGAAATAAAGAAACGAATAAAAGCCATCTTCAAAAACAACTAAAATGCACATAACTAATCTGAGTTCAAACATCCTCTTAAGTCAACAAAATAAAAATCTCTAAACATGAATAAAGTCATCCCGGGTCAACATGTACAACCCATCAACCAAAGAATGTTTAATCACACCCCCTCAATAAACAAAAAAGTCAAAAGGAAGAAAGTCCAGCCCTCAGTCAATCATTTGAGCTACTGCCCACAAACTCCATTGTCCCCTTCTTGGCCCTCTTCTTCCCCTTCTGAGAGTAAGAGTTCTCATCTCGGAATTGAACTCTAGCCCCACCCTGGGGCACAGCAGCAAGTCCCTAAAGCACTTTGCCTAGGCCTGAGAGGACTATCATCAACTTATAGAGGAGTCACCTCCACTACACCACTAGGCACCAGCTCCATGTGCATCTCGGGCACCTCTGTATGCACCTTAGGCTCTCCACCAGCCTCAGTCTCTCTTGCAGTCTGCTCCTCACCAACCTCAAGCCCTCCTATGGGCTGCTCCTCCTCGGTCCACCCTCGCCCAAGTTGCTCAACCTCGAGCTCAACATGAGGCTTCTCAGTGTCCTCGCAACACCTCCAGTATCCCCTGGAATAGGGGCCCATCTCTATAAATATTAACAAAAACATACATGTCAATATTAAAAAAAACTTACTTAAAAACTTAAAAGAAAATTTAAATAACATTATATCTTACTTCCTCTGCAGCCAGCCCTCGGGTTTTTCTCAAGGCAACAACCTCGGTAAGATGGGCTTGGTGCTTTTGCCCCACCAGGGCAAAGCACTTAGCTAGTCTTTGGAGGGCACCGAGGTACAC
Organism: Platanus orientalis; assembly: GCA_025762735.1. Lineage (NCBI taxonomy): Eukaryota > Viridiplantae > Streptophyta > Magnoliopsida > Proteales > Platanaceae > Platanus > Platanus orientalis. The sequence goes on from JAOXJP010001073.1 coordinate 13,932, forward strand.
TTCCCTAGAAACCTGTGTAAATACATAATACATTGTTAAAAGAAATTCAATTAAAATGTTTAAATAAATCTAAACCATACGTGAGTCATCACCTCGGGAGGCATCCAACCCTCAGGAATCTTGGCCTCAGGCAAAGGCTCCTCGGTGACCCCACCCTCGAGGTTGGTCACAAGGACCACCTCAGGGATTAGGCCCATCAGGTCGGGCTATGCCGAGGGCACTCTCCTCTTCCTCCCTCGCTAGACTGTAGGTGCAGGCTCCTCCAGGGGTTGTGCAACAGCAGCCTGTCAAAAATGAATAAGTATTGTCAAAATTTTAAAACAAAACATAAAATGTCTTTCAAAAGTAAAAAATAAACAAACTCAACTCACCGAGGCTCCACTAGCCCACCCAAGGGCCCACAAATCTGAGTGGACCACCACTCATGATAATCTCGGTTCCAGTCCAAGAAAGCTGCGGCCTCGATGCCCTCATACCCTTGGCAAGTAGCACCCTCAGTGTCAATCACACCTAGGGGTGAGTGTGGGACTATGAACTCCTCTACCCCACCTCCGACCGTCGCCAACACCTCTCATCGAGGTATATGGTCACCTCATCCAAAGCCACCAGCACCACCCTCTAGCGAGACCAACCCTAAGCTGAGTTTTGGTCTCGGGCATCATCTGCCTCCAAAGCCCAACAAGTCCATGGGCACCACTTGATCTGCACAAGTATAATAGAGTTTAGAAAATGATTTACAAAGAAAAATAATGAACAAGAATAAAAAAAGCATTGTGTACTTACCTCATCAACTGTGAGGATATCCAACTAAAACGAAAAGCCAAGATCGACTTCCGTGTCCTGTGGTGGGTGGCCTTCCACCTCGCCACACAAGGGAAGTGGAATACCTCCTCATCCCTCCACTTAGGGGCCAAGGAGGGGAAGTGCTTATAGCACCACACCTGTAAAACAAAAAAAAAGAGGATAAGACAAAGTTAAAATCAAATGAAGTATCAAAGAAAAAAAATTGAAAGAAAGCAAACATAAAAAAGTCATACCTCCCATAGGAAGCATTGGCCCACAAAGGCATGAAGGCTCTATTCTGCCGAAATCTTGCTCATATTGAGGTACATCCACCCGAGGGCAGATCTACCCCAACTCCGTGTGGCGACCAAGTCTAAGTTCTCCAAAGCCGGTAGAAGTAGAATCTGTCACTCTTCCCGCAGAAAACCAAGGGGGGTCAGCATATACAGTAGGAAGGCCCGAGTGAAATTTACCTTTTCAGTCGGTGTACTATTGTTCGTGGCCCAAACATAGTCTTTCTCGAACCACAATGGAAGAACACTCTTCGTGCCCTTGTAGTATACCACAGGTTGTGGCTCAATGCAGCGAGCTACCAAGTCAGCAACAAAATCCTCTGAGCTCGATGGAGGTGTCCCATCCATGGAAAGCCCGATCATTATAAAGAAGTCGATCAGGGGCACCCTAATCCCCCCCAATGGAAGATGGAAAGTTTGTGTGATAGGGGACCACCTCTCTGCAAGGGCCATCAGTAGGGCCTTGTTTGTCAGCACCATCGAAAGAGTCAGAAAACGGCCAAAACCCATGGCCTTGACTCTATCCTGAACATCCGAGCACATCCGGACCCACAACCCCAAAACCCCAGACAACAAACCATGGCATTATACTTTCCCCTTATCCTACAAAAGAAACAAGTTAAAACATGTTAGAACAGTGTTTAGAAGCAAAAAGAATAAAAAATACAATGCAAAAAGGAGCAAAAAATATCAAAATAACAAATCTGTCTCTCAAGCCTAACGCCTGTTTTTTAAGCAAACACCTGTTTTTTAGGCTAATGCCTGCTTCTTTAGGCCAACACCTATTTTTTAGGCTAACGCCTATTTTTTAGGCTAACTCTTGTTTTTCCCAACACTTGTTTTTTAAAAAACAGATAAAAAACAAGCGTTACGCCTGTAATTTAGGGCAATGATTTTTAGGTGTTAGAAAGCCCAAAAATCACAAAAAAACTATTCTAAATCATTCATAAATCAAGATTAAAGTAATATAACTCTACTTAAATGAATTAAAACATAAAAATATAATGACATCCAAAGAAAATACAAAAAGAAACAATCAAAAACACCAAAAATGTAAAAGCAAAATCAAAGAGTATTCAAAGCAAAAGAAATCTACAAAAGCATAAAGTAAGTCCATGATCAAGTCAAAAATCTTACCTCATCCATGACGGGATGCTTCCATAGAGCTTTCTCTTAAACTGAAAGAAGTGGGAAGTGGCGGCTTGACCCTGCTTGACTCATCCTTGTCAAAAGAAAGAGAAAAAAGAACTTTTGGTTGAGAGTTGAAAAATGAATGAAGAAACCAACTAGTGGGAACCTCTCCACTGTTTTGTAACTGAAAATGGCAATAGGAAGAGCAAAAAGACAATAAATACCAATCGCGGGTCATTTAAACCTGTAACAGCTTTCAACGCCTGATCATGCTCCCAACACCTGTTTTTTAATTCAATTAAAAAATAGGCGTTGAGGCAAAAAATAGGCGTTAGGCCTAAATTCTACAGGATGTTATTTTTATCTATAAAATGACATTTCTAACCTTGTGTTCATGCTTATGCTCACAGACATGGCTCACAAACTTGTATGATTAGATGCATACCCCACTATCTTTGTAAACTTCGCAAATACCTTAATTGCCCTTCCGTCCGAAATATGGGAAGTTTGGAAAAGCCGAAGCTGGCTACGGGCAACATTGGCCTTAGCCCAAATCAACTTGGATTGGCCACTGATAGAAGCAGCTATATCCTTTTAGGACCTAACATCCATGGTTTTTTCGCTTCAAAGAACAAGAACTTTCACGCACTATCGAGGAACTCGAATCCTTCCTAGATTGGGAAAATTGTTTGGGCACCAGTGCCATAATTCTAGTTCATAAGCCTAGCTACCTCAGAAACTTCCATGCGTTGGACATCTCCAAAGCCTCCCTCCCTAAGGAAGCTACTGAAGAATACTTACATTGCCCTTTCAACCTTTTATTAAAAAAATGTTGGAAGAAAGTCGATGACTTTGACAACCCAATCAAGTATAGAACTTTCACTCTAGTTGTCCTTGGATAGCTTTTTCTATCACATAGCCGCCATCACATCAATGGCGTCTTACTCAATATCTTAGACCAGCATCTACAAAAGAAGACGCTCACACCTATGATCATCTCAGAGACTATCTCCAGTCTCTCATATTGTGCTCGATATCCCAAAGGTCGATTGTATGGTTGGCCAGCTTTCTTACAGGCCTGGCTTAGGGAACATCTGTCCATCCTGTCCTCCTTCCTAGATTATGTGTCATGAGATCTAACTCCAGCACAGATCCACATCAAAAGTTGGCCCTTGCCAAACAGAACAACCACATTGGGTTATCAGAACGTGCTGACTGCCATGACCCCTGAATAGATCACCTGGCATCTTAAGTGGCACAAAGCACGCTACCCACTTCTCGTTACCAAGGACCACACATACATGATTATTACAGGAGTCCACCAAAGCACTCCCTATGTACCCATACGTTTCCTTCAGCAATTAACACTTAGGTAAGATCTCTTCAACTTCCCCACGGTCTTCAAAGATGTATGCAAACTTGATCACCACACATCTAATCATACATGATCTATACTAGTTGCTTTATGGGATGACTCACACACCAGAGTCTTAGGACACCCACAGCTAATATCTACAAAAACATAGGCTATGACACCTACATATGAGCATTGGCTTTCACATAAGACTCCACTATAGCCTGCTACCCCCTACACCAGCCGCTTCTTCGAACAAGAGGCCATGCACTGAATCAGCATCTTCGTTATACATAAAGCCTTCTCATACTCAAACAGAGTATGAGCAAGTAGTGGCAGACTTAGCTGAGGAACGGGCCTTACATGCCCAAACTAAGGTTACCTTAGAAGCTGAGACATTTTTGGGTACGGAGGCTGAATTCTCACGCGAGTGCACTCAGCATTGGAACACAACTCAAGACGAGCTCATTCACTCCCTGAAAAGTGAGTTCAATGACAATAGGACTTTCCATGAAGATTTGGGACTCGAGATGAGGCGTAGCAACAGCTTAGCCTTTGTACAAGATCAATGGATGTAGTCATGGGTTCATAGGCTAAGAGAACAGATCTTCTGCTTAGGCTATGAACTGGTGTCACCTCCACCACCTCCTGCGGTGCCTGATCTTTAGATTTTGCTCTATGTTTTCCTTTCTGATGTATTGGGGTAAGTATCCCCTCGTTTTGTAATCATTTCCGATATGTATATATTGTACAAAGTTTGTTTTCAAAAATCTTGTAGTTGATTAAAGGACATGAATTCACCTATATGACATATGCACTTATAAAAGCACCTAGCTAGCAACTATGAATGAACATGATAAATGAACCCTACAACTAATAACAATACGCCTTTGCTCTCTTCCAATTCAGTTAAGCAAGCTACAATTGCTCCCCCAGAGACTCGACTACAGAAGCAAAAGGAGGCGTGATAGAGAAAAACAATGGGAGACAAGTCAACACCTCCTCCTATGCCAAGCACTACACCTCCTATCCTCCAAGAGGTGTCCATGGGAAACCTACCTCCTAGCAAGACTGGTCCCCAAGACACCCTCTCAGGTGGGTTGAAATCAGAGGTAGAATGATTGATGGCGGACTTCATGTCCCGGCATGGTTGGATATCCACCCCTACGTTTGGTCAATCTTCTTCAACACCCCAAACCTCTTCACCACTCCTAAGCAAAACCAGCACCAGTGAGCAGCCTCAAATTCCTACCCTTACTGAGTTCGAGAAGCTAATGTTCAAATATTTGATAAAATAAGGAGGGCCTCGAGGCCAAAATATAGTTTCTGAGCCACTGTTATACCCTAGTATAGCTGAGTAGGCTCCACCACATGGTCAATCTTATATATAAGGCCCCATCTATGTTACGGCACCACTCCAAACCGCCATTATGTACATACATCCAGAACATCGAACTGCCTTTGACTTGGAAGAACAATACAGGCCATCAACATCAAGCAAGAAGGAGAAAGAAACTATTATTCCCCCAAAGGATGGAACTAGTTTACAGATAGCCAAGCTCACGGTAGAGTTAGAAATGATGAAAGGAGGGTAGGCCCCCATCTCTATGGACTTTGAGGATCTCTGTATCTACCCCGGGGTCTACTACCACCAAACTTCCAAATGCCACATATTAAAAAGTATGATGGCACCACCTGCCCCAGGATGCATCTGCGCATGTTAGTAATGCCATGTTCCAATGAGGACAGGATGAACGTTTCTTGGTTAAGATGTTTGGTCAAAGTCTAGAGAAGAATACAGGGAAATGGTTGGCAAACTAGGAGAAGAGCAACATTAGTACTTGGAGGGCCTTGACGTGTCATTCCTTAATCATTATAGATTAAATCTGGAATTGCTACCTACCAGGAAATAAGTAGAGGGTATGAGGCCTGCCACAGGAGAAAGTATCAGGGACTTTGCCTACATATGGAGGTTGAAGACATCCAACCTGAAACACCCTATATCCGATGAGGACATGATATCCACTTTCGTGAGGAAGTTGGGTCCTACCTACCAACTGATGCTCCTGACCGCGTCACAGAACAACTTTGTTGAGGTTGTTAACAAAGCTGTAAAAGTAGAGTTGGGCATCAAGGCAGGCTTAGTACAGAATGCACCTCTTGCCCTCACCATCCCTACCAAGAGTATGCCAAAGAAAGTAGTTGTTACTAAACCATAAGCTAACTTTGTACAAGTTATCAAGGTTCCTCGACCCAGTCAAAATAGCGGTCATGTTCTGCCTTCACCACAGCCAACCCAGAGCTACCCAGCAGCCATGAACATCATTCCTCCCAAAATAGAACAGTTCTACCAACCTAAGTACCCGAGTGTGCCTGGAGAAGAAAAGAAGAAAATGAAGTTCACCCCTCTGTCCTACTCCTGCAAATACATCATGGAGTACCTCATCAAGAAGAGATTATTATAGCTGATTGATCCAAAACCTCCTCCTTATCCTCTGCCCTACCACTATAACCAAGCGGAACATTGTGAGTACCATTAGACTCCATGGCACACCCTCGATAGGTATTTCCATTTGAAACACGATATCCAAGACCTGATCGATGAGGGTTGACCCCACACCCACCAATCATCCACCAAATTCAAACATCATCCAAAACCCACTCCCTTACCACCAACCACCAAAGCAGGTTAACATGATAAGTCTCACCACCATCCAGTTCAATCCCTCCAGATATATCACCAAAATCTTAGAGCCCAAGAAAGTCATTTTCCTACCTGACATCGATCAAGTATCCACCATAAATGGATACTTCCCAAAGCCCATTCCCCCTCCTGAATATGAGCATTTGCTCACGAATTTATGGGAAGCAGCCCTAAGTAGCCCAATGACAGTCCTTCCCCCCTGATGTGAACATATACGGGGAAGGTTCAGCAACTCATGACCTATTCACCTCACCCCATATCATCCCACCACCATCACTATATGCCCAACTCACTGACCTATCATCCCCTCACTAAATCTTCAATATCCCCCCACCTACCAGGATTCAATACTTACTGAACCGAGTCCCTTTAGGCTATCTAGTTGGGGAAGTAGTAGATTTTGAACTTTCTAAAGCTAAGCTGGATGAGCTCACAGCATTTATTACCCAGTCAGGCAGAGTCTCCAAGCCATTCTCATATCTGCATCCCGAGGAAAAAGGGAAAGAGAAAATGATAGAGGAAGAAACAAAGATAGAGACACAAAAGTAAACCAAAGAAGCAGAGGAAAAGAAAGAGAACGAGATCTTTGAGGCAGCCATTAGGAAGTCTCACCTGTTCTTGATTGAGCAATTATCCAAGACACCAGCACAGGTCTCCATCTTAGGCCTTCTATTGACATCAGAGCAGCACAGGGAGAGATTTCTGAGCATATTCAAAAAATCCTTTGTGGATGCTTAAAATACACCAGACAAGCTGGAAAACATTGTAGCCAGAGTGTCGACACCATGAGTCATCACCTTCTCAGAGGATGAGATTCCTAAAGGTGACATAGTACACAACAAAGCAATCTACATCACAACTCGCCATTCGGACATGTGTATACCCCTCATCTTGGTAGACAATGGATCTGCTTTGAATATCTGCACCAAGGATACACTAGACACATTGGGATTTTCCTCAGACTATTTGAAACCCAACCCATATGATATAAGGGCCTCTAATAATTCAGTCAGTCACATCCAAGGAGAAGTGTTCATTCCCCTAGTGATAGAAGGGAGAATGTTCCAAGTTCAATTTCAAGTATTAAGCATACCATCCTCATTCACCATGTTGTTGGGAAGACCGTAGATTCATCAGGCGGGCACCCTTCCATCCACTCTTCACCAGAAGGTCAAGTTCATCACCAATGACAAAGTCATCACAGTACCAGCAGATACAGATGTCATCACATGACAGGGCAGAAAATACTGGGAGTCCGAAGTTTGCAAGCACCAAACACTTTCACCTCAGACCAATTCAAGGTTGTGCACACAGAGTAAGAAGCGGTAAAGCTGAAATACTTCTGCCAAAGTTCAATATGATGGCCAAAATGAAGTTTGACCCGAACAAAGGCCTGGGAAAATATTCTCAAGGAAGAAAAAACCTCATTAAAGCTATCAGAGTGCCATACAAGGCCGACTTAGGGTTTAAACCATTGATCAAGGATCTCCTTAACAAGAATAGAAAGAAGAAAGCAGGCTACAAGACTGCGCAACATTTTGTATTAGCTTCCAAACTATCCAAGACTTGTGTCACCTTACCCACTGAAACACCAGCTTAGACAATACCATCCAACCCTAGCACATAACACATTCCAACAGAACCAGTCGTAATTCCACCTCCAACCACCAATTAACACTCTGCCTACCATCTCGAGACTACTCCTTACACCCATCTTCTCAGCCCTAAGTAGTCTGTCCCTGAGGTTAGGGAAAGTTTAACCCCCAACACCTTAGAACATAGGGAGGACAACCTAACCCCTCTAAGTTTGCTCTCTCTCCCATGCGATGTCAGAGAAGCACTCCAATTAGTTATTACGAGTGGAGAGTTAGACCTAGATGAGCTTGACCTTGACCAGGTCAACATGCCGAAAACTTGGGTACCTGCGGAAGCCGTAGAGCAAACCGGACAAGCTAACTCTATTGCAGCAGAGAACCAGGACTAGGTGATGGATTGATTGATTGGGAGAGAAGACCAGGAGAAGCAGACTTCTCCTCTCTAATTTTGTTTTCAAAAGCTTGTCCTTTCTTTGCACCCTTTTGTATAAGAACTACGTAAACTTGATCCCTAATGACTCATGAATTATCGAAACATTCGACCGATACACTTGTAAGGGGTACATAGGAAACCTGAGACACAACTTTAGGCCCAGTCACTTTGTGAAAAAAAATTATTTTGTTTCTCTACCCTTGTAAATCAAAGAACTACGTGCGGCTTGATCTTAACATACCAATGATTTCAAGAGTACTTATGCTAAAAGTTAAGTACGTAGGCAACCTGAGAAGTAACTTTAGGCTCAGCTGCTTTTCAAACAAAATGTGTAAATTTGGTCCACCCCAAGACCAGAACTACACGCAACTTGATCCTGGCTGAATAAGCTTTACTAAGCTTGTGATCAGCACAAACATCAGGTATATAGGTAACTTGGAGTTGATTCCAAGTCTAATTGCTCATCGGGTATTAAGTACCCTTTTCATATAAATCAATACTAAAAACACTTCTTTCAAAATAAGAGCAAGAAGAATGGAATGATGATGAAATGATGCCAAAAGAGGTGATCAAGGCCTTTGAGTGCCAAGAGAACCCGAATCTTCCATCGGTAGATGACCTCTAAGAAGTCAATCTTGGTTCAGAAACCATGCCTAGAATTATAAAAATTGGGACCCCCAACACTTCAGATCTAGGGCATGGACCTATGCAGACATGCCTAGTCTGGACACAAACCTTGTCACCCATAAGCTTCCCACTAACGCGAATATTCATCCCATCAAGCAAAAGCCTAGGTGTCTAAGACCAAAGTGGTCCCTAGACCTCAAAGAAGAAATCCAAAAAGAATTAAACATAGGCTTCCTTTTGTCTATATAATATCCCCACTGGTTAGCCAACATCGTCCTTGTACCCAAGAAGGACGATAAGGTCCAAATGTGCATAGACTACAGAGACCTAAACAGAGTTAGTCCCAAAGATCACTTTCCCTTACCCCACATTGATGTGCTCATAGACAATACTGCCGAACATGAGATGATGTCCTTCATGGATGGATTCTCAGGCTACAATCAAATCAGGATGTCCATAGAAGACCGTGAGAAGACTACTTTCACAACCCCTTGGGGCACATTCTACTACAAAGTAATGCCCTTCGGCCTCGAGAATGCAGGGGCAACCTATCAGTGGACCATGACTACCTTCTTCCATGACATGATCAACAAAGAGATGGAAGTCTATGTTGATGACAATATGATTGTCAAATCCCATCACAAAGAAGATCATCTGACCCATCTACAGAAGCTGTTTACCCGTCTCAAAAAGTATAGATTGAAGCTGAACCTAAATAAGTGCATATTTGGAGCCTCCCATGGGAAATTGCTAGGCTTCATCATTAGTGAGAGAGGCATAGAGATTGATCCCTCCAAGGCTAAAGCAACCATTGGAATGCCTACACCTCGCACAGAGAAGGACATACACAGTTTCTTAGGGCATATCCAATATATTAGCCGCTTCATTGCTTAACTCACTCCTATCTGTGAGCCTCTATTTAAACTACTGAGGAAGAATGTTCCAACCCAATGGAACGATGATTGCCAAGCTGCTTTTGACAAAGATTAAGAATTATCTGCTAACCCCACCTGTATCGATCTCTCCAGAGCCAGAGCACCCGTTGATCTTGTATTTGACCATCCATGACAGCTCCATGAGATGAGTCCTAGGACTGCATAATAAGATAGGGAAGAAGGAACAAGCTATCTACTATCTGAGCAAGTGTTTCTTCGACTATAAAACTAGATACACACCTCTCAAGAAAACCTGCCTATCTCTAGTCTACATCACCAAGAGACTTCGACACTACTTCCTCTCATACAAAGTATTCTTGATTTCTCGGATAAACCCCATCAAGTATCTATTCCAGAAACTTGCAACTACAAGAAGAATTGCCCAATGGCTCATGATGTTATCCGAGTTTGACATCACCTATGTCTCACAGAAAGCTATCAAGGGGCAAGCCATAACCGATTTCTTAGCAAACGGACCAGCAGATGAACCTTCTTCCTTGAAATTTGACTTCCCAGATGAACACATACTTTGTGTTGAAGTCGAGTCAAGCAAGATTGTCAGACGGAAGATGTGGTTTGACGGAGCTATCAATCAACTAGGCTGTGAGATTGGAGCCATGCGCATTTCCCCTACAGGTATCCTTATTCCAATTGCCACAGGGCTACACTTCCTGTGAACCAACAACATGGTCAATTATGAATCTTGCATCATCGGCCACATACTTTATGTTGAAGTCGAGTCAAGCAAGATTGTCAAATGGAAGATGTGGTTTGACAGAGCCATCAATCAACTAGGCTACGGGATTAGAGCCATGCTTATTTTCCCTACAGGTATCCTTATTCCAATCGCCACAAGGCTACACTTCTTGAGAACCAACAACATGGCCGATTATGAAGCTTGCATCATCGGTCTGAAAGCACCCATTGACCTCAGCATTAATGAGCTAGAGGTCTATGGAGACTCGGTACTTGTCATCTTCCAAACAACTAGGGATTGGTTCATCCGAGAGGAGAAATTCCTAGACTACCATGAATGTCTACAGATTTTGTCCAAGAGCTTTGAATATATGACTTTCGACTACATTGGCAGAAGAAGGAACAACTTTGTAGATGCTTTGGCCACTTTAGCTTCCGTGATTGACATCCCTCAAGGGGCAGACATGACACCAATTGAGATCGAGCAGAGAAATGAGCCAACATATTGCCTCCAAATTACAACTACTGATTTGAACAAAGAGCCATGGTTCCTCGACATCAAGAACTATCTAGAAGATCAGACTCTTCCATCCATGGCTTCCAAGAATGATCAGCAGGCTCTGCAGAGATTATCAGCTCAATTTGTTTCATGTGGTGGGACCCTATACAAGAAGTCCCCACATCATGTTCTTCTGAGATGTGTAGACAAAGCTGAGGCCTCCACAATCATTGAAGATATCCACAGAGGAGAGGGTGGCCCACACATGAATGGGCTCATGCTTGCTAAGAAGATTCTACGAATGGGCTACTACTAGTCAACTATGGAAGCAGATTGTTGTAAACATGTAAAGAAGTGCCACACTTACCAATCTTATGCGAACATCATCAAAGCACTAGCCTCTGAACTACACAACCTGACTATTCCTTGGCCATTCTCCATGTGGGGAATCGATGTAGTAGGACCCATGCCCTAGAAGGCCACCAATGGACATCTATACATTATCATGGTTATTGACAATTTCACCAAGTGGGTTGAAGTCATATCCCTAGCAGTAATCACAATGAAAAACATAGCCAGATTCATATGGAGAGACATCATCTGCCGATATGGTGTTCCCAGCAAAATCATCACTAATAAAGCAACAAATTTTATGAGAAAGGATCTTGAACTACTCTGCAAAAAGTTTAAAATTCACCACCATCGATCCTCTCCATACAAACAACAAATGAACAGAGCAGTAGAAGCAGCTAACAAGAACCTCAAGAAAATCTTACAAAAGATGACTGCTAATCACTACAATTGGCATGAAATGTTGTCGTATGCACTGATGGCTTATAGAACTTCGATTCATACTTCAACTGGGGTAACCCCCTATTCATTAGTCTATGGCATGGAGGCAGTCTTGCCAATTAAAGTTGAAATTCCTAGTCTCTAAGTCCTAGCCGAGGTAAAGATTCTAGAGTCCACATGGGCACAGGTTTGACGTGATCAACTAAACCTTATTGAAGAGAAGAGACTACAAGCAATGAGCAATGGATAGGCCTATCAGAGGTGTATGGTCATAGCATTCAATAAGCGGGTCAGACCTAAAGATGTTGAGGAAGGAGACTTAGTTCTCAAGAAGGTTCTTCCACATGAACAGGCACCACGGGGGCAACCTCAGCTGAACTATGAAGGACCCTTCATTGTCAAACAGAAGCTGTCTGGTGGGGCACTACTCTTGGGAAACATGGACGGGGAAGACTTCCCCAGATTTGTAAACTTAGACTAAGTTAAAAGGTTCTTTGCTTGACTACTTTAAAGCTGACTTGTACTAAAAACCTTGAAATAAAAAGACCTTGAACGGTCATTTTGCTTATACATTTTCCTATCCAATTACTTTTGCACCTCTAAAAATCATTTTCATTTTTACAAATCCACAATAGAAGAATCAATGGTTCAAAAGCAACAAAAAAAAGAAGCAAAGCAAAAGAAAAAAAGAGAGAGCAGAGTAAAACAAAAGAAAAGCAAAAAAAAAGCTTGTAAAGAACCATGATTTTCTTCAAAACATGCAAGGTTTCAGTAGAAAAACATGATTATCTTCAATACAAGGGGCATTTATAGAGAACCATGATTATCTCAGTACATGGGAACCTATAAAGAACCATAATCTTCTTTCAAAACATGGAAATCTTGTACAGAACCATAATCTTCTTCAAGATATGGGCATTTTATAGAGAACCATGATTTCCAATTTACAATAAGCCTCTAATCAAGACCCACTCATATTTCCAAACCTTTCAAACTCTCGCCTACCTAGGGGCAAACTTTGAAACCGTTAGTAAACCATTCATTCAACAAAGCAATAACTGTTTAAGTCCTTTAGCACTTCAACAAGTTCTAAGCATAGGTCAGCAATACACTAGTCAAGTAGTCAATCAACATGGAATCAGATCATACACCTCGTCCAGTCACCTTCCAAAAAGCCTAGACCTATTTGAATACAGGGGCAAAAAAGGGATAAAAATAAGAAAAACTACAAAGCTCAGAATGAAAATCAGAAATGACATTTTGACCTAGTCTTGGCAGACAGGGGCAAAAAAGGGACAAATACCAAAAGAAATTGCAAAGCTCAACGTTAAAACTGAAAATGGCACTTTGACCCAATCCTAGTAAATAGGGGTAAAAAATGGAGCAAAGTTAAGTCAATACTTAGGGTGAAAATCAGAAATGGCACCCTAAGTCGAAGTCATGTTAATCAGAGTCATAAGCACACATCATCAAAGACCATCTTTGGCAAACCAAAACCAAAGACCTCAAACATAGGCCTGTAATCTCATTCTCTCAAGAAAAGTACATTCAATACCCAAAACTTGCAAACCTTTCATACCTTGCTCAGACTAGGCATGATGTCATGAGCATATGAAAACATGACTCTATGTATTCAAGAGTAATACAATAGGTCATCCTTATTGTTTAAAGACCCTGAGGGCCCTAGTTTTTCAAAGATCAATGAAAGATTTCCAAAAAATAAGTTTTCAAAACCTCTTTCAAAAGAAAATGCAAATGCAAAGTCTAGCTGATCCAAGACTCAAAGCTCAATCATCCATCAAACAACATTGTCAACCTTTCAAAGCATTTTCTGTCTCACTACAAAAGTCTTCTACATAGCTATCGAAGACTCTGGGATTAAGGAGCAATCAAAGTAGATCAAGATGAAGCATCATCTCCTACAAAGTGCTATTCACGGCCAAGCAAAGTCGAAGATGATACCTCACATTCCCAAAAGGAAATTAAATTGAGATGAAGCATCATCTCTAGCTAAATGCCATTCATGACCCATCAAAGGGCCATTTACTGCCAAACAAAGCTGGAGATGATACATCATCTCTAAAAAGTGAAACAAAGTCTCATTTCATACCAATCTTGAAACAAAGATTAATGCGTCACCCCTTAGCAAGAGAGATTTGGGCTGAGGCCTCAAGCAATAAAATCGGGTCGTGGCCCTGAGCAATGAAATTAGGCCATGGCCTCAAGCAAAAGAATTTGGACCAAGGCTCCTGAGTGAATGAAATGCTGGCCAGCGCTTGTCAAGGATAAAATGTGGGCTGCCACCCTTTAAGGAATTTGGGCCTTGGCCCTTCTGCAATAAAATATGGGCCGCCGCCCCATAAGGAATTTGGGCCTTGGCCCCTATACAGTAAAATGTGGGCCGCTGCCCCTTAAGGAATTTAGGCTTTTTCCCCTTTGCAATAAAATGTGGGCTGTCGCCCCTTAAGGAATTTGGGCTTTGGCCCCCCTACAATAAAATGTGGACCGTCGCCCCTTAAGGAATTTAGGCCTTGGACCCTCTGCAATAAAATGTGGGCCACCGTCCCTTAAGGAGTTCGGGCCTTGGCCCCTCTGTAGTGAAATTGGATCTAGCCTCCTTTAAAATAGTGTTGATCTCCAAAAGATCTTCATAATTTTGAAGAGAGCCTTGTAAATCTCCCAGCATGAACCATCAAGCCCCTAAAACCTAAAGTCTTCTCCATTGACAACGCAATTCATTGATGAGTCCTCACCCTCGGCAAAGTCCATTCTTATTATCAGCACTTGAAACTCGAAGTCTGCTCCGTCGGCAAAGTAATTCGGTGATGAGTCGACACCCTCAGCAAAGTCCATTCTTATAGAAAGCACTTAAAAACTGAAGTCCGCTCTATCGACAAAGCAATTTGGTGATGAGTTGTCACCCTTAGCAAAGTCCATTCTTATGGCAAGCACTTGAAACCTGAAGTTTGCTCCATCAGTAAAGGAATTTGTTCATGAGTCGTCACCCTCAACAAAGTCCATTTTTATGGCAAGCACTTGAAACCTGAAGTCTGCTCCATCGGCAAAGCAATTCAGTGATGAGTCATCACCCTCAGCAAAGTCCATTCTTATGGCAAGCACTTGAAACTTGAAGTTCGCTCCATTGGCAAAGCAATTTGGTGATGAGTCATCACCCTCGGCAAAGTCCATTCTTATGGCAAGCACCTGAAACCTGAAGTCCTCTCTGTTGGCAAAGAAATTTGGTGATGAGTCATCACCCTCAGCAAAGTCCATTCTTATGGTAAGCACTTGAAACCTGAAGTTCGCTCCATTGGCAAAGCAATTCGGTGATGAGTCGTTACCCTCAGCAAAGTCCATTCTTATGGAAAGCACTTGGAACCTGAAGTCTACTCTGTCAACAAAGCAATTCAATGATGAGTCACCACCCTCAGTAAAGTCCATTCTTATGGCAAGCACCTGAAACTTGAAGTCCGCTCCATCGACAAAGCAACTATAGCCAAGTCCATCCTTATGAAAATGTTTGATAACTGATGATGCATCGATCATTTTTTACCTTGATATCAAGCAGCGTAAAGGTTCAATAAGGACTTCACCTTATAGAAATGGTCAAATTTTGACATCATAGATTGCCTACCAAGCATAAGCAAAAGTTGATCATCATTCCATTACCTACGTAACATGACAAGACATAAATACGTAGCATCGATCCTTGTGATCTCCATGGCTTTCAAAGTTAAGCCCAAAAACTTCATAATATGCTCTGCTTAGGCCTCCATAGGTTTGGTGAGGGACTTTAGATTGCCTCACCAAAAATGGTTGAAACCGTTGACATGACAGATTACCTTTCGGGTATAGACAAATGTTGACATCATTCCATAGCCTATAAATCATCACAACCATCTTTGGAAATTTGTTGAAACAAGTATGTAGCATTGATCCCTTGTGATCTCTATGGCTTTCGAAACAAGCCTAAAAACTTCCTAATAGCCCTAATTAGGCCGCCGCAGGTTCGGTGGGGGACTCTAGGTTGCCTCACTAGTAAATGGCTGAAACTGTTGACATAGCAGACTGTTTACCCGGGTATAGACAGATGTTGACATCGATCCATAGCCTATATACCATGATAATCATCTTTAGAAATTGATTGAAACAGATATATAGCACCGATTCCTCGGAATCTCCATGGCTTTCAGAGTAAGCCTAAAAACCTCCTGACATACCTCATACAGGTTGCATAGGTTCACTAAGTCGTGTGGGTCCCTGACTTTGTAGAAAGGCCTTCATAGATAAATCACCTATCTGGGGTATAGGTAGGCATCATCACTTCATAGCCTGCATATTATGCCCGCCATGTTTATAGATTGGATGGTTGAAATAAATACGTAGCATCGGTCTCTCGAGACCCCATGGCTATCAAAACAAGCCCAAAAAGTTTCCCACAAGCCCTGTCAGCAATCCTTGAACCATGAACAAATTACGGCATAGCATCCTGGTTATTTGGACATAGCTGAATGCTACACTTCGATTCATAGTCTATATATTATCTTAGTGCTAATACTGTTAGGGAGTTATGTATAATATGTAGCATTGGGTTCCTTGTTATCATAACCCCCACAGCTTCCAGAGAGAGCGCAACATCTCCAGTCCCGGCCGGTCCTCTACCTACCCTCTATCGAAGTCAAGATAATTGTAGGGTATGACCCACTTTTGACGTCTATTTATAGGATGTAAATACACATCACAATTCAATCCATGAAGTCTATGAAATTCCTAAGGCTATAGTTGGACTGGTATCATGCTTGAAGAATCTTCCTCGTAGCAAACGGGTTACTTGTGAGAAAAACCCACCATTGCTTCTCGGGAAAGAGCTCATAACATTTCTCTACACATCCAACTAAGCCACCTTTCTAGTTCAAATTTTGGCACAGCCCAGTCCATACTTTTGAACAGCTTACCTGCATCATCCATTCCAGTTAGTACTTTATCTGTCGCATGATTTACTAACGGCCACCCCGTGACATTTGCTTGGCATCAGACAACGAGCAATGTCACACTTCGATCCATCAAGTCTGTGGAATGCTAGTTTTTAGACATAATGTTTTGCTAATCATAGTCTAAGAAATTATCAATCTTGAGTAGTACTTCTATAGCACGGGTTACTTGTGAGAAAAACCTTCCATAGCTTCTCGAGAAAGAGCATACCAACATTTCTCTGTAAGTTCTGACTGTCATCGCTTAATAGACCGACCTAGTAGCACCGACCTTAGTGACCCTTGCTTATTGGGACATAAGCATTGTGTTGCATTCACCTTCAAACGTTGTGTGTTATACCTACTTTAGCAAAGACTGGGATGCTATCACTTGGGCAAGGTACAACACCCGATCCTAATGGATTTGCCCCGGCTTTCGGAGAGAGTCATATAAATTCTCCCTTGCACATCCCCCCACCTTGGTAATGTTTAAGTGGAACGAAAATATTGTCATGGATCAATCTATAGCCTATGTAGCCATCGCTTTATGGATGCCTAGCACTGACCCTCCAAGGTCCCATAGCTTTTCTAGAGAAAGCTCCCAAAATCTCTCTGTGAGTCCTGTAAAATACAACGTTCACCTAAGTGGGATGAAGGCACTATTGCAGATCGATCCTACTATATATCAGAACCAATGTAAAGCCACACGTGTCTTTGGAAGTGATATTTAGCACATATGTGCCATGATTGATGTAAAACGGAGCAATGTTCAATCACTACATATATTTTTTCTATAGCTTTTCCAGGGAGAGCTTCACTAACACTCCTCGTTGAGTCCTTTTAAAATTCTCAAGGACAATCACAAAAGACGTCCAAGCAATTAACTTCACCAAATAAGTGAATGATCAATCCACTCAGCAAATGCAAAACATGTTAAAACATACAAATTTCTTAAGCAACTTCAAACAATTCATACAAGTTAAATCATTAAGATAGCCAGAAGTAAATACAAGTGCATAAGTCATCTAAATGGTTTGAGTGTTTATAGCTTTTGCATGATCGGTTTTTCGTAGTGTTTTCCATAATGTTTTCAAGCAATTGCTCCCGATGTCGATGACTTACATGTCTCTCGATGCAATGCATATGCTAATAGTAACGCCCAAAGAGCTAGAGAAAATGTCAATTGCTTACGTATAGCTCATGGATAGCCCTTGTTTTCAAAACAAAGAAAATCCCTCCATCGGTGAAGACCCACTTTTGAAAATCAACATGAAGGAATTTACAAAACACCGAAAGGGTATTTTCAACCTGAGAAGGTATTTCAAAAGCAAACTCATTTCAAAACCTTGATCCGAAGTTAAGGACCAATTCAGCCTATTACCATCTTTCAGCTAAAATAGTTCTATATTTTAAAAACTACCCACCCAATATCCATGAGTTACATACAAGGAAGAAACATGGTCTCTCCCAAGTCAAAATTAGGGCACTTTCTTCTTTGTTATATGTGGCAAAGCCACACATAACAAAGAGGGGCATCTGTCAGCATTGAAATTTTGACTCGGGTCATGTGATAACATAAGGATAGTATAACGATATTCAAATATCAACATTCTAAGCACCCATGCCTTAGGAAGAGCAAACCTGGACCCCAAAAGGTTAGGCACCCCCAAAGAGGCCTTCTCGGATGATCCAGTCGCAAATGAATCAGTCAAAGCACCCTATTACAACAAAAAATTCACCATTTCAGGACAAACCCCAATCTCTCACAAAAGGACCAATAGGACTTTGAGGGTCCACATTTTAGAACCCCATTTATGTCATCAGTAAGTTTTTCACCTCTTGTAAGCCTTTCTCTTATAAAACATCATAGATGGAAAAATTACTATTTTACCCTTTTGCCTTTAGATGCTTAATACTCACAACCTGTCAACCAGATCACTGAATTTCTCTACCTATATAAGCCTTCTTGTCATGAAGCATCACAAGCAAAGAATTCACATTTTCACTTTTTTGGACCCGTTGGCAAAAAACTTACCACTTTACCCTTTCTACCTAGAGAATGACCCCTGGACACTCAAAGGACCCCTGGAGCCTCTCCCATGGTCCAAATGGTGTAATTTTAGATCCTATGCATCCCTGAGTCTCCTTACTCTAAGGAACTTATCACAAACTAGACATTGCTCGAGAATGGCAATAACAAATCTCTCAATCTATGATAACCCTAACCAAGAAATGACCCTTAGTAGAGCTCTAAAAAATTCATCCGATCTCCAAATCCAGAAAGGTCAGTCACCATACATTGGCCCTGGCCTTAGCTTTAAGTGTTCAGGTCTGATAAGAGAATTTTGAAGTCTCAAACCTCTGAGAAATTTCAAATCTTCCCTAGAAGGTCAAAAATCTACCTCCCCACTTTTTGCTCTTATAGAGTCAAAATATTCTCTAGACCTCCAAATCAAGATCAATCGGTATCCATTTCTTTAGAATTGTGAGGTCTTTGAAAATTTGTTTGAGGAAGGACTTTCACAAAGTCTATGTGCTAAGATTCCCTCAAATACTCCAAAAAGTGCGACGAATCAGGTCTAAAAATCAGGTGCTCAACCGACTCTCGGGAGTGCATCTGAAATTAGAAATTTAGATAGTCAGTTTCTATACCACTATAAATTCAAAGCCTCAAGACTTTCAGGTCCACAGTAATTTATAAAAAATCCATGACCCAAGCAGTCATTTCTGCCCAAACTTAGAAAAAACGAGTTTTATCTGTATTTGACATGCAAGATGCCCTTAAAAGTTCTTCTGGACTCAAAATGTAGAAAGGTCAGAGCCATTTTCTTAATTTCACCCCTATCCTCTATAAAGCATTTCACCTAGCTTCAAGTAGCTACAGAAACCCAATTTATTTAAGCAACTTTGCTTTGAAAAACTCCCTACAGCTGCCCGAGAACTCAATGACCAATCTGTTAGCTCCTGTAGCTCTGAGACTCCTCATGCTTCGAATCCCCTAGATATGGCCCAAGGTGGCATTTTACAAAAGAAACAGCAACATTCCCTGTTCAATTTCGTCAAATTGCTCAAAAAATGGTTTTTGACCAAATATCATGCTCAGGTACATTATCTCACATAGTCAAAAGCTGTGAATTACCTAGACTTGGGAGCATCTATCCATGTGCTACCCTAGGATCAATTTTACCATCTTTCCCACTCAAATTAGATCTGAGAACTTTTCAAGTCAAAAAAACCCTAATTTCACCTCCTTACCCTTATCGTAATTTGGTTATGACTGAACCAATGTGGCCGGAACATCTATGACTTCTAAAATTGATATTGACTGGGCTGACTTCTGAGCTTGAGAGCACACATGGAGTGACAATAGGTAGAGGGTTAAAAAAAAATCAAAAGCAGATATTATTCATGAGATAAACTAAAACAGATATTTTGCATTAAATTCTTTCACACCCTTAAGCCATTTTTGGCAATCCATGGACTAGAATCGTCCCATTGTCTCTCTCACTCTCCACCCTTGGATTGAAGGTTTAAATTTCAAATCCCTATGGAACCCCTCATAGCCTCCCATTGAGCATCCCATGCCTCTCCCTTTACATTTGAAAACAACGGGAGCATGCCAAAGGGCATCTCCCATGTCACCTCCATATCTCCCTCCACCCACCCTCATTAGCACACCCATCATCTCACCATTCACCCAACAAACATAAACATAACCTAACCCTCCATGCTGTTAAGTCACCCATTCATGCCCCTTAGCCTAGATCAATCCCCATCCTTCACCAAGATTAAATCCTAGCCCTCCACCTAGTTTAGGATAGGGATAATCCTAGCCCTCCATCTAGCAATCCTTATCCTCCATTTCAATCCTCCATTTCATGAATTTGGGGTTATAAGTGCACAACAGGGTTGACAACTAAAAAACTCAAAATCCCAAGAGAACAAGTGGAAGAAGAAGAAGAAAAGTGTAAAATCCCTCAACCCCAAGGCTAGGTAAGCTTAAACCCATGCTTAGTTCATCTCCCCTTCAACATATTTGAATTTTGATTACTGTTTTGCTGTCCGTTTTGTGCTAGAGCACTACTCTAATTCGGGTACATGGTAAAGGCTCAACAACCTCTACTTGTTCTTATTTTTGGCCAATTTCTATGCTCAATTTATTATGATTTTTGTAGAGGGATTCTTGATCCCAAATTTTACTATGTTAGACTAGACATATGCATGATGTTGTGTATTTAATTTCATGAATTTAGGAGGTGTGGAAGGCCTCGAGATGGCCCCCCAAACAGACCCTAAAAAATGGGTCTTTTGAGACCTAGTTTTGGGGAATATTTGCTGATTTTAGTTTGAATTTTCTACACACGATTTGAAGCTCATTTTTTTATATGATGTTCATATATATCTTCCCTATTAGCATGCTTAATTTCATGATTTTTGTAAAACCCTAAGGGCTCCAAAATTGAGAAATCCAGCTGCTAGATTTTCTCCTAGTAACTAGCTCCTATTTTTTAGTGAATTAAATAGTAGCCGTTGAACAAATAGGCATCAGAGGAAAAAACAGGTGGTGAGATCTGGGACCCACCTTAGGGAGCCCTAATTTTTCCTCAGTCCAGTCCCATGGCACACATAGCCTCTGAGAGTCATTCTTGCGCATATGCACCTATAGGGGGCCCTTATTTCTGCCCCAAAGCTTGTTTAAAAAAAAAACAGGTGTTGATGAAAATTTAGGCATTGGAGTGACTTTCAGGCGTTAGGCCTGGACCTTAAAAATCATCTTTTTTAGAAATTGGCTAAGTGTGAGTCAACTTTTGGGTTAGTGTCAAGACCCAGGAGATACCCCACCCCTTTAGGCCCCACATTGGTGGCCTAAAAACCTAAGTTGGCTGCTGGTTCAACACCCAACTCCTATTTTTTCCCTGATTTAAAATTCAAACATTGAACAAACAGATGTCAGACAAAAAAAAAGGCATTAGGCCTGTGACAAATGACTGTATAGCCTACTTTAGGAGATCATATCTCCACGTGGCCTATACCTAGGACCTCTAGGGTTGCACAATGTAACTGTAGATGATTTTCCCTTCCCCAAACCATGGGTTCCATAGTGTTGGGACCCACCAAATCACCCTAAAAGATTGCACAAAGGTGTTAATCTGATCAGATTCCCCAACGCTTATTTTTCACCGTGAATTAAATTCAGGTGTTGAAAAATAGGCATTGAGATGAAAAATAGGCATTAGGCCTATAAACTAGAAAAAATAATTTCTTTCCTTATCTCTCCCTTCTTTTAGGGTTAACATCTAACCCTAAGAAGTCAACTAGCAAGCCATTTAGAGGGGTCCATCATCCCTTTAAGGACTTAACCCATGAGGGGTCTCCTGTGTTTAGAGTAGGACAAAATTAAGAACAGTTTATAGACTGTTCATAAGCCAACGCCTATTTTTCACCCTGAATTAAATTTAGGCATTGGAAAAGATAGGCGTTGAGAGCAAAAATAGGCATTAGGCCTGAGAACAATTCATCTAACCTTTAATTCAATCTAAATTATGTTTAAACATTCCAATTCACATTTAACAAAGCATGGACATAAACATAGAATCAAAACTCATATGAATTGGATAAACCACGCTAAAATGGCAGGTTTTTGAGTGCCTAACACCTTCCCCAAGTGCAACCAAACAACTTACCTTAAATCTCAGGAACTCAGACTAGTACTAGGAGTTAAACCCTAGACTTTCGAGTCTAGATTTCTTCTCTTCTCTGAAGAGGAGAACCGATGTCCAACTCAGTCAGTTAACCCCGAGTTAGTGGCGACTCCAGAAAAAAATCAAACCCCTCGCACAAGAAAGGGGCTTGACACCCGAACCCCATAAAGAGACACCGAAGCCTGCACCTTGCCCCGGTGCCCACAGTGACCCGAGGGAGCCATGAGAGAGTGCCAAAGTGGGTGCACCGATGTGTACAACATAGAAGCTCATCCTCATCCCAGACCACTTGTTTGACAAACATACCCAAATAGATAATGGGTCATTAATAGGGGAGGCCTAGGCATATTTTAGCTCTCGTGGAGGAGGGATAACCATTTCCATTTTAAAGCCTACAACCCTGACCGATTTGCACACAAATTTTCTTACTTCTAAGGATTCGTCTCTCTCCCTATTCGTGTAAAGATAGTGGGTAGGAAGACCATATTGGAGAGGATTCAGGAGGAGTACTTGTATTTTGTGAGATTAGGCACGGGTAGTCGCACAATCATTCTTAAAGAAATGGCCGAGTAAGACAACCTCCAATTAGACTATCGTTATGTCAAGAGATGGTATAACTCATTGTCCTCCTCTCTTTGAAACAAGGGCTTTCAGTTGTAAGATACAATGAAAATGGGGACAACTCCCTCATTATTTTTTATGACGGTCAGGGCACCGTAATAATGGTTGACAAGTCGTAGAATAAGATTTTGGCCAACAAGACATCACCTGTCCAATGACCTAAATGATCCAATAAGCAATTGTGGGGCCATCATGAAGACACTTAGTCAATCTTGTCGTCTCCTTCAGCCACTGAAGGACATGAAGAGCAATCAAATAAGTCAAAGAGGAAAAGAGGTCCAAGGAGTAAATTACAGGGAAGGAAACCCCAACGCATCCCATCTCCTAGCGGGGCAAGGGAACCTGAACGGATGCCTCCTATTTATGAGGATGATTTTGAAAACATTAGGGGTTATCCTTTTGATGAGCCTCAAGATGTAATTAGATCAAGACCCCAGCAAGGGCAAGATAAAGACATTCCTTCAGCTAAGGAGTTTGTGACAGGGGGTGAAACTTTAGAAGATCAAAGACACTTGGTAGGTATATTGTTGGTGATGCAAGAACATGGCCAAGTGTAGCCTTTCAACCGTCCTCTCACTTCTGCTACCACCCATCCCGCATTAGAGAATGAAATGGGGCATGAAACTGCTCCTATTAGGCCTAGAGCATCCTAGAGGACAATGGGAGCCATCAAGGATTCAACAGTATGCCTCCCATTGATAGCTGTACTGTGTTTGCACCTTAATTAAGAGAGAATCACGACTACCTCCTTGGTGAATCACGACTACCTCCTTGGTTTTATAGAAAATATCAAGAAAGAATTGACAGCTATGGGAAGGAGCCTACCCTTCATGACATCTGAGTCAGCACATGGTACAGTGGAGACGCTCTTAGGGGGAGATGAGGCATTTCATTTTGTAGTCGAATGTTCCCTTGCCACTGTCCAACTTACTCACTTTAGTTGTGAGCCAAGTAATGAAGAAGAGGAGGTGACTCCAATTCAACAAGCCATAGCTGCATTACATGAGATGGCTAGACAAGAGCCCTATATCCCTTTTAAGGGAAAATGCATAGTTGAAGATGATAGACTCTCATGTATTCATGAAGAGGGTGTTCTTTGAGTGTCCCGATAGTTGGTGGATCCTCCCATACACTTTCTGAGCAAGAGCCATGGAATCCTCCTTCCCCAACACCTCCTAGAGATCATGCTCATGTATGATTGTGTATATTTGTGACTTTAATAATACTCATGTGGTCATTTATCATTTCGAGCTCTTTTATCCTTATAATTATTTTCGAACAGGTCCCCAAAGGAGATATAATGGAACCAACACCCCCTGAGGTGCAAAGACTTGCCCTTGATGAAGACAACCCTCAGATGATCACAACAGAGGAGCAAAGTGTTCCAACACCGGTAGAGATATATTTAGTGACCAAATAGGCTGATAAAACTCTCCCTATTAACACCCTCGAAGAGCAACGAGACTTGTTCAAATTGGTGTTGGGCATAAACTTTGATGGAGTGGAAATAAATTCTTCACAAGATTTTAAGGTGTTTATAGGCCTTCAAGTCCTTACCTATAGCTTACATGATGTGGTCATGTCCGAAATAGAGGAGCTGGTAGATTATGAAGATTCCAAAAAGGATGACCAACACTAGATTGATGGCTCCAGGGAGGGCAACCTACCGACTGATGAATTGGAGAACATTAGTGGGAACCTTACTAAACCTCTCGTGACCACCACTGAGGTGAGCAATATTGGTGGGGAGATTCTTGCTGTAAGTGAACCTTCCAGCTTTATTGATGTGGGGATGCCTAAGGCGCATAACCCTTCTGAAGACAATAAGCCATAGGATAGGATTGCTGATGAAGTTAGCAAGCCTATGGCTACGTCCACTGATAATGTCCTTACTACTTCATCGGCTCCACCTATTGAGGAGGGCAACAACACAATTGATAGAGAATCAATCATGGAGGTAACTCAAGAAGAGAACCTGATCCAAGAGGAGGTGACGGTCAACATTAATCATCCCAAATCAATTATTAACCCCATAATGGAGAAATTAATAGATGATGACCATCCCTAAGATGAAATGGTTTCTGAGAAAGGTATTACCCATGCCATTCATTTTTTTGTATTCTTATGTGTTGAATTCTTCTTTTGTCTTTAATCTAGCTGTTGAGGAGGAACTCTTGTGAGATAGGATTCTATAGAACTTCCCCTCATATTCACTTTGTTATAAGATATATATCTTTATGAACCATTGTTAATGCCTCCTCTTTTTGTTTGTCTAGATGAGATCGTGAGCATTGCTAGTGCCATCTAACACTCTTCCAAGATTTCCTCGGCACGTGTGATCCACAAAAAAAATGCTTGAATTAATGCTAACTCTAACACCTTCATCACCTGATCTTGCAAGCACCTGGGAGAAGGTGTTGACAGCCCTTGTCGAGGATGTAGAAATCCATATTCGAAATGATGGGTTTTGGTGAGGTGTAAAGATGTATTTTGATTCTTTGGTGAGGCAATCGACCCTAGCGTCAGAGCATGCCAGTATTGAGAACAATACCGAGGTGCAAGATAGCCTTGAGCTTCAGAGGTCGAGAAGAAAACCCTAATGAAAGAGCTCGATCGAGTTTGTGACTTGATGACCATCATTGATAATGACTTAGCATTGGCCTAAGACGAACTATTGAGGGTACAAGCTTGAATTGCAACTCTCACAGTGACCTGGGAGGCAAAAGCAATAGAAGGAACCACTCTCAAATCTAGGATTGCTACAATTTCTTCTATCATAGATTGTCTTCTTGAAGAATTTGTCAGGCGGGGTGACCAAGTCCAATCCTCCCTGACCACTGAAGAAGATCTGTGTAAATGCCTTTTTTCTATTTTTCCAAACCAATATGATGTAAAACCTTCTTTGTTAATAAAAGAAAAGGTAGAGCTTTCCCATTTATTGTCTTGCCCTCTCTTGAAATTTCAATCATTTACTTTACATGTTGGTTAAGTATATATATATCTGGCCTTCATTATAAGTGCCCAACGCGAATAACATTATAGGAGTTAAACAGGAAAGCTGAATGTAATTGTTGTTGAAAGGGTCAAGTGAGGTTGAGATTATGAGAGTTAGATGTGGTTGACATTATGAGAGCCGAACATATTTGACATTACAAGAGTCGGATGTACTCGACATTATAAGAGTCGAACATAATTGACATTATGAGAGTCACTCGTAACTAAAATTACGACAACCAAATGTAGTTGACTTTATAAGAGTCGAATCCCATTAATTTTGACATTATGAGAGCCGAATATAGTTGAGTTTATGAGAGTCAAATGTGATTTAGTATTGACACTATGAGAGTTGAATGTGGTTGACTTTATGAGGGTCAACTATGGTTTGTATTGACATTATGAGAGTCAAAAGTCACGAACATGTGTGCCCTTTCCACGTAAGTGAGATTTCTTGCCCTTAAGTGGGTGCCATAATAGTATATTTCTAGAGCAACGATCCCTTGATGAAGATATCAAATCCTTGCCCTGGAATTGGTGCTTAAATGGCATTGCTTGAATTCGGACTATTATAGTAAAAAGGACGCATTGCTTTTGTTCTCTTTTTGAGGCATCCTTTTCTAAAGGATTACGGCCATTCATATTTATAAATAAAAGGGTTGTGCCCACCACCCATCTCATTCTATTGGCTTTGTAAATGCCAATTTATTTTTGTGTTATAGAGATGGCTCCCAAGAGAATGATTTCCAGTGTTCTTGAAGTTAGAGAATCATCGTGGTCACGAATGAGGTGAAACGAATCTCCCCTAACCAAGGAGGAAGATCCCGAGTCCTTATTGATTGTGGTATCAATTAAGCAACTTATTTTCTTTAGTGACTAATTCTTTTGGTTTCCATGATCCGATTGTGCTGATTTTACAGATGTGGTGAGAGCACCCGTAGCCGAAGAAGTGGAGGCACTAGTCCATGAGGCTCACAGGAAATTGGATGCACTTATCCGGCGTTTAGTTGGCATGTCTGCTGAAGAAGTGGATGTCTCTTTTGTTCGTGAAGAAATCCTAGATACATTGGCTCACATAGAAACTCGTGTGTACAATTCTGAGTTCAAGAGCATAATGGTGTCCCTCCTTTACACATTATCTGAACTTTGTGAAGCCCGAGACATTAAGGTGCTGAAGGGGCCAGAGCACGATGTACGCTTGTGCCTTCAAGAAGAAGAAATAAGGATGGCCGATTTGATTGCTTAGCAAACCTGGGTACTTGAAGAGATTGGTCTGCTAGTGAGGAATGCTGACAAGCTGATGGCACAGATGGAGATGCTGAAGGAGGGCTACAACAAGGTGATGAATCATCTAGAGTCGTAAGAGATTTTTCGATCACATGGGGAACTCGATTCGTCGTACCATCTATATGGTGGATCATTGCAGGGGTAAACTGAGAAGTCGAGCGAGCGATCGGTGTGATGAAGTCTCTAGGGAGACCATATTTAATCTCAGCATGGCACAATCAGATGTTGATATGGAAAATAATGCTCTGGAAGTGAATGTTGAGGTGTTACCTCCATTGCACGTCAAGCTCGTGAGCTTTAGTAGCCCTGATGTAATGCAAGACTGAGAATGTAGCTTAGAGATTGGGCAGGGTGCCCTTTATTGTATTGTTTCCTATGTTGTAGTAATATAATAAAATTTTCATTCGAATTTTATGTGCTATACTGATTTCATTCATCTTTCATGTGTATGTGTGAGTACTTTTTTCTCCCCCCTTGATAAATGTATCATGAAGTGTCAAAATTTGATTATATAGTTCTCAAGGAGAGATTGGGATGCCGATGATGATGAAGCTGTGCCTGTCTTATTATGGCAGGCTGCCTACATACCCTGGAATAGGATTAAGCCTGATTGTAGTTCGATTATGAGATTTTGGGTATTATTATCCCTTTTTTGCCCCTAATGGTTGTCCACTAGGTTTGGGATTTGCTTAATTATTGCATCCCATTATCATTGCTGGTTTTCAATGGGATCAACGATGATTTAATCTTTCCATGAATGGATTCTTTTACTCGTATTGCCTATACGAGTTTTCACCATGCCCTTTCTATCATATATATATGTCCCTTTTTTTCCCCTAGGATCCCTTAACCTAAGACTGGGGTTGCCTAATTTTTGCATCCTATTACCATTGCTGGTTTTTAATGAGATTGGCAGTGATGATGATTTTTTTTTTTTAAGATGATGTGGTTGTGTCCAAGTCATGGAGGACCTCAGACTGCATATGTACTTGTGCTAGATGAGATCAAACCGACATAGTTCCTCGAAGCCCTATGAGTGGTATTTATGAGTAATATTTCTTCATGAATCTAGCATTGGTAATAGGGAGGATTTGGTTGCCTTCCACATCACGGAGGAGATATGCACCATTAGGGTAGACTTTTTCAATAGCATATCATCCATCCCATTTGGAAGAAAATTTACCCTCCTTCCTTTTGGCAGGGTCTAGTGGTGATCGTGCAAGGAGGATGAGGTTGTCCTTAGTGAAGGAACGAAGTTTAACTTTCTTCTTGTAAACCCTTGCCATGTGGGCTTGGTAAAATTCCAAATGTTGATCAGTGGCTAGCCTAGATTCATCAAGGGTTTCAAGCTCCGAAAGGCAAATCATGGTGGCCTCTGCGTCTGTTAAACCATCTTGTATGGTGACTCTTAGCAAATGGACTTGGATTTCGACTGGTAGAACTGCCTTTGCTCCAAACATAAGGGAGTAAGGAGTTGCTTGTGTTTGTGTATGAAAGGTAGTACGATATGCCCAAAGCGCTTCAAGTAAGTGCTCATGCCAGTATTTTTTATGTCTAGAGACCATTCTCTTGATGATTTTACAGAGGGTCTTATTGAAGGCTTCTGCCAAACCATTAGCTTGAGGATAATAGCGTGAGGAATGATCTAGATCGATATTGTATTTTGTCATGAATCGATATAAAGGTGAACTGGCGAATGGCTGCCTATTGTTTGTAATTATACGATCGAGGACACCAAACTTGTATATGAGGTGGATTTTGACAAACCAGACCATGTTAGAAGCCTTGATTTCTCTTAAGGCGACAACCTTTACCCATTTGGAAAAATAATGTGTTACGGCGAGGATGTAGCGATATCCTTTGGATGAGGTTGGGGCAATGGGTCCCACTATGTCCATTCCCCACTTAGAAAATGGCCAAGAACAAGATGTAGTATGCAGTGGTTCAGTAGGCACATGGCCATAATTGCTATATAGTTGACAAGCACGACACCGTTTGGTATATTCAATATAATCAATGACCATTGTTGGTCAATGATATCTAAGTCTCTTTAACTGGTATTGCAGTTTAGGGCCGCTTCAGTGTCCTCCACATATGCTAGCATGCACTTCATTCATTACTTTTCTTGCCTCATCAATTGATAAGTACTGCAACATTATTTTGTCTAGCGATCGTCTGTATAACTGACTACCTTGTAGGGTGAATCGGGGAGTATGCCATCTCATTTCAACACACTTAATTGGGTGGGCCGGATCCCTTCTATTCATGAGATGTTGAATTAGGGGCTCCCGTTAATCTTCCTCTCCCGAGTTTAATATGTCATCCATTCCTTCTTGTATATCACACTCCTATAAGTCAGTGTTGCAAGCGAGGAGGACATCTTCCTCAATGGTTGTAAACTATGGTGAAAAAACCCTTCTTTCTGCAATATGAATGATAAGGTAGTCAACCCTTAGGTGTGTGAAGGAAGTTTCTAAGATGACCATTGCATCAACTTCTCCATTGTAGTCCTTTCTGACATGCTACATTTGTAAATACCGAAACAACTTAGCCAAATCATTGGCCCTTTAAAAATAAGGCATTAGGCTCAGCCTTTTAATGTGATAAAGGTCATTCATCTTGTGGATGACAAGCTCTGAATCTCCATAAACTGTGAGATCATCTATAGGAACCTCTAGGGCTAACTCAAGTCCCGCGATCAGAGCTTCATACTCAGTTTCATTTTTTGAGCTTCCCTCAGTTAATGTAAGGCAATGCATGATTATGCCACTATTTGGGGTGACAAAAACAATGCTGATCCTTGAAGATTTGTATGTGTTATCTCCTAGGGCAGTGGAAGGACCTCGAGATGCCCCATCAAAGCACATTTCCCAACCTTTACCCACTGGGTGCGCGACCAAGAAATCTGCCAGAGCTTGACCCTTTACTACATGCTATAGAACATAGTGAATATCAAATTCAGAGAGATGGATAGTCCACTTAGCAATACGCCCTTGAATTGATGGATGACTCATGATGTATTTCAACAAGTCGACTCTAGATATGAGATGTATCATTGTGGTAAGTAGATAATGTCTCAACTTTTATAGCGTAAAAATCAAAGCTAAACAATTCTTCTTAATGGGAGAGTAGTTTAGCTCAGCGTTGACCATCGTCCTGCTAAGGTAATACAAAGCATGCTCTTTGCCTTCTTCATTGTATTGAGCTAGTAATGCCTTGAGAGATGATTTCATGGATGCTATTGTAACACCAAATTTCAAGCCTTTTTTACATATGAGGCAAAATTTGTTGGACAAATTACCTAGCCATTTTTAGAAGCTAGTTTATTATTTTTATAAGTGGGGAACTAAAACTCCAAGTTTGATGAACTTGTTAATTACAGCCATTTAGCATAGCCAACCTCTGATTATCTTGAAGTTGTGTATCACTGACTATAGTTGCAACCATGTAAAAGAAAAAAAGAAAGAAGAAAGTAGGGATACTCTTCAAAATATACGTATATGGATTACACTGGTTTGTTTACCACCAAGTTTACCTATTTGAAACTTGATTCATCTTCAAGCTTCCTACGATATCTTCTTGGAAAGTTTGTAGAGGTATAATGGATGTGCTCCCTCCTTAGAAGAGAGGTAGCTTTCAGAGCTTCAAGAGACAAATGTAGCTAGCTTTGTAGTGGACCTTTGCTTCAATCTTCTCTCTTATTCTTCCTTCTTGTGGCCGTTCTTTCTTTGTCTTATATCTCTCCCCTTCTTCTTTGTCCACATAGGTATTTATAGACCACAAAAACAAGTTTAGAGAAGAGTCCTCGTTTGAGAACTCTATCTCTTCCATATCGTTTCTGTTGAGATGAGATTCTTTGAAATCTCATTACAAAGATTAAGGAGATCCTTCTATGCGAGAATCCACCATTTTTCCATTTTCGTGGTTATCCAAAATAACATTTTTGTGAAGAGATATAACTAACTTCCAGTTTCTGGTTTTTGTAGTGCGCAAGTGTGAATAGTCCATTCGCGTACATTTTTGTGGTGGACATAATTAACTAGAATTAGTAAATATGTGGCGAATGATAATAAAAATCTACATTCGTCATAACTAATGTGGCGAGTGATAATTTCATTTTTCATTCACAAACACTTTTTGGGTGTCAACAGTTGCCCCCTTGGAAAATGCATCGTGAATGCAGTAAGGAGATGGTACGTTTTTCTAGGCTAAAATAACGGATTTTGGTTATTCTTGTCGATACACCTTCTTTATTTTTCCCTGGGACTTTTTAAATTCTTTACATCTTGACAAATATACCCCACGAGTATATAAATCCCTTTTTTTCTTCTTCCTTAACTCATCTTTTCATAGTAGAGCTTCGTTCAGACTTTTCTTCCTTGAAATCGTGAGTTCTTTCTTCATTTTGCATAATCATACAAGTTATGTCATACCATGCCAGTTTCTTTTTTCTCTCTTTTTGATTTTGATTTCTTTTCTTGTCTGGAAGAGAAAGTCTTTGTTCAACCAAGAACATCAAGAGAGAGATTTCAAGATAGAAGTTCAAACTGTCTACTTCTATTCTTCCTTATTTGCAACTTCAATTGTCATCCTTAGGGTGATTGTCACCTTTGTAGCTCATTCACAACCTCCTAGTTTATCTATTGCGTTGCTTGCTTGAGTGGGCTGCGAATGACTCCTCCTCGTTTCATTCGTGAGTTGAGTTTGAGCCATTCGGTGTGCGCAAATGACACTTTAAATCCTCATTTGCCCACATTTTATGCTATTCACGGGCTATTTTCATACTGAGAAAAATTCTATTTTTTCCTCTCTTTTCAGGTAATGGCACCCAAACGGAAGTCCACAAGGACAAGCAAGGGTGAATCCTCTACTCCTATTGTTGCTTTTCACCCCAGAAAGATGAGGCTTAGGTCCTGGACCAATCCACGACTAGTTGCTATGACGAGACTGAGTCATAGTTCTGCAGTAGGGTTAGGGCGCCTTATTGATCTTGTACCCATTATCATTGATTCATCTGATTCTGAAGATGACATCCCCATACTAGCAGTTGATTCATCCCCAGAGACTAAATTTGAATCTATTCCAGTTTTGGAGCCTATCCCTATCTCGAAACCTACTCCTTTATTAGGTATTATGCCTTCATCAAGAATATTCAAGTTATTTCAAATTTTGACTCCCTTTCTCATTATGCAGAACTCTCCTTTGAAGATGAAGTGGTCTTGCCACCATGGAACTATAGCGAGGTAGAATTGGAGTATTTTTATGATAATGCAACCCAATCACGTGAATCTCAGACTCATCTTCTGCGAGATCTCTCTAAAATAGACCCTACAACAATCGCATTTACATGCACTCGAGCTAGGGCTTTAGCTCGCTTGGACGATGTGGAAATGTATTTCAATAATCCTAAAATTAGGAGGACCATAGAGTCTCTTTTAGACTTTGTTCCTACTATTGCTCAAGCCGAAGAGACCTTAAGACTTGCTCAGTCTTCCCCTGATCTTGAAGCCCTCATTAAAGAATAAGAGGAGAAGATAGTTGACTTGAAACGAAACCATGTAGAGACTACTCACTAGGATAGTTTTGTGAGTGCCGAATTAGAGATGTTGGCGGAGCGCTTCTACTACATGAAAGCAGAATGTGCATGCCTTTGGCATGAGCTGAATGGCTACAGTACTATCTTGGAGGATAACGAGGGTGGCGTTGAGCATAAAATGCAACTGATTGCCCAGACCAAAGCCATCTTGACTGCCAGGCAAGAGAGGGGACATGATGAAACCCACCCTAAAGAAATAGCTAAATGAGCCGATGTTGGTGCCGTCATCCAACAATAGGCTCCTATCTCTGAGGTCCTTCGAGACAAGCTTAGGGCTTTCATTTGATCTTCAGTTTATGAAAAATCTTTGCTTTCTTTATTATCTTTCCACTGAATGTGAGGACATGTAATCCTTTTCCAACTTGATTAATGATTTGTCTTTTCTTTTTGTATTTTCGAGAAAAATAACTACAACTTCATGCTTGATTTAAACAATAACCAGGAAAAATGGTTGTGCACTTTGAAGAATCGATGTTTCATCTCAATCTAACCATTCTTACCACCTTAACTTCTCAAGTATTTAGTATTTTACCAATAATAGGCGATAATCATGACCTCTTTGTTTTCCACTACTCAAAAAATCTTCTTTTTGCTCTGGTGAATGACATATGTTTCTGTCTTTCATCACAAGAAAATTGTGGAGAAAGAAGAATCAGTTAATCATTCGCTCACTTATGTGTGGAAAATGTAGTATAATTCATTCATTCGCACACAATTTCTGGTTTTGCAATTTTTGAGGGGTAATGAGAGTTGGCGGCGCACATCTCTTCAATCACCTACGCATGGTGAATGAAACGATACTTTTGCCCTAATGAATAGGCATGCTCTTTTAAATCCCTGGTGTTCTGACCAAGTTACCCCTACGGGTATAAAAAGAGCTTTTCATCGTCTTCCTTAAGTCATTTCCAACTGTGAAAATTTTCTCTATGAGATCTTCTTCTCTTTCTTGAACCTAAAACCTTTCTTTTGATTCTAGGTAAGTTTCAAGCCTCCAAACGCTACCTTCATTTTAATAAATAGCTTAGGCTCAAGACTAGGATCATTTTGAGATGAACTTTGTGGGTTTTGATGTCATTTGGGCAATTTTATGCTCTAAGGCACATCCGGGAACTCTAGTCTTCGTCTCAGGCAACGATTAGGTTTTCGGCAACCATTCGCCGCTGATGTGCTTATATTTTATCATTATTTTAATATCCTTTACTCTTTACTTTTTGCTTGTTTTCTCTTTGTTTTATTAGTTCTTATCTTAATTTTCTTCACTTTGTTTAATTTGAACAGGAAATGAATAATT